>OX596247.1:18430029-18792580 GCA_951394255.1 Polyploca ridens | reverse complement strand
CCACAACATGGAAACGTTTCTAAGGCAATCAACACTTAGTTCTGAATTTCATCTCAATTGTGTAGTTTACTTCAAGATATTTAACAACAATAAACAATTACCGAACTTACTTGCCTACAAATTCTATAATGCGTAAAATCTTATTAAATACAGTAGTGCTTGTAAAGCTTGCATAATATCGACAAGGATTTTCCAGTAAGTATTTTACATTTTCAGTAAGTATTAAGTTTTTTTTTATTTATTCAAAACAGCGAAATTTTCCCCAAGCCGAACCGTTAATTATACGTCAATAAGACAATCAAACCACATCTTAAATCTGTCCCAGCGCGGAATCACTCAACGCGACATCTTAACTCCTGTGAAACCTCCCCTTAATCATTCTAATGATATCATTCATCGCCATTTACGCACGTTCTGTACCAATAACGACCTATATACAACGGCAAACCAGCAAAAAAATATCCATTGCTCGTTGGTAAGTAATTTAGTAGGCTTTCATGGAAGACAAGCAGCAATGTATGTTGTGAGAGGGTTGAGTACCGTGCGGGAAAATTGACGGACGGCCCGTCAGTCAAACCCTTGAGTGCGAGAGTTCGTCGCTACAGGTAGGAGAGATACACGGGTTGATTTTGTACCCGGACCCGTTTGAATGTGATTCAGTTTCCCTACGTTATGAACCAAGCTTTAACGTGCATTTTCGATGTGAATGGCTTTTTCGGAGATGACAAGAAGTAAATTTTCCATAAACTTTTTTCTTTTACGCTTTTTTTTTTACAATACTATTATTTATTTATTTATTTATTTATTTATTTATTTTCTTGTTCTTTTTTCGTCTGTATCTATGCTTAGGTATATCTTTTTTATTTTTAATTATTTGGAAAAAAAAAGCCAAACATAGTCAGATTGTCCAAAAAATATATAAAAAATGTAACCTTGCTGAGTTTCTTGCCGGATTCTTCTCAGTTGAAGGCCGAGTTCCGAACCGGTGGTAACTTCAGTAAATTTGACCTTCATAAGTGCCCTTCTGGGGCCTAAATTGAATAAATGGCTTTGACTTTGACTTTGACTTTGAATACCAATTAATGAAGGTAACGATACCATTCATAGGGCTGTCAATAATCCTTATGGATTATTGACAGCCCTATGAATGGTTGTCTTATACATATATCGAAGTAATTTATTTATACTTAGGTGTCAATCAATTGTGTGTTACAACAATCTCATTTTGTTAAGTTATGGTGTAGTCGAAGGTGGTAAGCATGATGATGAATCACCATCATCAGCCTATAATGTCCCACTGCTGAGCACAGGCCTCCTTTCACAAATTAAGGTGAAAGGGAATGGGCAATAAATATTCCACCACGCGTGCCCACTGCGGATCGGTGGAGGTAGGCTAGTGGTCAACCTACTGTTGGAATTTTTCAAGCCGCCTAGGAGGCATCCAACTAGCTTAACGACCATCACAATTAAGTGATAACCGGGACCAACGGCTTTACGTGCCTTCCGAAGCACGGAAACGCTCGATTTGAAATACCACTAGACGGGTACCGACCACGACAGGCGTAGCTTAACTTTGCCGATCGATTAAGAACGGCTAATCATGCTACACCACGAGCGCTTCAAAGGTGGTAAGCATATAAAGCCTATATGGAAATTAGCTGTAGCAGCTGACCACATGGTTATGTGTTTGATGATAGCTTTTCTTCTTACACTGCGTCACCACTAATCTATCATCGACTTATCTGATTATCTTCTTTTTAACTACAGCCTATCAGTCGTAATTCAACCACCTGTGTTTCCACAAGTACAACTTTCCTCACAACCTAACCCCCCAACAACCTCACTTTGAACAAGATAAACGTCCCTTGAGTCCCCAAACCCGCCAACGCTGTCTGTCACTGTACGCCTAATAATGGATACTAATTAAAATGACATTTTGTTTTATATCATCAAATTAATGAATACCACAATTCCCCCTCCCATTGTTGGGAGTGGGGGGACCATTTTCCACAATTTATAGCTACGCGTCCACCGTTGTGAGATGGATAGTTTGATTTATGGTCTGTTTATCATCTTTTTATGGCAACGAGTGAAATAATTCCGTGTTGTTGTTATTTTTTTTTTCGGATTTTAATTATAGTTCTGTTTGTGGGTAGTCGTAAATTTGTTTATTAATTTATGGATGTGAAAGTTACTCTATATTATAAAGATACGGTTTTGGTTAGCAGTTATGTTTTTTATTTTGTTTATAATTAGTGTAATTAAAGAAATTCACATTTTGATAATGCCTTACCTATTTCCTCAATTTCTAAATATTAATGTAGGTAAAAACTGTTGATAACACCACAGTTAAAGCCAAATTTTAGACCTAGAATCTCAAGATTACTTACATTTCTTAGAGTTTTTTTTAATAAATATTTTTTTGGCAATTTTTTTTTAATTTTTACAAAACAATAATTCACTCGTAAAAAAAACCTAAAAATTGTCATAACCCTTCAAAAGCGCCTATGAAATCGTCAGCAAACCGACAAAGGCCTCACTATCGGGCCTGACTGATGGGCCTCCGTGACCCCCCTCGTTGAGTAAATAGCCAGATTTAGATCGCACAATAAATGATTTACTTTCAGGTCGCTGTAATAAGTAGATTGATGTCGAGTGGCGCCCCGTCATTTGTCTCGACAACTCCGCACTGAGGGTTAAGCTTGCTTTGTAAAAAACAGATGTTTTCAGTGAATGGGGTACTTTTGACCGGGCGTATTTTCTTCATTGATTCCGATGAATTATTAATGGTTGTAATAACATTGTTGATTTTTGCTACTGACACATTTAGGTTTCCGAATCATACCTACATATAAAGATACAATCACATTCATTTTTCTCGATTTTTTAATCTGTGCTACTTTATAACTACGAGATTTCTCGATTTTATGCACGGTACCCATTTATCTAATAAGTCTACGAATTTACCTATATTTTTTAACTTAACTTAACTTGATAATACTGTGGCTTGTCCTTATACCACACTGACTGAAATGATATCTAAAATAAATTTAATAATATTAATTTAACGTAATTATTTCAATATTACAATTGTCGAGTGCACACTGGGTTACAACGTGTTGTTTTTGGACCAAATAATTATAATTTATATGAAGCTCATTGTAATATCTGCGTGGGTGTAATAAATGGTCTTACTTTATTAATTTTCATTCATTAGCACTGGCATTAAATTATTATTTAAATAATTATGTAATGTATGAGGAGCAAACTTAATTTCCAAGCGATTATTATAATTAAATACATTGGAGACAATTGCAGCTGTTTCGTTTCGTTTGGTTCTATCTAAAGAAGTTGGAAAATATGAGAGAGAGTTTACGATACGAAAAAATATCAAAATTAAATTCACTGCTGCGTGTTTTGTAAAGTAGTAAATAAATAAATACATTAATCATACATAGGTACGAATTGTAAAAAAAAGATCAATTGTCTTTATTTACCTAATGCATATTGTAAATGTCACAGACGCGGTGATGAAAGTCTGGAAAAGTTGGTCATTGTTGGAAACATCGAGGGCAGGAGATCTCGCGGAAGATCCCCTACTCGATGGACGGATCCGTCTACGCTCTATCAAAGACGTCCGGTGATCACGATCTTCAGCCATGAAGAAACGACCACAGAGAGAGATTTTGTAAATAACACCTTTGCAGTTCTTATACGCCTTTGGCATATAATACAACTTTTATCGGGCATCGGAAAGTGGCACTTATAACATAGTAATATTTAGATGGAACGGAAAATGGAGAAAGCCTAAATAAAAAGTTTCAAGTTATCACACAGACGATGTAGGTACGGTTGATGTAATCGGTGGGCACGGCAGTGCCCCCACCAAGTCGAGCGCGAAGCAAACACTGCCGTACCATCCTTTACTGGAACCATTTCGCCGCATTTTCAGGCCCCTATTTGAGAACCTCTGGATAAGACCAGAACGCAGAAATTTTCGTCATCCAGTAAGCTATAATCACATACTTAAAATCCAAAATTTCAAGTCTGTAGGTAATTTAGTTCCAAAGTTAAGCGAAAGCAAAGTTTCGCATTTATGACACTCACTCACTCACTCATGATCATCAAAATAGAACTAGTACTTCCCATAAACTCAGAGAGCTGAAATTTGGCATAGAGTTAGGGTTTAATGGCCACATAAAGGGAAAACTATAAAAACTAGGATAATCGAAGATCTGGAGTACCTGGTGACCAAGATTAGAGAACACAAGAGCCCAACCAAACTATTAGAGATCGACATACTGCCTTTACAAAAAATATTCAACTTGGTGGGCCGCTTCATTTTCTACAAAAAGAAGTGAAATCCCACCAAAAACATTCTGTAAAAAACTAGCCAAGTCTCGATGGAGCTGCTTGTTTTTCTCTAAAAAATAATGAAATCTAGACAAAGTCGTGCCAAGTCTAAGGTTCCTTACTACGATTCCTTTATTATTATAGTTAATGTTGTGTGACTTGGCCGTTGAAGGGTACACAAGGGTACACAACAAGGTGCTCCATGACACCATTGCTTCAATCTGTACTTGTACCCACTAACGTATAAAGAATGTTCAACGGCCAAGTTCATCTCCTTGAGGACGCGCTTTGCTGGAAATTTACAGTAGTACCGTTGCAGGTATAGACAGTGACTATTCTCAACCCCTTCTCCAACACCACCTAGGTGTGAAGAGATTAGCAGTAGTCAGCAACGTGCAAACGACATCTCTGGTATTACAAGCGTTTGCTGCGGTAACTGCTTACCATCAGGCGGGCCGTCAGCTGATTTACTCCCTTAGTAAAAAAAAATCGAGTAACAGGTATAAAGGTTTAAAATTGAAAGCGAAATAGATTACTCCGAACTTTAACCCGAAAGTTAGGTATTCGCACCACGGTGCAGGAAACTAAAAGCTATATTGAAATCGGGCGCACTCCACCTATAACTCTTGTCGAAACAAATGCCGTCCACTAGGCGGCATCTGT
The DNA here is from genome assembly GCA_951394255.1 of Polyploca ridens. Classification (NCBI taxonomy): domain Eukaryota; kingdom Metazoa; phylum Arthropoda; class Insecta; order Lepidoptera; family Drepanidae; genus Polyploca; species Polyploca ridens. The sequence continues at coordinate 18,787,564 of OX596247.1, read as the reverse complement.
CGGCGTTGATGGATGACGGGACATGTGTCCATTATCGCCCGCACACTGGTGCAAAACGTGTGCAGCGGGGACAAAAGACATGATACAAAAAAAGAATATAGTGTGAGAGTGACACGGTCATTAATCAAATTATATGCGATTTTGGAAGTGCAATAAATTTGTGCGGTCGTAAATTTTTCGTTTGTTATTTATATTGTGAGGTAGTTGTAGAAACGAATGTAAGATGAAAAGAAAACTAATAAAAATAATTGAATAGGGGTTTTTTGCTGCAACGTTATAATCTTTGATAATTTATTAATTTAACTTTATTTCATATTCTAGACAGAGCTCTATTCAAAAGCTTTTTTTTTACATAATATAAATAGAAAGATATAGAGTTTCATGTAAAGCAAAAAAATATATAAAAATCAAACGAGAAAATACAAATAACATTAGATAAGACACGTTTATGTTACATTGGTTATATCTCATAAACCTATCATGAAAACACCTGCAAGTTCTGCAAAACCCTTTTGTCCAGAGCCAACACTCTCGCCCACTGTGCGTACATTTGACGATGACGGATGACGGACGGACGCGCACTTCCGCGGCGGGGTGTTGGGGGGGTCGGCAAGACCCGCTCTAGATATATTCCCGTCTATCAATCTCGAGTGACGTTGACGGGTTGCATGAAATGGCTCAACGTATGGGTTGTTATGGGTATTTTCAACCATGTGGAGACTTTGTTGATTACGGTTTTGGTGTAAGTTCGGGCTAACTCGGTTATTTGGGTTATCTTAGCAATAAGTGATTTTTTTGGTTGGTGGTTGATAAGTGAGATTAACAGCATCATTCTCTTATTCAAGTATCAGGCATCCGACCGAGCGTTGCTTGGGTGAATGACGACATATCATAACAAATTCAATTAATTCAAATAAAAAAATCAAATTAAAATTCATTCACATTCAATGACGTTAATTTCTATCGTACGAAACAAAGCCTTAACTGAATAAATGAGTATTTTTAAAATGGCACCAGTAATTCTTTTATTCAATTTACAGATAATTTCGTGAGACTGCACATATTTGATGGGTAACTTGACGTAGCTAACGTCAAGGCCTTTATTTCTGTGTAAACAAAACTTCGCTTCAAAATATTGTGCCGTCACTGTGCAGTGTAGTTGATTGATAAAACTCATCATCGAGTAGCAGACCTGCTCTATCCACTCGACGATTGACATCCGATTGACGGCCGAGTGTAGCGCCGTGAATGGGCCTATTTCTGTTTGTTTCATATCGCTTGGTGAAGTGTTTATTTGTTTAGCGTATTTTGTTTGTATGTGAAGTTTTGTTTTATTTCAAATTTTTATGTTAACATTTTAATGGTAAAATTTCAAAGATATTAATAACAAAGGAAAGTATACAGACATAATTATTGTGTGACGTCACGAACCAGTCTTAACGGAAGACCAGCTCTGGTTTCTTATTAACCACTACTACGCTGAGTTGGGACCGTTTTATGGCAATTTTATTTTCAATTTTTTTTACTATTTTTAATTTGTTTATTTTTATTTGTAGTTTTTTTTCTGGTTTTATGTTTTTTAACTTGCCATAAATAAATTTATTTTCATTTCATTTCATAATTATAATATCGTAGTATATGTGATAGGTACCTACTTAGGTACATTAGGTATTTATTTGTTTAGTTTATATAACATTTTTAAGGAAGACTACCATTTGATAGAATTGATATACTGGCTCTTGAAACACAGTTTTACTAGTTCGAGGGCCTACGGATTCAAAAATAAGCCTAATAAATTAATTATTATTATACTTCGCTTTGCTTAGACCCTTAATTTGGACTAGCATCAAAATCTTTAAAACGAATTTGAATCGTCAATTTCATACAATTTTCTAATCACAAAACGCTTGATTAAAGCTAATCAGTTTATTAGATACTTTGTATAGAGAGAAAACCGCAGGGCAATACGTAGTCAATAAAACTGGTCGTAATTTGATACTGGTATCAAAGACCTGTCATATCTGTTCACTTCTCACTGCCTGATTGACAGTTGTATAATTGACACTTGACAGCTGACGTTATCTTTGTGAATAGGCTTTTTAATTTCGTTTTTGTCGTTGTGCTGTGTTGATTTGTTTTTTGTTGATGTAATTAGATTTGGTTTGTTTTTAATGGATTTGTTTGAAGCAAAAAATAAGATCAAAGTCATTGTTGTTATAAAAGTGGACTGTTTCTTCTATATCGATATGGACTGTAGACTGTGCCTGTGAGCCTGGATGGGTGACCGCCTATTGGTATTTAAAATCGAGCGTTTTCGTGCTTCGAAAGGCACGCAAAGCCATTGGTCCCGGAAACTTAATTGTGATAGTCGTTTAAGGCTGCGTATAAAGCAAAATAACAATCTTAGAATTGAAATTTACCCAAGTAAATAGTATTTAAATGAAAAAATATTTTTATATGGGTATTTTCATTATATACGCGAGGGTTCTGCCTGAGCAAAAACATAATGGAATGAAATTTCCTCGATAGAAAAAAATCACAAAGCTACCTCTAATAATAATGAATTTTCGGTTTTATTCGTTCATGGTGTATCTAATTAAGACACAAATTCGATAAATAATATCACTAACATATGACCTAGGGCTGCTACTAACAATTTTTTAAAATATTCTATACTTTACGAGTTATTTAGATAAGAAGCGCTTCGTTCATTTTTGTGCCGCGAAACACGCTATCTCCATCTCATCTCCACGCGAAGATTAGACATAAGTTTGTTTCATCTGACATTGCGATATTTTTCTGGCTTGGTACGCACTCTTAAGCAAGTTGGAGGCCTTCTAGGTGACTTGAAAAATTCCAACAGTAGGATGACCACTTGCTTGCATCAATCCGCAGTGGGAATGCGTGGTGGAGTATCTGCCCATTTCCTTTCACCCTCATTTGTGAAAGGAGGCCTGTGCTCAGCAGTGGGACATTATAGGCTGATGATGATGATACAATCATTATGAAGAAGATAGTCTGAAGAAAATTTGGTCACAGGAAGAACTTGAATGAGTTATGGCTAAATAAGGTATAGGGTAGAGACGTCGCATCCTACAATTAGCTTGAGCTATTGTTAAAGGATCTCTGTGGTGGAAACGTTGCATCCTACAATTAGCTTGAGCTATTGTTAAAGGGATCTCTCTATGGTAGAGACGTCGCATCCTACAATTAGCTTGAGCTATTGTTAAAGGTATCTCTCTATGGTAGAGACGTCGCATCCTACAATTAGCTTGAGCTATTGTTAAAGGGATCTCTGTGGTAGAGACATCGCATCCTACAATTAGCTTGAGCTATTGTTAAAGGATCTCTGTGGTGGAAACGTTGCATCCTACAATTAGCTTGAGCTATTGTTAAAGGGATCTCTCTATGGTAGAGACGTCGCATCCTACAATTAGCTTGAGCTATTGTAAAAGGGATCTCTCTATGGTAGCGACGTCGCATCCTACAATTAGCTTGAGCTATTGTTAAAGGGATCTCTCTATGGTAGAGACGTCGCATCCTACAATTAGCTTGAGCTATTGTTAAAGGGATCTCTCTATGGTAGAGACGTCGCATCCTACAATTAGCTTGAGCTATTGTTAAAGGGATCTCTCTATGGTAGAGACGTCGCATCCTACAATTAGCTTGAGCTATTGTTAAAGGGATCTCTCTATGGTAGAGACGTCGCATCCTACAATTAGCTTGAGCTATTGTAAAAGGGATCTCTCTATGGTAGAGACGTCGCATCCTACAATTAGCTTGAGCTATTGTTAAAGGGATCTCTCTATGGTAGAGACGTCGCATCCTACAATTAGCTTGAGCTATTGTTAAAGGGATCTCTCTATGGTAGAGACGTCGCATCCTACAATTAGCTTGAGCTATTGTTAAAGGGATCTCTCTATGGTAGAGACGTCGCATCCTACAATTAGCTTGAGCTATTGTTAAAGGGATCTCTCTATGGTAGAGACGTCGCATCCTACAATTAGCTTGAGCTATTGTTAAAGGGATCTCTCTATGGTAGAGACGTCGCATCCTACAATTAGCTTGAGCTATTGTTAAAGGGATCTCTCTATGGTAGAGACGTTGCATCCTACAATTAGCTTGAGCTATTGTTAAAGGGATCTCTCTATGGTAGAGACGTCGCATCCTACAATTAGCTTGAGCTATTGTAAAAGGGATCTCTCTATGGTAGAGACGTCGCATCCTACAATTAGCTTGAGCTATTGTTAAAGGGATCTCTCTATGGTAGAGACGTCGCATCCTACAATTAGCTTGAGCTATTGTTAAAGGGATCTCTCTATGGTAGAGACGTCGCATCGTACAATTAGCTTGAGTTATTGTTAAAGTGATCTCTGTGGTAGAGACATCGCATCCTACAATTAGCTTGAGCAATTGTTAGAGGGATTTCTCTATGATAGAGACGTCGCATCCTACAATTAGCTTTAGCTATTGTTAAAGGATCTCTCTATGGTGGAGACGTTGCATTCTACAATTAGCTCGAGCTTTTTGTAAATGGAATCATCGTCAAGACATCGCATCGAATATGTGGATGCTTTATAGTACCAGGATTGCTGAAGTATATCGATGATAGTGGTCTTACCTTTATTTTTCATCTGCTATCAATGATGTACCCAGCTAGATCATTGCGTGGTCTACAGGCCCAGCTTTATTAGACGTATTCCCGTTAGGAGTTTAATTTCAGGAAATTGTTTCTTAGTCCACTCCTGGGGTATTTAAGGAATATTCCTTCCAAATTTTGAATATCTAGGCTTATATTAGTTCTGTCGGCTTAGATCGTGCGTCAGTCAATTTGTATTAAGAGTTTTTAAAGAAGATTACGTTCTTGAAAGTTCCTTCTACCAAAGTTTGGATTTCGTTTGTCTAAAATCTCACCAATGGTAAGTTCGGAAGGTGGTAAGCAAAGCTTAAAGGAAACCGCTTCTCAAGTGTTACCTGCCGAAACACATTTGTATATAGGTGCTCAGCGACAGATAGCAGAGCTCAGAGCTACATAGTCTACACGACATTTAATACACCATAACAAAACACAGGACCCACCTATTCATGACCATTCGACTCATTAACCGGAACAGCACTTAATCGATTGAAAACGTACCCTTACTTCCTCTGACCGAAACTTCTCACTGCGCCATTCTCGACCTTGCTGCTTGCAGAATAAAGGTCGTTCATGTAGTTTAAAACCCGACCCCTGAAATATGAGTGGTACAGTCGCCACGAACAGTGATTGATGTGTGCTGACTGACGTGTGCACGAAAGCGGGGTGTGGCGCGTCATTGAGCGAGGAGTACAAGTCATAAGCAGTAGCGGGTAAAAAAATATCGTTTAGTAATTATTTCTTCCACACTTTATCTTAAAAATGCAAATCATCTAGGTAATGATGGTAAAATGGTAAAATAAAAATGGCAAAGGTATTTAGTAATCCTTACTAATCTTATAAACGCGAAAGTTTGTATGTGTGGATATTTGTTACTCTTTCACGCAAAAACGACTGAACGGATTTGGATGAAATTTAGCACACAAATAGAATATATTCTGAATTAACACATAGCATACTTTTTATCTCGGGAAAACATACGATCCCATGGGAATGCGGGTGAAACCGCAAGTAGCTAGCAATCAATTTTGCAACAAGTTTCAATATCTGACTTCTGATTTCAGATATCCCTTGCTATCAGTTAAACCTTGAAGTAGATCACAAATGTATTGTGATATTGGTAAGTATTTTAGCAGACTAAACTATTTTATAAGACATTCACCAGCTAAAAGCAGAAAATACAAAAAAAAAACCTAATTATCAAAGTATGGCGCAAGCGCAACTCATAAAAAAATCTGAAATTTTGATTGTTTTCCTTTATTTAGATAAAGGTAAACCATCAAAAGCTTATGTCTTCAACCACAACCGGTGTGGGTTTGGACTGTACATAGTGAGCAGGCTATTATAGCGGTGGACTGTTTTTAGTTTCAATTTTCAAGCATACATTTATACTTATGGATTGAGGTCGGTGGACAAACACACAGATAAAACTTAATATCGATGGAATGGAAACTGTTTGTGGAGTTCTGTAGATCCTGTAAAGTCAATGTCAAATCTAGTTTGGTCACTAGTGACCCTACTAGTAGAGTACTTATGAAGGTCAAATCTATTGAAGTTACCACCGGCCTTCAACTGAGAAGAACTGGTAAGAAACTCAGAAAGGTAAAATAGGGATGTGGCCTGCCTGGGTAACAAAAGTATAATTTAAGGAGTTTTCTTCCGCGGACGCTCAGATTGTGGAATGAGCTCCCCGCCGTGGTTTTCCCATTGGAGTACAGCATGGGGTTCTTCAAAAAGGGTGTGAAGAGATTCCTTCAGTGTCGGCAACGCGCGAGTGATGCCCCTGGTGTTGCAAGCGTCCATAGGCTACGGTAACTGCTTACCATCAGGCGGGCCGTATGCTTGTTTGCCACCTTAGTGGTATAAAAAAAAAAAAAAAAAAATATCAAATTAGTCCGTCAGTTAGATTACCAAAAAATATTGGACACGTATTTTTTGGTGTCAAATCAATAAAAAATTACAGAGATTTATCTCTGTAATTTTTTATTATTTGAGTGTGGGCACGTGACGTCACTTGTTTGTGAAAAGTAACATCGCGTGACGTCACGCGTAACTTCAACACACCATATCTTTGTAATTTTCTATCTTATTGACAAATGAAAAAAATACGTGTCTAATATTTTTTGGTAATCTAACTGACCGGGACCGATGGGCCAGTCGGCGCAGTTGGTTAAGGTTCACCTTACGCGCCGCAGGTCGTGGGTTCGATTCCCACACAGGACATGCATTTGTGTGTATGAAAATGTCTGTATGTCCTGAGTCTGGGTGTAATAATGTATATTAAGTATGTATTTACAAAAAAAAAAGTAGTATATGTATTATATCAGGTTTCCATAGTACAAGCTCTGCTTAGTTTGGGATCTGCAGGGCTATTTTAAAACGCTCGGATTCGATATCGGAAACGGATTCAAAAACTACCCAGGTGATTTTCCGCAATTGCTATTTTAATTTCCGAATTCGAACATTTTTTAATGTTTCTTTACGGAAATATCAATTCGATTCATCGAAAAGTTTTCGGAAATTAAAATAGCAATTGCTTAAATTCGCCTCAGATTTTTTTTAATCCGTTTCCGATATCAAATCCGACGTTTTAAAATAGCCCTACAGATGACCGTGTGTGAGGAATTTCCCAGGATATTTATTCATGTTTTATTTTTATTTTTGTTGTTATAGATGTACCGTTTACGCAATCTATAAGTATTATAATTTCATAAGTATACATTTTTGGAGGTATTTAGAGAGAGATTAAATTTAAGTAAAATGGAGAGTACATTATGTTTCATAATTAATCAGTACCTAGGTTTTCTAACACAATCAAATCTAAAAGGAGATTCCAAAAACATATTGTAACCTAAGATAAGATATTTCTAAATAAATTTATTATTATTACTAATATCAACAACAGTAAGTATACAGGTCGTTGTTTTGGTCAGCGACGAGCGACTCAGGGTCGATAATACAAATGATACAGGTGCTAAAATAAATATAAAAAAAGCCTTTATTTTTTTTAATAATAAAAATAAAATATTTATATTTTTGAAAATCATGTAATAAGCTAAAGTGTAGACATAATACTCAACGGGAGTACGAGGGAGTAAAGGGGTGGGACGATGGCGGCTTGCGCCGAGCTCTAGTCTGTGCACGTGCTTAGTAACCATACTTTGCAGTAATTTTATTTCAAATTGAATAAGGTATTTTCAACATATTTACAGTATTTAATGGAATTAAGTCCATTTTTGGGGAATATATATTTTGTACTACCGCTCCTGGGTCGCTTGTCGCCGACCAAAACAACACCCTGTATTTTGCTCAGCAATTGATAACCAACCTAACATATCGATCAGTACTCAAAGCGGAATAGTTTTAATGCTCTAAAAATGGGTGCTCTAACGATATTATTTTTTTCTTTTTATAATAAAACTGTTCATTTTATCGATACGTTTTTATTAAACACCACAACACTTGAAGCTACAAAACCGTCAGTGCTCAAAAGGGAATGATTTGGAATATAATTTTTGTTCCCATTTGAGCACCGATCCAAAATATGAATCGGTGCTGAAAAGGGAATACATCCTCATTTCTAGCGTTCAAACGATGAGTGTCGCTGTTTTTAGAAAAGTACATAACTTTTCCGAACATGAATTAGATTTTCAGAACATACAGTATGCTCACAGTATGTGAACAGGTAAGTACAGTATTACCCAACTTATATGGCGCGTCGTGAATCTTCGTTCGCACAGAAAAGAAAGTATGGCCCCGAAGATTAACGAAAGAATGCGTAAAACTTACAATCAACCTTATCACTATTATAATCACTACTATAAGGTTCATAATACACTGCAGCTGTTAGTTCCGTCTCACTCGCAAGTCACGCCCCTCCGCACGGCGCGCGGTAACATGGCGGCAGCTGTCGGCCAATAGCGTTGCCCGCGCTTTGAAAATGTATCTTTTGCGCAGGTACATCGTAATTGTAAGCCATATTAATTGGATACTACTGTAAGTCTGTATATTTTTATTAGTCTGGGTATAGTTAGGATCTATATAGGTAATAGGTCAGTTATCTAATCTGGTTAGTTGTTGGTTACAAGTTGTTTAGTTGTTGGTTACAAGTTTAGTTTGGGATCAGATGACCGTGTATGAAGAATATCCTCTTTCAGTGGATGCCAACGCCATTCTAGAAACCTCATCATTAACGGGCCAGTTGGCGTGGTTGGTTAAAATTCCACCTATCACGCCGCAGGTCGTGGATTCGATTCCCATCCAAGACATGCATTTGTCTGCATGAACATAATAATATCTGTATGTCTTGAGTCTGGGTGTAATTATGTACATTAAGTATGTATTCACAAACAAAAAAGAAGTATATCTAGTATATCCGCATGTACAATTTCTGCTAGTTTGGGATCAGATAACCGTGTCCCAGGACATTTATTTATTTATTATTTATCTATATTCAAATAAGTTGCTAACCCCAGCAGTTTAGCTCGTGAGTTGACAGATCAGTCAGGCAGGATAAGTATTTCATAAATGTACCTTCTTCTTCTGTATTTAAGAGCTGTGCTCTTGTCGGTGTAGCTTCTTCCATTCCGCTCTATCATTAGCAACATTTTGCACCTCCTTATACGACACGACGTCTATTTTTGCCTTTACTTGATCTATGTAACTTATTCTTGGTCTTCCTCTTCCTCGCTTTCCCTCTATCTTTCCTTCTACTATGTTTTTGATGAATTCATCGTGTCGTATAAGATGGCCAAACAAATGTACCTATAACAGGTGGAGATTTCCAGATGGCATATTTTCGAAACCTATGTTGGGTTAGTCATGCTGAACAACTTTTACTATGGGACCAACACAGAATTCTCAAAAAAAAATTTTACTTTTCATACATTATGATCGAGCAAGGTTGACATTTACTATGAAGAGATAAAAAAAAATTTGAGAATTCACCATTGGTTGCATAGTAAAAGTTGTTCAGCATGACTAACCCAACATAGGTTTCGAAAATATGCCATCTCGAAGTCTCCACCCAGGATTAGGTAAAAATCATGAAAACGTTAAGATCTTTCCGAAAGTTTCAAAGACATCGATATTAATAACCTCTCATATCTCCATATCCTCGTCCTCGACACATGACTTCACTCGGGCTGCAGCTAATCGATCGGCTCCCACGGCTGGTAGTGATGTGCCCGACGACACTTGACGACACGTTTTTGTTGTCGGCACACCACTTGGACTTATTAAGAGATGCTCCGATGCTCGGCTGACGCCCTTTGATAGAGTTGGACATAGTGGGGATGCGATGGGCGCAAAGATCTTTATGTTTTAAGAAATGTAATTAAACTATTGCTTCTCGGTCTACATGTAAAAGTAATAGAGTGAAAATATTAATAGATTAATAGAGTTAACAAAATTACGTTTTGTAAAGCGTGAGAAGTTTGTATATAGATGAATTCATAGATATATCGTACAATGGTGTACTGTCAGAAAAAAATACGATTACTTGTCATTTGTTATCGATAAATACATTGATGAAAAACGAGAATTTGGCATTAATAGGCTAGATGACAAAAAAAAACTATTTAGTCCGTCTTTTACATTATCAAAAAATATTAGACACGTATTTTTTCCAAAAATATACGAAGACATCGTGTGTTGAAGTTCTGCGTGACGTCACGTTAGAGTACTTTTACTCTAAAGTGACGTCACGAGCCCCAACTCCTGAACTTTAACTCTCTTTATCTTTGTAATTTTTTTATGATTTGGTAAAGCAAAAAATACGTGTACAATATTTTTTGATAATCTAACTGACGGAATAATTAGATTTTTTTTTACCTAGGAATCATCCCTGAATGCGCAGTTTGTTTCATGCGTTGCACATACTCACGGCACATACTCTAGTACAGTCTCTCTATTAATATTCTATCGCTGTGTTTAAACATAACAGCTTCATTCTGCGATTTCACCCGTTTCTGGAAAAAACGTATCTATGTCCCTGTTCATAGACAGATTTGCTTACCAATATCGCCATAAGTTCAGAGGTTGAGCCGTAAACTGAATCAATGAAAGAGAAAGAGATATAAATAGAGATGAAGGTTTATTTGGTATACCAGACCAGATAACTGCTATGCCTAGTTTGGAATATGAGGCAGTATGTGAAATATATTCCTGGATTTTATATATATCAACGGCTCAATGATAAAAGGTTGTCTCCTTTTATTCTGCTATGTTTGTCTCTATCTAACATATTTGGCAAATCGGGCCTAATACAAAAGATAGTTATCATTCACCGGGTATTTTTAGATTTTTATGTACAAAATGGATGAACGCGATATCAGGTAGATTTCGAAATTATATCAATAAATAGTCATTAATAACGTGATTAAGGGGTAATAACGCACATCAGTCATGATAAGTCTCAGTTTGATAACGCACTGAGGGCGGTGGTCACCAACATTGATTACGAGTTTAAATTACAGTAAACGACATTAATTAGAATCTCTGGAACTACTAATCCAATCCTGAACATGTCACTAATTGCCACTTGATTGACCATACTAAGAATAGGGAAACCACAGAGGACATGAAATAAAAGTACAATAAATGTTTGTAAACAGTCAAAGTAAGAGAAACCTAGGTTTCCACACAATATTCACTTTTATAAACAAGGCACCCTTAATGTGACAGCTTTAATTCTTCGTATCTCAACAACCACTTAACCATCCAAAATGTTTATAAAGTCACACATTCAAGAAACTAATATAAAATCCCTGTCAATGTAGTTAAAGTGTCGACATCAAACGAATCGTATCCACTATAGTCTGTCATGCGCCATTACTCTCGCGAGATTACCGCGCTGGTGCTTTTGACAATTGATTTATGTCCGTCACGTCTCGTCATAGCGGCGACTGCGCGGGCGCATCTGCGTCTCCCCTCCTCCCTCCTCTCCCGCGCTCCATCGCTCTTAGAACAAACATTGGGCATAGAGCATGAATTGCAGATGCGACTTGGTTGTCTACCTATTTTCCTTAGCCAGAAATTTGGCTTATAATCGCTATATTTCACAATAGATTCTTTAGGAAAGGAAATAATTGTGAGGAAACAGGAGCTGGGACTCCGTGTTAAACAATTACCATCTTCCCCATTGTCACGGAGGCTCATGCAACTGCATTAGGGAATGTAGCAGATTTTTTTATAACTCGTAAGGTAGCAAGTAGTAGCAACTAGCATATGGCCCGCATAATGCTAATTGATGATCGCAACCAAAGAAATTGTATGTAAAAGAACCTAGCCAGATGCTAGAAACATAGCCAGCGAAAATGAATGCTAGGGATTTGTATGGGAGAAATAATAACTAGTCTTGAGTTCTTATATTTTTAGATATAGATAAATGGATATCCTGTTGTAAAAACTGATTTTGGAGCTGATTAATGATAATATATTGTGATTAATGATTAAAAACATTCCAATGAAAAAGTACCTGTGAAACGTATAATTTTGTGGTTTATTTCAAACTATTCACATCATATTTGCTCACTGAACAAGTGACAATGTCTATAACATACACTTTTCTAGTTTTATTTACACGATCCTAATTATTTTCAGTAAAATACGAAATCATACATAAGCACCCGGGTTGATATGGGTTGATAAGCGAAAATAACATTGACTTACGACTAAAATTTCTATGCGTCTCTTTCTCTCTTGCAAAGTTTTATAAAGATTGTTATATTTCGTTTCCATGCTATGTCGGTCTAGTTAGCGTAGCGAAATACTAAGTCTATGCTTGCAACAGCAAAAAAATCTGCTATAACTGAATATGTAAAAACTCGTGCACCTATAACAATGTAATAGTCCGTCTGCTTGACGTACTCGTAGGTAGTTTAGTCTGTCGACTGTACGCATCTTCCCCGATTGGTTTTATTCTAAGATTGAAACATGCGCATTTAAAAACTTTGCTTGAATAGGTAACTAATTTGAAAGTGATTATTATATTCTGAGAATCGCTTGACATTTTTATAATGACATGATGCATATCAGGGTTGATCTTATCGTTCACAGTATCGATGATTAATTAATGACTATGCGGATCACTGGACACTGTGAATTGTGATTGATTGATATTTGTGTTATTTCTCAGATAATAAAATACTTACGAGCATTATAATATTGCCTGGATTTAAATTATAACGAAGCATCTCCGCTTCTGCTTGGACAAAAATGCTTTCGTATCGATTTTATTTGTTGAGACGGTTTTTGGAAAAATGAATTAAAAAAAATATCGAGACTGGCGAGGTCTACAGCTCACAGAGACACTACTTGTCACGCAGCAACTAACATTTTATAGAAGCAAATATAAAGGAGACCGCTCACTGTAACAGCACGTCTACGCCTCGACATTTACCTTGCCATGCAAGTGAGGCCTTTAAATCGTACCTATGCGTTAAAGTAAATTTTACAATGACTAGATAAAATAGTTGACGCCTCGCGGCAAGCGCGCTTGTCGCTACAAGCCACTAGTCCGCTGACCATATGCTTCCAGCGAGCGGTCCGCTACCTTGCTGCGTGACGCCAGCAAGTGGTATCTTGCCAAAGCCGCACTACCAATTTTACAAGCGCCGCGCCGCCTGCGAGCTGCCACCTCGCTGGCGGCGCGCTGGCAGCTAGTGGTTGGATTGAGTTGAGGCGGTGCCGGGCAGTTGCTGCGATGGAGCGGTGCTGACATAGTGGGCGATGACCTTAAACTGGTCTCTGCTAGTTAATGAGTTACTGAGTCTACCGGCTTGGCAAGATGAAAAGCTTGGGCTAAGCAAATACCTTCTAGGCTTTTTGAGCTTACCATTTTTATGCACATAATAGTTTCATCAGCGAGATCATCATTTCAGCCTATGGATATCCTCCGCTGGACATAGGCCTCCTCCATTGACTTCCACTTCGAACGGCTTTGGGCCACTTGCATCCAGCGGCACCCAGTGACTCTGACCAGGTCGTCAGTCCACCTGGTGGGAGGTCGTCCCGCTCGGCGCTTTCCAGTACGTGGGCGCCACTCGAGAAACTTTCTTCCCCAGCGGTTATCGGCTCTTCGAGCGATGTGGTCTGTAGAGAACCACTACATAACGAAGTTCACACGCCGATAGATAGATGGCGTGCCGACACATTATCCTGCATCGTGCATACATCGCGCATACAAGCCCACTACATCCTGCATCGCGCTTGCAAAGATTTCTCGGCGATCTGCATATATACAACTGTCCGACAAGTACAGTTGGACCGCGGTCCCCAGGCACGATGACCCAGCCTGGCGGAAGATCTTCCCTTTTCAATGGAGGTGTCATCCACCTTGCACCTCCATATTGGTGACCCCGACGTGATGGAATGGGAATAATTTCCAACCCTTCCAATCACTGAACATGCAGTAGCATCCTTCTGAGCAGCTTCCAAGCTCATCACTCCCCACCGGCAAGCAGTCACACAGCAAGCCAGCTTCGCCTTAACCAGTTCCAACGCAGCCGATTCACCGTGCTTCCTGGTCCGGCTCATCACAGCGACAGCACTCATCGCCCGCACAGTCCACCGCAGCACACGTCCGGATCTCTTCGGCTGGCTCACCCTCTCCGGCGTGGCAGTCTCTGCACCACGTGGACTCCCATGGCTCAACCCGTCGCAGCAACCCCGCTCAGTCTCGACTCACCGCAGACTTCTGAGCAGCACTGGCACTTGCAAGCTTAACGCAATGACGCAACTATAGATCGACCTCTGGTCTAGGAAGGGAGTGATGTAGAGAACCACTACATAACGAAGTTCACACGCCGATAGATAGATGGCGTGCCGACACATTATCCTGCATCGTGCATACATCGCGCATACAAGCCCACTACATCCTGCATCGCGCTTGCAAAGATTTCTCGGCGATCTGCATATATACAACTGTCCGACAAGTACAGTTGGACCGCGGTCCCCAGGCACGATGACCCAGCCTGGCGGAAGATCTTCCCTTTTCAATGGAGGTGTCATCCACCTTGCACCTCCATATGGTCCGCCCATTGCCATCAGCGAGATAGTCAAACATAAACCTATCAAGTTTTCCTCACTGAGGAATATTCTCAATATCTACCTCTCAACCAGTCTGTCGATAACTTACGGCTCAAACGCGTATCCCGGGAAAGTCGGCAATTTATCATTAAAACTAAAATAGTTGAGCCATGTTTGCGGGAGTGGATTTTAGCGAAAAAAGAACTTTATTTTAACTGCCTGACTTAAATTATTAACAGCTGTTAACGATCGAATCATTGTAATAAAACCACGTTGTTTAACGACGTTTTGTTGTTTGAACTAGATATGGGTACTTCAAATGTGGAGGTTATTTTGTTCCCACCATTGTTACGGTTGATTTAGTATCTTTTAATTTAAAGACGGCTTTATTCATTACTGATCTATGGATGTAGGTTCTTGATCGTTAGCAAGAAGTAGTAGTTGTTAGTATAGAGACGAGAATGTGGCGCTATAATAAGAATCATAGAGAGTAAGAAGTAGTTGCTGTTAGTATAGAAACGAGAATGTGGCGCTATAATAAGAATCATAGAGAGTAAGAAGTAGTTGCTGTTAGTATAGAGACGAGAATGTGGCGCTATAATAAGAATCATAGAGAGTAAAAAGTAGTTGCTGTTAGTATAGAAACGAGAATGTGGCGCTATAATAAGAATCATAGAGAGTAAGAAGTAGTTGCTGTTAGTATAGAAACGAGAATGTGGCGCTATAATAAGAATCATAGAGAGTAAGAAGTAGTTGCTGTTAGTATAGAAACGAGAATGTGGCGCTATAAGAAGAATCTTAGAGAGTAAGAAGTAGTATCTGTTAGTAAAGAAACGAGAATGTGGTGCTATATTAAGAATCATAGAGGGTAAGAAGTAGTAGCTTTTAGTATAGAAACGAGAATGTGGTGCTATAAGAAGAATCTTAGAAAGTAAGAAGTAGTAGCTGTTAGTATAGAAACGAGAATGTGGTGCTATAAGAAGAATCTTAGAGAGTAAGAAGTAGTAGCTGTTGGTAAAGAAACGAGAATGTAGCGCTATAAGAAGAATCTTAGAAAGTAAGAAGTAGTAGCTGTTAGTATAGAAACGAGAATGTGGTGCTATAAGAAGAATCTTAGAGAGTAAGAAGTAGTAGCTGTTAGTAAAGAAACGAAAATGTAGCGCTATAAGAAGAATCTTAGAAAGTAAGAAGTAGTAGCTGTTAGTATAAAAACGAGAATGTGGTGCTATATTAAGAATCATAGAGAGTAAGAAGTAGTAGCTTTTAGTATAGAATCGAGAATGTGGCGCTATAATAAGAATCATAGAGAGTAAGAAGTAGTAGCTGTAAGTATAGAAACGAGAATGTGGTGATAACACCACCATCTTACCACCAAAGAAGAATCTTAGATGGTAAGAAGTTAGACAGGCAGAGCATAGCGTTTATTCTCTAAGATCAGCTCAACTGGGGAAGTACCTCCACCTTACAGAATACCACTGGTGCAACGTTACATGTAATGTAACGTTCTACACGGTTACTTTGCAACAACGTTACACTCAAATACATCCTTGAAATTTTGTTCCCATCGCGAAAAAAAAATTATTTCTGATTCAATCTAAATTTTACGTTGAATATGTCATACAAAAACAACTCAAAACGTAAACAAGTCTAAAATGAAACTATGTTAAAAATACTATAGTCACAAACCGTATAAGCTACATGTTACAGTCTAATTAACAAACTGTCACTCCCGCCCGTGGCAGGTAAATGACGGGTGACGTGTGACAAGTGACGGTGACGTGACGGTGACGCGACGGCGACGTTGATGTGACGTGACACCGACGATCTCGCCAGTAATGAAATTGTGACAGTGACGGGATGGTGCAAGTTGTAAGCGGATAACGAAGGGATGGGAACTGGGCAGGCATCATATTGTATCGTGATTGTTTATAATCTTATGAGGTAGGCATTGCTTAATTGCCTATATCAGTGTTTTTCAATCTTATTGATGTTGCGACCCCCTTACATGTTGATAAATTCTGGCGACCCCCTTGTCAGTCAGACAAAGAATTCCTAAATTAAAAGACTACGATAATGATTGTCTTTATTTTGATACCTTTACTTATTAGTCTGCAAGAAGCCGCGAGAGGTTTGCAACTAAGTAAGAGGTAAGTTGGACGCCCGCTTGCGCGAAGTCTACCTTGCCTTTTTCCTTCTGCCGGCGACCCCCTGACTAAGGTTACCCGACCCCCCTAGGGGCGACCTACTGATTGAAAAACACTGGCCTATATGGAATGCACGCCGCTGTGACTAAGAAATACCACCACAGAGGATTGTATTGTATTATAGTAATCTGTGGTTAAACTCTTAAAATCGATCGGCTTATTATGTATTAATATAGATGAACCTCAATGTAAAGTAACAAGGAATAGTTTGACGCAAAAAAACAGCTGTGCTGCAGTTGGCCAGCTATGGAACGTGATAGCCTGAACAGAGCAGGCTGCCTCGCTCAAGATCATCAGCTCTTGATATCAAACACAAAAGATAAGGCTCGATCTCGAGGAAAACTATGCAAAGGACACAGTCCCTTTCCAAATAACGGTGATTTCCATTTACAAATTAATTGGTTTATATTAGACTTTCCCTTTTAAATTGGACCATCATTTAAATTGAGCAACACAGTCGCTATATCTCAGAATCGATATTAATTACGTACAGTAAGCTTGTTATACGTTGATTTTGTTTGTACTCGAAACAAAGAACTGGCAACCCTTTCATTGTTATCATTATTTTGAACTCGGAGTTCTCTTATTGTTGATTCTTGAAAGTATGTGGAATAATTGAAGTTTTAATCGTCGGGTTCCACACCTAAAGGGCAAAAAGAAGCCACTCTGCTGTCGGTCGCTCCTCTGTATGTCGCGGGTTTCAACCTCGGAAACGGAATGAGGTCCAAACCTGAAATTCAGATGTTTGGTGTAAAATGTAGACTCAAAAGCGAACATTGAATTAGAATTAAATTTATGTGTATTTCGTAAACTGCGTAAAAAAATATTTTTACATAGAGCGATAAAATTGAGTTGATTTTATTATTGTTGCACCTCCGTTGCGATGCTGACTCGTATTTTTATAAATTATCTCTATATACCTAAATAAAAGGAGAAAATGACTGAGACACATACGCAGCTTAAGAATTTAGAAATCCAGGTATGGTTATTCAACCCCTAAGAAAAGGGGTAAAAGAGGGAATGTGAAACTAGACCCTAATAACTATCATATGACATACTTATTTTTATAATTTGACCGTCACCCGGGTGAAAAAGATGATCTTGAAGGAAACACATTTTTATCTCCAATTATTATTGCCGATAGGTGATTGCTTGTCAACATGAGGGTGGTAGCCACCCAGGTGGGTACTACAAAGAATGCACAAATATAGAGCGATGTATTGCTTGGCGTTTTTTTAAATGCTTATTTCGTGTGCCGGGTTTTATCAAATACTTTAATTTCTCCCAATTTATGAAGTAAAGCAAGAACGCATTTACAATGCTCACACATTTTTCTTACAATATCTTGACCTAATTACTCATGATCAGTATTTTCAATGGTCCTGAACAAATAATCACGGAATCAATTAATCACTTATACAAAAGTGTCCATCTAGAAATTACAAAAACTCCCGATTCCAAACGCATCACCGCCCACGGTCGTTACGCAGAAGGACATAACTGCAAACGATAACAATAAATCAATTTTCATACAAAACTACGCAAAACACAATAAAGTCCGTGCTTCGTGCGTGCGGATTTGCATTAGTGATTGCATTAATCATTTCTTCCTACAATTCGGGGTAATAAAAGCCATAAAACTTTGTATGGGACGTCATTAATTGTCATTGACAGTTGACAGGCTGACAGCGCGGGGGGATGATTGACAAATGTCAGACGTACCGCGCGAGTGAAAGGACTTTTTCTGTCGGCGATTGTTGTTTAGTTTCCAAAGTTTTTTGTTGTTTCTAATGGTGCAGCCGTGAATTGCTTTTTCGATGTTTTTATCAATTGCTTTTATTTGTTGAAGACTAATTTCAGATGGATGATACGAGTAATTAAATTTTGTTTGTAGTAAATTTTATATTTGTATTATTATTATTAGCTTTCACACGTGGCCATCTGATACCAGACTAAGCAAATACACTTACAGTATTACCCAACTGATATGGCGCGTCGTGAATCTTCGTTCGCACAGAAAAGAAAGTATGGCCCCGAAGATTAACGAAAGAATGCTTAAAACTTACAATCAACCTGAGACCACTACTATAAGGTTCATAATACACAACAGCAGTTAGTTCCGTCTCACTCGCAAGTCACGCCCCTCCGCACGGCGCGCGCTATCATGGCGGCAGCTGTCGACCAATAGCGTTTCCCGCACTTTGAAACTGTATCTTCTGCGCAGGTACATCGGTAAGCCATATTAGTTGGGTACTACTGTACCCCCTTATTCATAATGAAGTTATCAAACGGCGCCGATCCCACAGAAAGAGTTCTAGAGTTCCGAGTTCCGAGTTCTGCATTCCGTGTTCACTATTGTGCACACGGCAAGCACTCTAGAGTTCTAGAGTTCTGCAATATTCGCTACTGATCATACACTTACGCTTTTTCATTCAAATATTAAACTTAATTGCAAAAAAAATGCTTAAATTTAGGCCCTTACGGGATAGACAGAGAATATACTTAGGTTCAATTTTATAATTATTTAACACTTTTTAGTGCAGGGCTTTTTAAAGCGTGTTTTTTTAAACTGTAATTTTTACTTTCAAAGGTGCCACATAGCTTATAATCAATGCGGAATGCAGAACTCGGAACTCTAGAACTCTTGTCAGTGGGATCGGCGCCTTAGTAGCTAAAATTCCGAAGTCATTATCTCACACGTGACATTTGGTGATCGAAAGAGTGAGACGGGACACACTATTACACTGATTTAGTTAAAAAGCGATTATGAATAAGGGGGTTAGTATTACGTAATTTTTTTGTTTGTTTAAGTACTGTTATTTATATTATAAATTACGATTAGGTGGTACAATGATTTGGCTTTTCAATAAAAATGTATTGGCTATCATCTAAAACAATCAAAATTCGTCAAAATTAAACCGCGAAAAGCATCAAATAAATCTGAACCCTATCTGTTCTCGCGTCACTCGCGCGCCAGAACACCGTATCTGCAATTGTCGATCGGTGATCCTTCGTCAATTGTCTGATGCGATGTTATCTGTGACGCGCGTCACTCAGCCGGGAAGCCGGTCTATTGAATGAAATGTCAATTTTGTTCTTACAATCTTTTGTAGAGGGTGATTTTTGTTTTTTAAAACTTTTTATAGGTATTGGATTAGGTTGTAATTAATGTTTTTATGAACGGCTCTATGAACAGGATGTTTTGTATTTCGTCGGCTGTGTAGATGAACATTGGTAGGTATTTATCATAAGCTGATAATTCAGAAATAGACGCTTGGGATAATTGTAGATGAAAGAATCAGCATAAGGTTAGCATTAGGCGTCACCTTCAAAAATTTTTGTTTTTTTTTTAATATTGTTATTGCTTCTGAAATCGTAAATTAGTAATAATTGAGAAATTCAATGACGGCAAAGCAATCATTTTGGTAGAGGTAATACAAACTCTAATTATAATTATAATTTTTATTTATTATTCATGAACATTTTCGTAATATTTATAAAAACCTCTTATTTTAGACCACGCAGAATATTTTTATACTAATGTTTAGTTTGGTTTTTCAATAAATATGAGTTTACTGTTCACTTCGAATGAACCGTCCGCCAGAACTAACAAGACACGATAAACCCAGCTGTTTTCGCCTACACTACGCCACCCCTACACCCTAATGTACAATATTTGGCCTATTACTTCGCCCTGGGCCCATTGATTTATAGGTTATGAATCAACCTGCCTCCCCCCACCCCCTTTACGGCCATTACGTTGGCTTGATGTATCGCCTTGATAATGAATCCAGTTGTATTTTTGCCAGCAACGTGTGATGGAAATATGAAGGTCTGGGGTCTCAGTCTGTTAAGGGGGGTGTAGGGGGGTGAATTATGACCCCGCTTGGTGATGGCGGGTCTTGGATACACGGTTATTTAGTGCGTTTTTGGTGCGGGGAGTTTGTAAGGAGGTTGGGGAATCGACCGTGTGAAATGGTAGTTTATTTTTAAATTAACTGAGTTTAAAATTCGAAGATGGTTGCGGATGGATTTTGGTATAATTCCTTTTACTTATCAATGGATCGGCCATTTTCCGCTCCCTCCCGTTAGGTAGTGTCCTATAGCTAGGCGTACGAACTACGTTGCGGGAGACGATTAGTTAGCGGAGGTGTGAGTATTGCTGTATCAGTTTCTCATTACATAATATTAGAAAAAATCCTAAAACCTAAAAAGGTAGCTCGAGCTATTTTGACATAAATAAAAACCAATAATCCCTTTAAAAATGGTAATAAAGCGACAGGCAACAACCCTATTATCACGTGTCAAATTTTTCAATGACAACGAAAATCAAAAGCCCCTTTTACAATATTAATTTGCCAATAAAGCCAGCATTATTCGGACAATTTTTCAGAGGTCCCGCGACGACATTTGTCGCACGTCAGACCGCTGCACCGTCAACGTCCACATTTGTCGTCTGTCAACATTTATTGTACGTATGTAGGTGCTTGAAAAATTTCGGCCATATACCTTTCTTCGTGATGCGAAAAGAGAACGTAACTTGAAACTTAATAGAGTTCGTAATTTGAATTCAATGTTAACTAGAATGCTGTGGAAAAAAAAGCACGTATCTTAGAAATGTGCTCCCAGAATACATTTATACTTGGAGACAAATTTTTAGCCTCAAGAATTCCACTATACTTTTTTTGTATAGAAAAAAGGTGAAGAAACCAAGAGATAGAAACCTCTATGGTGAAGTTTTAGTAAGAAGTTGGCGATTAAAAAGTCGCTGGTTTGAATCCTACAAAGAGATTGATATTTCAACGGAAACCCATACGAAACCATAGCACCTTAATGTGGAAAAACACCCTTCTAGGGTTTCTATCTTTGACCACAGTCATCATCACTGACCATGTTCATATTATGGACAAACAAGCCTATCTTCATCATTAAAGGAGAAAATTTCCCTTTATCTTTGGAATGTCTCTGAGCATCATTATCATTAGTAAAAATTCTTCAGTTAGCCGTGTATGAGGAATGTCCCAGAATATTTATATATCTGACGTAAAACGGCCAAATGCGAGTCGGATTCTCCTCACCGAGGGTACAAATTTGTAGGTATCTATGTAAATATTTCGTTCATCACGGGAATCGAGTGTCGAAGATATTTTCCCCTTTATCCGATCATGCTATAATTTTGTGATGTAACTACAAATTTACGATTTTCGGATTTCTTCCTTTACTTGTGCTAAATGACCTTACTTCTTGTCAAATTTCATAATTCTAGTTTCATTAGTCTAGACAACGGGAAGTACTTAGGTACCTTATATGTAATAATTCCCTTGCGATCGTCAAAATATGCGGCATAAAAGAGGAAAAATGTTCACGCTCCCTTCCATCTACATCTTAGAAATTGCCCTATTTGTTAGGAAAAATGCATCAATGTTTGAAACGACAAAAAATTTGTGCCGTAAAAACCAACTAATAATACCGGAATAATGGCTCAAAATGTATCAAAATGGCCCATATTATAAATCGATAATTATATACAATAAAATACCAAATCATCTTAAAAATGAAGTCAAGGATTTAACATTCAAAAATAAATTGAAAGATTACCTTATTAAAAAATGCTACTATTCAATTGAAGAGTTTATGGTAGATAAAATGGAGCAAAAATATTTATAAAACTTTAAAATAATGGATCAGTCTCGCGATCATACCTATTAACGTGTAATAATAAAATTCAATTACAATGTATATACATGTTAAAAATTATGTCTAAAATATGTAACATAAACTAATATTACTATAAATAAATAATTTAAATACTAATTAATATAACTAATAATGAACTATAATTCAGAATGTATATAAACTATGTACCAACTAACCATTTAATTTACTAATTAATGTTGCAATGCCCTCGCAGGGCTCATGTTCTGGACTTACTTAATAATGTAACAACTATGTAACAAACATGAAGCAATTAATAAATGAATGAATAAATAAACGGCTGTATCTTTTTTTGCGTTGACTTAGAAGTTTGATTTTCTGGAGTGCTCTGAGGGATCTGCAGACTTGAGTATTTCAGCTTGATAGCGCCACTTGTTCCTAAGAAAAAAGGTTTTTGACACACAGATAAAGTGATCCTATATATGTTATGTGATAAGAGTTCCGTTTTTTTTCTTTTACGGAACACTAAAAGACAGCGTGACAGTTAAAAAAGCATCTACAATTCTATTACCATACATTTTATTGGAGTAATAAAACCAAGTGCACAATGTGTAGCCGTTATAATTATGCAACATTGTGTAATCGCCCTATAACACTATTTAGAGCATCACAGCACTAAAGTTATTAAAGTAGTAAAATAACATTTTTATAGTTAGTGTTGTACACAAAACTCAGGCTGACTGGCACACGGCATAATAAAATGAAATGAAACAATCCTATGATTTATTTTATACCTGTGAACCGCATTATGCAGTATTTTTAATGTCACAATTTTTTATCAATTTGACATTTCGGTGGTAATTAATTTGACAGCTCTCTTGTTTGTTGCCGGAAGATGTTTGTGGTACGCGAAAAATTATAAATATAATTATATAAAACATAAAAATAAAACATTAATGACTTTTACTAGCTCTAGTCATATTTAAAGCTGAATTTTTTCCTTTATCTTCGGAAAAATACATCTCTGAGCATCATTATGATTAGTAAAAATTCTTCAATAGTTTTAAAAATTATATATGTGTTAAAACCGATAATAATCGATGTGGTAGACAATTTCCTTGTTGGAGACTATGCACAGGCAAGTAAAGTATGGGACCCACCCGCTACATGGACCAATGATCTGCGAAAAAGGGTGGAAGCGAGTTGAGGATCGGAATATGTAGCAACGGTTGGAAAAGCCTATGTCCAGCTGTGGATTTCACAGGCTGATGATGATTTATTAAATAGTGTGGGTATTTCTAACCTAACAGCATTGTTGATATCCAAATATATGTAGCTCAAAAAATCAACTGGAAAATAATAAACAATGTCAAAACAAGCATAAACTACTTATTTCATGTCGTGACCACATCTTTCTTGCCGCCGTCCATTAAATCGACAACCGGGCATTATTTATTTCGGCCAGAATGACACCGTGTCAGCTACGTCTGATCTACGACCCGACGGGACGTTGTCCCTACCTCCGTCACGTTACTAACTATTAACATTTTTTAATAACTGTATTGAAATAAATGACGAAATATCAAAATAGTTATTGAACGATTGAATGCTGTAGTGAGGTGTCATTTATGCCAGTAATGGCGGAAAAACAGATCGATTAGCATTTTATGACATTTTAATTGTTCATCATAATGTTATAAACTTATAATGTAGAAAAAATTATATCTCAATGACACCTTGTCACAAAATAATTCATTTTTACAAAAAAACTTTACTCATACTCAATATTTCAAAGTGCTCAAATAATATAAATAACAGTTTTTTATTGGAGATAAGGAACCTTATTTTAATGCTTGTACAACACGCATTAGCAGATGGTTTATTATACCTACCTATTGTAAATGTATGGAGGTGTGTCTGTATATTATGAATTTATGATATACCGAAACTAGAAATTAAATATAATAGGCAAGTTGCAGTTTAAGGTAAATTCATCAACTCCACAACTAATTTTGAAAGATGATAAAAAGGTAACGTCAAAGCCAAAGCCAGAAGTTCAGTTAACTATGAATGTCAAAATATTGTACCACAGGTTAGAATGTCAGCCATCAACTACCTAATTTTACTCTATTTTTAATAAAAAAAAGTATACATTGAAGGGACTTGCAAATCTTTATAGATGCTGGGGACCTGAAAGACTGATCTGCGCAAAGAAAATATTGCCTCGCTACCTCATTTTGACGTCAAACTCAGGACTTGATCTATTCGCACAAGACGCGGTGACGTCATCGTAGATCATGATCGTGCTGGATGTAGGAGGAAACAAATATCATGGCTCGTCATAGACTCTGCACGTACTCAACATGACGACTTTGTCGTGGTGGCTATTACAAGAACCACTCTCTTACCCAGACGTACAGTAGTACCCAACTGATATGGCGCGTCGTGAATCTTCGTTCGCACAGAAAAGAAAGTATGGCCCGAAGATTAACGAAAGAATGCTTAAAACTTACAATCAACCTTAGATCACTTCTACAAGGTTCATAATACACTGCAGCTGTTCGTTCCATCTCACTCGCAAGTCACGCCCCTCCGCACGGCGCGCGCTAACATGGCGGCAGCTACCGACCAATAGAGTTTCCCGCGCTTTGAAAATGTATCTTCTGCGCAGGTACATCGGTAAGCCATATCAGTTGGGTACTACTGTAATAAACTTGATAATTTTGGGGAACAGGCTTGTCTTTGCATGAGGCTCTGTACTTTATCTACTGGCCTGTGTTTGACCACAATCTCACCATGGTTTTTGATGACTTGGCTGATGGTGGTGAGTATACTTTGAAGTTCTGGTTCTCACGCGCAACTGTTGAAATCTATGGAGGAGGCATGTTGGATAACCCAATGTCGATATCGCTCGATGAGCCGATAACCGCTGGGGAAGAAAGGTTCTCGAGTGGCGACCACGTACTGGAAAGCGCCAAGCGGGACGACCTGGTCAGTCGCTGGGCACCGCTGGATGCAAGCGGCCCAATACCGTTCCAAGTGGAAGTCAATGGGGGAGGCCTATTTTTAGCAGTAGACATCTATAGGTTGATTCCATAAGTTTTTGTTAAAAATTTCATTTTTAATACAAGCTTTTTTGGTGTCTACTTTTTGTTGAGTGTACTTGAATTGTCTTCCAATATACCAAATATCAAATCAATCCGACCACTGGAAGTGGGTGAATTTCGACTTGCAAGATCCATCAAAACGAACAAACATACATACATACATTGCAAGTTAAATAAAAGCTTGTAATTATGAATGTCGATTTACAAAATACAACAACATAAATCTAAATACGAACTACGTTAGTATAAAACCGCATATTCCCATTATAATTCAACGTATTTTGATTACCATCACTAATTCAACCAATAGTTGTGTTATTTAATAACGATATTTCGTTAAATCTACAACATAGTGGCGATTAATCATCAAAACGAAGGTAATTAATGAAATTTATGTTGTGTCATAAATTTCATGTGTTGCTATATTATGTGTTACACGAAAACTGGCCGAATGAGGTCATTGTTTTTAGGGTTCAATAAATTAATAACGAAAACCGTCGAATTAAACTCCTTCAACATAATAAAAGTTGAAGTTTGGCCATTAACTACTGGGACTGTCTTACAGGCAATGTACAGTAGTACCCAACTGATATGGCTTACCGATGTACCTGCGCAGAAGATACATTTTCAAAGCGCTGGAAACGCTATTGGTCGGCAGCTGCCGCCATGTTAGCGCGCGCCGTGCGGAGGGGCGTGACTTGCGAGTGAGACGGAACTAACAGCTGCACTGTATTATTAACCTTATAGTAGTGATCTAAGGTTGATTGTTAGTTTTAAGCATTCTTTCGTTAATCATCGGGGCCATAATTTCTTTTCTGTGCGAAGGAAGATTCACGACGCGCCTTATCAGTCGGGTACTACTGTACAGTGGAGCTAGAGAATTGAAGTATCCTAAAGAAAGGTTGTCAAAATTCAAGGGGTAACATAGGAAAGGAAAACTAGTCTCTCTATAATATAAGTTAAGTACTTTTAACACGCGAGACGAGATGTCTTGGCTTCGAGTTAATGTGTCTGGACATCGAAAGTCATGTCAAAAAGTACAAAGAAAGAAGTCTATAGCCAATAAACCTTCACGTTATAGGTATATGTAGGTTTAAACGGTAGGTAGGGTACTTTGTAGTACCTACCTGCCTAGATGGGTACCACCCCCAAAATAGGTACCTCCACATCCTCTCTTCACAAAAAAAAATATCTACAAAACTAGTTATGTAAGTTGACGTTTTTCTGTCGGGAAACTAACTTTAGTTACATTTAATGATAATTTAGTAACGGACCAAAACTAGTTTTGTTACTGGTAAGTTTAGTTCGCAAGTCACTCTGTTTAGGTTATTGGTCGTCAAATTTTGTGTTACTGTTAAATAAAATTTTGTAGTCACTTGTAGTCCATTTTTTTCAGTGTTCTCACTTACATTACAAGATTTTTCTATAACTATTCTCTAAACTACCTTTTTTGCCTATTTATATATGAATTATTTAATTTGAGTAAGAAACAAGATTTTAGAGAAGATTTTCAGAATCTGGTCATCCAACTCAGCATGTTATAATGTAGGAATGGAGGTACTTTATGATATTACCAAGTAAAAAAAATAAATTGTATAATTATATAGGTACGGAATACTAGACAAAAAGAAAACTTAATACCATTTCATGATTTACATTTAGACAGGTTATATTTTCATAAACATCAAAACGTTTATACATTTATACATACGTTTATACATGTACATAGCGACATCTTTATCTTCAGAACATGCAGTAATTTCACCAAGATATGCAGTGATGAGGGAAAGAGAGGGGTGATCTTGCATCACATGTTTATCATAATACACTTATAATGTCCTAGTTGTGGATGCATCCGTTTAAGCGAGGGCACTTCGTACGTTAACATGAAACACTGAATACTGTTTACATTTTGCTGAATATTTACTTCAAATTGGAGTTTTCTATAATAATAAACTTTAAGTTCCCATAATCACATCTGAATGTTTGTAGAGCTACCTCCATATAGTCATTGAACTAATATTATATCCACAGACATAAATCTAAATAGATAACGCAAGTCCCACCATCCGTATGAAAACCAAGCGTGTCACTTTTTACGAGCTTCTAATTAACTTGCAATGTATGTATGTTTGTTCGGGTGGAATCTTACAAGTCGAATTTCACCCGCTTCCTGTGGCCAGATTGACTTGATATTTGGTATTGGAAGACAATGCAAGTACAATCAATAAAAAATACAGTCACCAAAAAAAGCTTATATTAAACATTATTTTTTTAACAAAAACTCATTTATACCTACTAAAATGTCACAAGATTGATTTAGTTAGGCTGGCATTAGAGCTTTAACGTGAAAATGAAGCGATCCTATTTGTCAGCTAAACACATCCCTCGCTACACAACTCTGGTGGACATGCAGCTTTTTGTGAGTTCCCTGTTCGCAAGAAACAGTTTCAAAAGAAGAGCGTTGCTCTCCCTTTTTGCAAAGCTTTTGACACTCAAAGAACATAATATTATAGTCGCGTCATCTATTTAGATTTATATCTGTGATTATAACGTTCCATAGAAGACTGAAGAATATGGCGTGTCGAAAATAATCGAAAATAAACCTAACATTGGGGCAGATTCCAAATTTAATTGTTCAAATCTTGACGCAAATATTATTACAAAAGTTGATTTAAAGCAAGTTTAGTAAAACCAGTCACTGTCACATTCTAACGTCATATAATAAAAAGAGACGAGGATATATTAAAACCTAACGCTATTGAAAAATCAACAATTTGACACCACTGACAGTTCATTGGAATACAATTGTTATAATTAGACTTGGGCCCCAGATCTAATGATAAACTGTGCAAGCTTTCGTCGATTGATTATATTTTTGTATTTGAACTATCTATAAGTAAATCTTGTCTATTGTTTTGTAGAGTTAGGGTTAGTTCACACTGAGACGCGACGAGACGTGACGATGCAATTATTTCGCACTGCCTAGCGCCGCGCTGCACCTCGACATGAAGCGACGCGGCCGCGCCGCCGCATTTAAATGTGTACTTTTTTGTGTACTAAATAGAGTTCTATATTGTATCACTATCTTAAAAAGTGCGCGCCGAGTCGCTTTGCGTCCCGTCTCGGTGTGATACCCTTAGGATTATATAATACGAAGGTAGCAAACAAGCATACGGCCCGCCTGATGGTAAGCAGTTACCGTAGCAACTCGCACGTTGTTGACCCAGCAAAGTCCTTCACACCTTTACTAGCAGGGCCAATCTCATTTTTTATTTACTGTAGCGTGTTATTATCATAATGAAATTCCTGATTATTTTATGACGATTATATAACTTTCATAAAAAATAAACCATCTCATCATCCAATCACCATTATGTGTGAAGCATCGTAAAAGAGTCGCGTCACACGAACCGAAGCGACCACTACGTAAATCCAAAAATTATCTCGAATGACACACTCTCCCTGCAAGATATGCTTGACATATTTACGACGTCGGTTTAGGGCATAAAACTAATCCCTACGACTTTGGGAGGAGGGGCCGAGGGGGGACAAACGGAGGGACCTTTATTTCTAACATTCGTCACATAGTAGCAGTAAATTATCATACTCCGCTGTGATATGACGCGGGCCTCCCATTAAAACGCGTTTGATTTAGATGGGGCTATAAAATTGATTTATGCTTTCACGCCAACAAAACCCCGTAGTACTGAAGCAACTATTATATTAACATTTTCGTGGATAACCTTTTCGATTTTGCAAGGTTATACGTCGTTTGCGGTGGCGATGTAATTTCAACTTAATGTAACGAGATTAATAGACGATTTTTGTTTGTGGATATGAAAACATATTAAGTCTTTTGTAATTGAAAAAACTTGCACTCGTACAGTTGTATGCACATTGAAAATAAATGATAAACAACTTTATTTTAATCGGAGTAGAGTGCGATATCATTTGCGTTTTATGGTGCGATCGGGGCATTGTTTTTGGATATCGGTCCCATGTAATTTCGACTATTTTATGACTGTACTTCAATATGTTAAGTTAGATGACATTTTGCGCGATATTATGAGTTTAATTTAGGTATGATGCTGAAACTATTTAACGTTGATAACAAAGGGCTGCTACCACCTTTGGCCAATCATCACAACCCATAGTGACATTATTGTCAAACAGGCATTTACAGTAACCTAACAACTCACCATTTTGCATGAAGCGATCCTTTTAGAGCAAAGTTCAATTTATACTAATGATGCAAAAATAAATTAAGGTAGGTCTGAAGACAAAATTAATAAACTTATCCAGAATTTCCTTTGAACATTTTCAGGATGTATCAGGAATCACAGCCAAAAGGAGCATATTCCACTTTTCGGCTAATTGCTTATTTCATGACATTAATGACGTCACATGTAAGGATGAAACGTCATACGACGCGGGCGATTAAAAGCTGAAGAAATAGAAACCTGAGAATCAATCGATTTCAGAGATCGTGATGTTCTACGAGTATGTAGAGATTTTACGACCGATATATTTTGATAGCAACTTAATTTACAAGATCAGCCCTATTTGAAATGGACTGTACCAACATAATAAAAAAAACTGACACGGGAACATTATTTAAGTATTTTACGAGGTACATCACCTCCTATTGGTGACGTAAGTCTCATGGGGTATTGCCATAAACCAAATGTCACCGGATTGGATACAAAATACTAAATCCAATATTTTATTGTCCACAGACTTTATGGATTCTTAGGCTATAAAACTTTAAGGTGTCAATTGCTTGGACATAAAAATAAATGTATACATAACACTGCCCAATTAAGATGGTGTATATTTTAAAAGGAAATACAGTCTTTGTCGGAACGTCGAAAGATATAGGTTAATTATAATCAGTTCACTGATAAATTTTATGTTGCATGTATTTGGGATCGTAAAAGATTGTCAATTGGAGTAGTCTCTACGAGAGATTTTATTGCAAGAGTCAATTTATCTGTAACTATAATTAAATAAAAATAATAAACATTTTGAAGAAAATGAAAGAGTCTTTGTAAAGATCTGCCGAAAAAAAAAATGTTCAATATAATATTGAAAACATTTAGGTAAACCATATTTTGAAAGACGTCCAAGGACCAAGAGCATTGCATCCCCACTCTTTTATTTGTGACACGGAGAATGAATTGTCAAAAAAAAATGAAAATAAATAACCTTGAATTTCGAACTCACCATCCGAAAACATGTTGAAGTTCGCGTGAACATTACGTCAAAACGCAAACTTACCGGCAACGCAAGTGCCGTTCCCCCAACTACATAAATCAAATTGTCAGTTACAACGTGACATGAGACGACCGCGCACACTCGCAAGCAATATGCGATATACACGTGTGTGAGTAAGTTTTTTAAAGTTGTTTTCACGTCAAATTGTATGCGTTATTGATTTATCTACTTAGGTATCTTTGTGATACGGTTTTATTGGTTTTTTATGATGACTAGCTTTTAAATTTGCAGCTGGTTGATGATTTTAGTCTTGTTAACATCTTGGTTTTTCTGTACAATATTGAATTAACTGTAAATTAAAAAAAATGCAGTGAGAAAAAAATACATTAGAGTACATGCGGTAGGTTATAATCGTACCTAATGTTCATCATTTGGTGATATAAATTATGAAGATGATGAAAAAATATCACCGAGTTATGATGTTTGTGCTAGTGTATGACCACAATCTCGTAATCGTAAGTAATAATGTGACCAAAGGTAAAAAAGCCTGGTATCACTTTCATGACTAAATCAATAAATTGAAACTTAGTACAATATCATGAGGAATTCATGACTGACCAACGTTAAGTATGTATGAACACTGATGAAGTTAAAAAAAGGAAATAATATGCATTTTTAATTTACACTTTTTTGGTCAAAAATAATCTTTAACGGATCGGGAATAAAGTTCATTATTCTGTTTAGTAAAAATATAATAATAGTTGAAAAAAAGTCTTGACAGATTTATGATGGTTGCAAATCATCATTTCATAGACAGTTTTGTAATGTATGGCGCCTTCTTGACAATCAGCTAAACTTAGGGACGTATATTAATGAGTTGTGAAACTACAAATATAATTCATAGGTGTTGATTACCATAATATCCATGGTATATCTTAGGCAAACAGATAAAATATTAGTAAATAACGGCTCTTATTTTTACTGTGTAATTTAAAAAAAAAACCTTCAGTAGTAGATGCTTACATTATGCAGGGCTAATTTCAATTAGGTAACTTAACCTAATTGCTCATCACATCAATATAAACAACTTTTAGCATGGGACGAACATCGAATTTGATTTTCATACAAACGGTAACCTTTTTTTTTAGTAAAATGTATGAAATTATTGAGTTTTTTTTTCACAATTTTTGAAAGGCGGAATGCAATTACAGTGACAAATTTCATTAGAAAAAACATGGCAAATTTTATTTTATTATAATTTAATTTCTATAAGAAATCTATGAACTGACATAAAATATTGTAGACAAATGTATTATTTACAATGCAATTTTTCTCATTAATCCCATTGTGAGAATTGATAGTGACATTAGAAATATTCAACGCAATATATCTCCAATACCCTTGCATTCGCGTTCCAAATGAAACGATTGCGATTACGGTACGTGTTTACTCAATAATTCGATATGAGCCAATGTGGCGTGCGAGTCATAAACTTGAAGCGAGGAAAGATGCTATTTTATCGTATGAACCTACGACTTTGCTGAGAGCAGCTATACTCATTTGCTAATAAATTTATTTTAATTTAATTTTCCTGTTGATTGACTTTTCCCATATTTTTTTGCCTTTATTCTGTATGGAAATTTCGACATGGCATATTTTCGAAATCTATGTTGGGTTAGTCATGCTGAACAACTATTACTAAGGAACCAACACAGAATTCTCAACATTTTTTTTTACTTTTCTTACATTATGATCGAGCGTAGAATGCTGTGTTGGTCCCATAGTAAATAGGTTATGTCATCTCCAAATATCCAGCCTGTAGGTATATTTATTATTCTATTTTTGTTCACGATAATTTAGCTAAATTTATTTAAATAATAAAACTCCAGTAATAACTTTGGAACTAAAATATAGTTCTAATTTTTTTATTTCATTTCGTTTTGAAGACTGATAATTCCGCCAAACTGGTAAGCAATCAAAGCCTTTTTAGGTGCCATAGCGGTACAGGTAATAAATGTGATAGAGGTAAATAGATATAATTTACCTCTATCACAGTTCTAGCCTACTGAATGATGCAGAATATTTGTGCGTTTATTTCGCGTCAAACTCATAACTTGTGCTTCATCAAAGTATCGCCTGCGATCCAGCCGCGACTCGTCATTTCTCGCATTGTCGTAATCCGCTGATTTACTAGCGACATTAATCAGGTTGACGGCCGATAGGGACTAAATCACTGCCAAACTTACGCTTGCATACGTCTCCAACTTTAACTTGAAGACTCAAGGACTATAATCGCTTGACAAATAATTCAACAACTTGGGTAATATTAACACTACTGCATGTTATTGGTTGTAATTCTTTTTGCGAATTTTCGTTGTGTACATTTTTTGTTTTGTTTGATGTTTTATTTGTCTAGAGCCCAGCGTGCTTTTGATTTACGGACGTTTCCTGTTATGCTCGGTTAGAGGGTTTGACTGTAACTTGAGGATCAAAGATTTTGTAAAGTTTTATAATGTTAGTCGATTAATATTATATTGTTGTTATTTGTTAACGTTATTGTGCGACTTTGTTAGAATTTTGATTGATTATTCGCTACCCATATTTTCTGATATTGCATAATACAATTTCAGATCATGAGAAAAATTCAGAAGGCGAACGGTCAAACGCGGGAGGATGACCACCATGATGAAGTAAGGACAAATACAGGATATAGGTCTTGATGAATGAAGAGGTATACCGTGTAGTTTATTAGATGAAGGTTAAAGTAAGGCTGAAAAGGTTGAATTTACTAACAATCCCTCTCTAAACAGTTCATATAGAAGCCATGTTTTCACTCACTTTCCTACTAATATTATGAATGCGAATATTTTATGTACTTATGTTTTTAACTCAAACACACCCGACAACTTCTGAACAGATGTAGCAGAAATTTTAAAAATACCTAGGTAGAAATAAAAAACAGGAGACTTTTTATCCCAAAACAAAATACCTAGAAAAAAGGTAAAATTGTGGAGTGGAAGCTAGCAGATTTAATACTAGCTTCCTATTAATAAATCGCCAAAAACTCAATACACCCAGGTGCTATAATCAACCCGGGCCTCGTAAATCGTACATCAAGTATATTATATTTTTAATTCGCCTCCCCGAGTCGGCACTAATACATCAGCCTGATTTATAGGTTGATCCGGGGCAAAAGTTGTGGATTTATAGCCGTCAGTACGCGAGACTCTCGCGCCATCTTGTCGCGAGTGAGGTGTTCCGATGACCCTTTTTAAATTTCGAAGTGTTTCATGATATTTGTTTAGTGCATCTTTTGTTTTTGTGGTGGGTTGTTTTGTTTTTTTTATTTGTGGTACGAATATAAATATAGCTACTAATAGTTTATAGAGCTACGGATAACAATTTGTATTCTTAATCCAAAGTCAAGTAGCTTCAGTATCCAGTGAGGAGACCTGACTTGGGTTAAGTTATAATAAAGGAAATAATACAGTTTGTATTTCGTGTGTTTCATGAATATTTACCGAAAAACAAATTGAGTCTAAGCCGAAGAAAATAAGTGAATATATGCTTCAAAATAAATTATGAGAATCAAACAATAAATTACTTAAAGAAAAGTATAATTCTAAACAAGAAAAAAATAATAGCACTTTGAAATGCAACTATAATGAATATTCACGCTATAAAAAGTTGTTGTAACACCCCTATTAGATTTCAATATCCTGTAAAAAACATCTTGGTAAAAACCTGCGAAACAAACCCCTATATAATTATTCATTGCGTTTTTAACAGGCACGCCAGAAGGCCCGCGCAAAATTGTAACAGGCCACTAGCGCAGCGGGCGCGCCTGAGCGATGTCGTAAAAATTGTTCTCGGAAAGACGTGGAGACAGCGTTAGAGCTTTCATTGGTTCTGTCTTAAAAATAATTAGTTTTGGTTGGATTATAATAGTAATAGAGACACACACACATATATTTCTGGGAAAAGAGGTCCTTTAAGAATGAAGTTATATGAATTGTCTACCTTTTGAATTGTATCTAAAACAGTTTAATGTAGTTTTTAACAGAGATCAA
Source organism: Polyploca ridens (assembly GCA_951394255.1). Lineage (NCBI taxonomy): Eukaryota > Metazoa > Arthropoda > Insecta > Lepidoptera > Drepanidae > Polyploca > Polyploca ridens. Next base: position 18,752,646 of record OX596247.1, on the reverse strand, counting down.
ACTAGAAGAGTAGAAATGTGGTCATAACAATGTCATGTGGTTGTAAAATCTATCACAAGGAACGATTGGGTGATTGCGAGGTTAAACATTAGCTAATATTTAAATTCAGAGATAATCATAGGAAAAATAAGCAATCTATAAAAAAAATGCATTTAGGAAAAACATGTTTTTGCATCACGCAATAAACCTTGGATTCTAGACAGACTATATTTTATAAAAGCTACACCTCTCCACACCATTCTCTGTTCTCACCCGAGCACAACCATCTCCTGACTTGTTAATGCCGCCAGCCTACTATCTTAGCATATTGCAAGACTCTAAATAACGCCATTATTTCCAAGATCCACCCATCCAAATATAGAAACGTTATCACACGGAAAATATTTGATGGGCCCGTGAGCAAATTGAATTTATTATTTACGTGTAATCAAGGGGGGTTGCACATTGCATATTTATGAATGGCCCATTGACGAATATGAGAGTAGGATTCGCGAAACTTTTTGGACAAACGTAGGTAAAGGAGGTTAGGTAACGATTGGACGGGGACGCCTTGAGGTTATATGGAGGTTAGAACTAACGCGGTTCCTTCTTATTACATGGTAGGACAGTGTCAGTAGTTTGGTAATAATTGATGTATGGGTTAGGGGTTTTTAGCTGCAGGGAATTAAATAGATTTTTTATGAGACTACATTTTTGGTTTTGTTTTGTTTTTATTTTTCATTCATGCAAATTCTTGTCATTTTATCTTTCAGGTTTTAAATATTAACATTTCAGACAGGTGTGCGTCGAGATAAAATTGGCACAAGATTAACACACCACTAAAAGGTAGATTTACTTGAAAGATCTATTGGCGCCCAACGTGGGACCGGTACCAGTCCCTCCAGAATCTCTAGAAAGAAAATGTGACCTTCGGGACCGAGGGGAGGTCTCCAGAATTAAACAGTTTTAAAACTTGCCCTCACAATGAAGCAAATAAATTTATTTTATTTTCTCTTCCATCCGGGGAAGTATTTGATTCACTCCGCCCATCGCTATTAGAATGATCCGATGTTTTTTGTTTCGTTGTTTAGTACCATTCTTTTTCTTACAGTTGGTTAAGGAATAGGCTATAAATTTTGCAAGTGCTCCCTTCTAAGTAGATATGCGTGTATTTTTATTTACTGTTCAGTTTATTTTGCATGATTGTGTTTTTATTGTTCTAATTAAAGCTGGTTAGTGTTTTATACCCTTTGCGATGGCTGTTAAATTAATCATTACGTAATAAATTAGAGTCTTTATTATAATGGTAAACAGCGATCGAATGATTGCATGGTGCGCGCCTAGCCGTCAAATCTCTAGCCAAGCACCTTCCAGCGCATCTGAGGCTCAGAGCCAGTTGGTGTACCTACTTGCCACCGTTGACCACATCAGGACTTACTACAATTACGAATTTTTTGTACTATTTATAGGCCTGTGTTTGACCGCAATCTCACCATGGTAAGTGATGATGCGGCCGAAGGTGGTAAGCACACAAAGCTTAAAAGGAACTGGCTCTCAAGTGCAGCTATCGGAACACACTGAAATGTGCTTGGCATCACATTTTCAACTTGAGGGTGGTAGCCAGCCAGGCGGGTACTACAAAGTACCCTACCGCCGTGCTATGGTTTCCTCACGATGTTTTTCCTTCACCGAAAGCTCAAGCTCGTTGTAGGATTCGAACCCGGGACCTTCATCTCGGTATCCGACGTCACTACCACTGAGCTATCATCGCCTTAAAAATCTTTTGTAGAAATAAAAAAGCTATAAGTGTGTCAATATGATCTATAGATACATATTTACTGTACGAGTTCTATAGGTACTTTTATTTTCATAATTTCATCACATGCACATCTTTATCACTGCTTAACATCATTTAACAAAGCAGAAATTGCTAAACAAATAGCCATATTGCTTAGGCGCACTTCAGTAGATCTTGCGCGGGACTTACAAAGGCGCCGCCCGCCGCCATGTTGACACGGGTATCAGCGCAGGCGCAGTCGGTGCGACTTGAGATTCTGTTTACTTGAAACAGGTTTGACTTAGAATTGGGTTATTGTTTTTGTCGGCGCATTTAATGTTGATTGAAGCTGATGAAATAGAGGTTTTGGTTCTAAAAAGTATGCGTTAGCGCTGTTTTTCGAGTCGGACAGATTTTTGTTTGATAGTATAAACAGTAGCCATAGCATTGGCTAATAGTAATTGTAGTACAGTTGGACGTACCCGCACAAGAACGAGCTTTTTAATCTGTGGGTACTTACTTGTTTAAGGTATGTTTTCTGTCTCTGTTGTTTTAATCGAAAATGGTAACTTATGGTCCTTAATTGGTATGGTTTAAAATAATTGATACAAATTCATATTAATTTAAGTAACCCATTTTATCCACTTTATTTCAGACATACATCCATATAAACATAAAATAATAATTAATAATTAAGTACGCACAAGAAACAAATGTCCACCCATCATCTATACATTGACGTTTGTAACAGTCTTTCCGCCTGTCTGTCAACTCTGGCCATAAGGACGCTATTATATTTCACTGGATGGCTTTAAAGGGGTTAGCCCGTACCTCAACGTACATTTCAGAGGCACTACAGTAGCGTTCTAGGCTCATCAGATGCCTAAAGATGTTATTGTAGGCTACTCGAATACCATCGTGCGTGTTTTTGGTGTAGTTAGTCCAGAGCTGACTCGTATAAAATGTCTGACAGAAAGACCTAAACAAAGTAATTTTCACATCAGGCGATGACTTGAAGATACATACTTGAATAAACAGCTGGTACGTTTTGGGAACCCTTTCCCGACCTGAATATCACCATTTATGTTTTTTTTGGGTTGTAAATTAAATTGTGTTCATTCCAATGATATTATAATAGAGATATGCTACCCTCATACTAAGCGGCGTTCAGTTATTGTTGTATTAGGTGAATGCGATAGATAATACGGAACGTACGGTACAGAACGAGATAGCTATCGATACTATATGTAGCCGCTAAGCAAAATTACGACAATTGTATGAATTTGTCTGCAACAATTAGCGTGCGATAATGCGATATCTACCTCTTTTTATTATAATATCATTGGTTCATTCGCATACTTTTCACAGATCTTAATAAGCTTTCTCAAACCTTTAATTTATGGTTAGCATCAAGAAGTTTCTGTTGACAAATAATAATATTCTATTGTTTTAAGTATTTTAAACGGAAATTGGAATTATAGACATTCAAAACAAAGATTCACCAAAAGAAAATGCCTTACTTAATTCCTTGCTTAAATCTCTTCTCAGCTTAAGTTTACAAACCGATGGAAGAAACAATTCACTTTCAAAAGTGCCTTATGAAATGAAATGAAATGATTTATTCATTCAAATAGGCCTTCACAGGCACTTTGAATAGTCAAACTTTAATACTCTAATGCACTAATGCACGGTTCGGAAGGTTGCTTTTGCTTATCAAGTACTAAATTGTATTTACTTCTGAGTCTTATAATTATGGCAAATCATCACGAATATATTCTAAACATGGTGCCATAGCTTCATTAAACCCACATAGTACCATATTAAAGCTCGTAAAAAACATATTGTATAACAGTAAACAATTACGACGTGCGATGTGAAGTCTGTCTTACCACTTGTCACGTGTCCCAGTATTTATTTTGATTTAGAGCCGGCACACCATCTGGTGGCCATATTACTGCTCCGCGCCATATTCCGTAATGGATATGTTATCTGTATTAGCTGAGGAACATGGACCTGTTTTGATAGTCATGATGAACATGTTTTTATCGTGTTTTGGACTTTAAATGAGCATTGGTAGATCGAACATGCCTTATAAAACCCTCATCATCGGCCTATAATGTCCCATTTCTGAGTTAAGGCCTCCTTTCACAAATCAGGGTGAAAGGGAATGGGCAGATACTCCACCACGCGTGCCCACTGCGGATCGGTGGAGGTAGGCTAGTGGTCAACCTACTGTTGGAGTTTTCAAGCCACTAGAAGGCCTCCAACTAGCTTAACGACTATCACAATTAAGTGATAACCGGGACCAACGGATTTACGTGCCTTCCGAAGCACGGTAACGCTCGATTTCAAATACCACTAGGCGGTCACCCATCCAGGTACTGACCACGATGGTGGTAGCTTAACTTGCCGATCACGTAAATAACGTTAAATTGTTTGATAATAACAGTAAGGTGATATTTAAAATATGTTACATATTAAACAGTGTTTAAGTATGGCCGTATGTCCTAGAATCAATATTAACTGAAGCCGTTAACTGGGTCGAATCTGCTAAATACAAATACTGATAGAAAAGAGAATCACCGAATGTAGATAAAAGAAAACAATACCAATAAGTCCCCAGCCTGTGTACCCAAAGCCATCAAGGTGATCCCCAACCTGGCTTGGTACTAAATCCCCCCCCCCCCCCCCCTTCTCAGTTCCTAACGACATTAGCGTGTTTATGCGGTGTAGTTAATAAATCGGCCAGCGCCATTAGTCGCGGGTTCGAGTCCCGGCCGGAAAGCATGCGTCTTGTTGATTTGTGACGAGCGCAGATGGATTGAGGCGGTGTTGGTGAAAAAGTGCCGGTTCGGTTCCCGGGTTGGGTAACGTTATTTGTTGGGTGTAAGGTGATAAGTTCTTGAGAATAGAGTTGTTGAAATCATATTTTAGATGAAAGAGTTTTATTTATGCTTAATTACAATCACTAGACATTTTTAGAACTAATATTATAAATGCGAAAGTGAGTTTGTTTGTTACGCCTTCACGCCTCAACTACTCAACGGATCATCATGAAATTTGGCATGCAGATAGCCTATGGTATGGAGAAGGACATAGGCTACTTTTTATGCCGGGAACGCGCGTGAAACCGCGGGGGACAGCTAGTTATATATATTTATATAATTACTAGTTGCCCCCGTGGTTTCACTCGCGTACCAGAGGAATATATATGCTTTCTCGGGATAAAAAAGTACCCTATATGTTAATCTAGAATATATTCTATCCGCTTGCCAAATTTCATCTAAATCCGTTCAGTAGTTGAAGCGTGATTGAGTAACAAACATCCATCCATACTCACAAACTTTTGCAATTATAATATAAGTAAGATTTTAATTAGGATAAAAAGTAGGTAAGTATGGGAAGAAGGATAAAAAATATAATTTATCCATAATTTAAAATTCACAACCCTAAAGCAGTACCTACACTAGCAACACCACACATCGCCAAACCGTCGACATTTTTTTCGACTTAATGAAGTGATTTATTGCTTCCTTCACGCGGGATTAGCGTCGTACAATGTTATAATACACGGGCCAAATGTTCGCGATCGCCGCGGTGTGTGCATGTGGCCTTATAATTGGAGTGTGAAATGTTGTCTCATCAGATATAAATAGATTAAAAATGGAATGCGTTATTTTGACAGATTTATTGTTTGTGCTGACGGGGTAGCTTGGGTAGATAGTTTTGCGAATTTGGAAGGGTTACATTTATCTTGCATCTCCATAGAAATTAAACCTGAATCCGTTTCTCCACTACAAAATTGCTTAGCTATTTTTCCTTAGACACTAATACCAATGCACATTATGTATGTATGTGTATCTGAAGTACCGGCACGTGTAAATAATGTAAGTCAAAGCGACCGCAGCGCCACCTATTGACTTAATCAAAGATAGCGAACGTTAAATGTATGCGATAGTTGACTCGTGCCGAGCGAGCGAAAGAGTGTTCACAACACGCGTACACTCGCGGAGGTAAGTGTAGATTGGAGAATAAAATAAAATATAAAAAGTAAATTATTGGAAAAAAAATGTTTTTCACCGCGGTGTGAGGATACGTTTGTAGGGTCGGCAGATTGGTACAGTCGAGGTCAAAGAAATGACTTTTGATGTCACAAAAATATGTATCCATTTAAATAATTAACCTTATGCCTAGCATTATATGGTTCGTTATTTAAATGGAGGCATATTTTTGTAACTTCAAATGTAAACATATCTTTGACCTCGACTGTACTCCTGTTGCAAGCGTCCATAGGCTACGGCAACCGCTTTCTATCAAGCAGGACGTATGATTGTTTGGCAACTTAGAAAAGATATAACAATAAATAAAAAATAAATATTTAATGTGGTTAACTTACAAGTGATAAAATCTTTATTTACAACAAATATGTACAAAATACAATCTATATATAGAAAATTTCCTCAAGCCTGCCGCTGCTTCCGATTAACGGCAGGGTTCCCAGAAGGCTGGCAGCGTTTCCTCTTTGGATAGCCAAGCTGACGCGTTGGCGGAAAAAGCTCCCCGCCCGCTGGTCTCCGGAGGTCTCGATCAATTTTGATGACAAGGTGCGAGCAAAACGGCGAGCTTCGGACCCCCACGGTCCCATGGTCTCGACCGCAAAAGGTACAAAAATATAGTTGGGTCCAATCGATGCATATTTAATAAATTAATGTTAAAAACAGCTAATAATTAGCAAATAATTGTACGCTAAAATGAATATTAGAAACTTTATACTTTACATTAAAATTTACATTTATATTTATTTAATCGATATAATTTAGGAAGAGAACTATGATCATTCGGTAGCTAGAGAAAAAAAAAACATTAAATTTCGTCCATAAAATTCATAGATATTTTCGCCAACAATTATTTCCCCGCGTGTACATCGGCGAATTATCAAAAAGCTCCGCTCATGAACAGTTTGTGTGCTAAGTGACTATACTTATCTTTGTCGGTGCAAAACCACTGCAAGTGTTTATATAAGTTGACTTGCTTCCACTTATCAAATAACTAAGTGAACCAAGTGTCAGTAAGTATATTTATCAGTAGAAACGGAATCGGAACAATCCTACCAAATCAGGTAGATCAATTCTTCATGATCCTCCCGAAAAAATATGCTTTGGGCTTGCGTATCCATAGGGGCGCTCGTGGTGTAGCATGATTAGCCGTTCTTAATCGATCGGCAAAGTTAAGCTACCACGGTCGTGGTCGGTACCTGGATGGGTGACCGCCTAGTGGTATTTCATATCGAGCGTTTCCGGGCTTCGGAAGGCACGTAAAGCCGTTGGTCCCGGTTATCACTTAATTGTGATAGTCGTTAAGCTAGTAGGATGCCTCCTAGGCGGCTTGAAAAATTCCAACAGTAGGTTGACCACTAGTCTACCTCCACCGATCCGCAGTGGGCACGCGTGATGGAATATTGGCCATTCCCTTTCACCCTTTTGTGAAAGGAGGCCTGTGCTCAGCAGTGGGACATTATAGGCTGATGATGATGATCCATAGGGAAAAACGTTAACTATTGCTTAGGCTTTACTGTCTGCCTAGCTGTTCATTTATTCTGGGCCAGTAGATTATTAACAGTCTCTTTATGTCAATCCCATACAAAGGTTGATCGTTTACTAACGTTGACGATTGTCGACAATCATCTTGTCTAGGGGGGCAGGGGTCTCTAGTTACGAGAAAAGACAGTCCTGAAATTCGGGTATCTTTCTATTCGGGTCTGATACATGAAAAAGGTGTCAGTACCCTTTTCTTAATTTGGTATGTGGTGTGTCATTGTCTAGATCTCAAAAGAAGAACAGGTGCTGCTTGTGGGGGCTGGTCTGCTTAAGTTTGCTATTTACTTATAAAATATCAATTCAGTCTACTTTGTAGTTTTGCCGCCGCGCCGCGCCGGGGCATGCAATGTAAATAATTATGTATGAATCTAAGCTTGTTTTGAAAAGAGTAATTGCTGAGTTTATTGCCGGCTCTTCTCAGCAAATGCAACCTTCCGAACCGGTATTAGAGTATTAGAGTCAGACTTTTCATAAGTGCTTGCAAAGGTCTATTTGAAAAAATGATTATGAATTTAGTTTTTTAATTGTGAAGGTGTAAGTCGAGTCTTGTAAAACTCAGGTTTTAAGATAGCCCCAGCCCTTTTTGTTATACGACATTAGAATGTGACGAATATATTTAAAGCACATTTACTAGACTTGACACCTTTTTTTGTAATAACCCCCTTATTACAAAAAAAATCTTATTATCGAAAATAAAGAATTAATGGGTTGTTAAAGTCGTCACTTTTAGACGTTTTTTTTGTTACGCGATATATCTCAAAACTAAACTAAATAAAGTTGACTTTATCAATGACAACTTATTAACTAAAAGCACCGATTTATATCGCAGTTTGTAAGCTGTGTACGAAATCCTATTAGATCGAGGCCCAACTCGCACTTGGCCGCTTTTTTACAGTACTTTTCACCATCTAAACTCTACCTATGCGAAACACCATCTACCTCTCGTTTGCCAAACGAAAATTCCCATCAATCAGCATTACGACCGGACCACAAACTTTGCTCGTAACTAATCATTAGACGCAGTACGTAAAGTATGAATTATATTATAAATACGTCCCAAAACGGTGATACAGACGGACCGACGTGTTGTTTACACCTTAATGACGTTCAGATTTAGATGGGTTTTGAGGTGAATTACCATAGAGCAGTCACGTCAAAAATATACTAGACTAATAAGTATTAGAACTCACAGCATTTTCATACGCCGAAGTAAACGGCACGAGAAGTTTGACTAATGTGTAGTGAATTAAAGATGCATCAAATACTGCATTGCTTTACTGTCTCCAGTATACCTTTAAAATAAACCTTATTGCTTGCTTGTATAAGAAAACACCTCAATTAACTTGATAACATATTTTTATTCTTGAATCAGGTACAAGTACACTTGCACTCACACGTCATCATTTCAAAATGGCGTCGTTCTGTGATACTGTCGGCCTTGTAGCCCAAAGTTACTTTTTATATTTTTCCGAAGTGTATGTTTATGTATCAAATCCTTAAGGCGGGTCTAAGCTACAAGAGTCAAGTGTGGACTTACAATGAGCCTAGCCTTACGAACGCCGCGTTCGAAGACGAGCCCAGCGGCTCAGTTCGTGCTCGGCTCGTCTGGCGTAAGCATAAAATATCTTGCTTACCAAGCGTAAGCTAAGGTCTATATATTTACACTAAGTAAGCAAGACATTTTATAAGGCGATGACCATAATTAAATCGACGAAGGACTCATGAATAAAAAATATATTGGCCTGAATTTTTTTTTTTCAAGAACCTAATGGTAATAGAATAGATTGAATATAATAAATAAAACGATCCCTTTTGAAAATAGAATACCCACTCGACAGTAAAAGCACCGCAAAACCACGTCATCGATTGATTCCCATTGTTTTAACAAGAGCCGGAGACAATGGGCGCGAGCGCGAATTTCGTTCCGATTTTAATGCCGTCCGATTTGATCATTCAATTAAACGTGAATGGAAAGAAAAGAGGTTTACAGTCCAAAATCCTTATAAATCAAACTGCCTGATAATAATTGCTTCGATTATTGAACGCGGTATTTTTTGATCGAAATCTTTTTAATTCGATTATCGATATTCTATTTTTGAAACTTACGCGTGAGCTAAGAACAGACTGGTAACAATAATTGAGAATAGGGATGCCGCGATATACCAATGAATACCGGCCAGCATCTTTTAAAAAAAAAATTGATTTAAAGTTTTTTTTGTTTTTTTATAACTAGCAATCTCTACAGTCCAACACACTGAGATGATAAAACTGTGTAAAAGAGATGGCATTGCGATGTATAAAAAGTTAAGCGAAGTGAGAAATCTAATCAAAGTACAAAAAGTTTCGGCATCAGAAAACTGCAATGACATAAAAAATGCATAATCTATACACTAAGCAATAAACAACTCTATACTTTTATCTGTCTGAAGCGAATTTATAAATTTTCACCACTTTAGGCAAAACATACACAAATTAGTATTCCTGGGCTCGATACCTAATGAATCAAGGCAACATTTTAGTTTGCGCGTAATGTGCACCCCCATGGCCCGGCCGGGGGGACGGGACACCCCATCGGCCGTTCTGTAATTTTATCGGGTTATAAATTTGAATTTGTATAATGCGCTGGCATTAACGCATGATTTATACAACTTGACTCCGCTAAGATTTCAAAGATGAAAAACAATAAATTTTCTACCCGTAACTATTGCGTTTAATGGCAATGCCCCGATGATGTTATTGTGGATGTGGTCAATAATTCTTAAATAATATTATAAAACAAAGTCCCTCGCCCGCGTCTGTCTGAATGTGATAAACTCAAAAACTATTGAACGGATTTTCATACAGTTTTCACCAATTGGCGGAGTAAGTACTTCGCATCACGGTTTTATGTAAATTGGCTGCAATTTGTCGATTATTTTTGAAGATGTTGGAAAAAGTCATGCCGTGCGGATAAAACTACTCTGCTACCCGTGCGTAGCCGGTTGCTAGTAATAATAATGTCGTTTTAAGATTGCGGGATTAGATTTTTAAGTATTTTCCTTTTCTGATATGACAAAATCTGACAATGAACAGGGGGCATCTTCGACTTCCTTTGGCATCATTTATAATCAAATATTATACAATGATGTTAATAGGTGACTCTACATATTTTCTTTTAATTTAAACATGTTATAATTTATGATGAGTACACCTGAGTTGGAAACTTACCAACGCTTTTATAGATATACTAAATATCCATTTCTACTTATTATTTAGGTATTTATATAAAAATACACTTGCCATACTGAGATTCATAGTTGAAATAGTTCCATGTAATAAATTTTATTAATTTATCATTTTATTTTAGGCGATTTTTATTTATGGAAAATTATGCAGTTTCATTTGGTAAGTCACTGTATTAAATTTTATTTTCTATTTAGTATGTTATATACTACGTGTGTAAAGAATATGGTTAAATTTTGAGCTTCCAAGATTGGATTTCCAAATTTATATTATACACGCAATAATAAAAAAATAGATATATGTCGAAAGTCCTATCCACACTAATACAACGTTCATAGAGTTGACGACTTTTTACTTGGCCGAATTTATGCGATACATTTAGGGAGGCGCTCGTCGTATACAAGTCAGTTAAATATTTAGCTTTCATCCTAAGTTATTCGGTTTATAGAAAAAAAGCCGGGCGCTTTAGTTCCGCACCGTAAATAGTCTTGATTGATGTCGCTTTATTGTGGTGAAGGTAGGATTTTTTTATTATACACTGTGTACATCTAGGTAATGTGCTTTGACTATAATTATGTTGTTATCTAAATTAAAACTGTATATAACCTAATAATAATATGGCGTATGCGATAGACATTGCCTGTCGTAAAAAAGTTGCTGATAAATGCAAACAGTGGAGAATGAAGACAATACAACTATGTATAGGAATAGAATCAGGAGTACAAGTCTTTCTGTAGACTGACCTGATGTCCTGAAGATAATAAGCAATTATTTTGTTGTTTATACTATGCTTTTTTAATTTTATGTTTATGCGTTTTTATGATTGTGTATTTTATTTTATAAAATAAAAATAAGAAGTATGCATTGGAAAAAATAGACAACAAAAAAAAAATTTTAATGTGACCTTGCTGGGTTTCTTGCCTGTTCTTCTCAGTTGAAGGCGGCTTACGAACTGGTGGTAACTTCAGTAGCTTTGACCTTCATAAGTGCCCTACTTGGGCCTAAATTGAATAAATGGCTTTGACTTTGACTTTCTTATATAAGGTCCTAATGAATTAGTGAACTTGCAAGTCAAAGAAAAAAAAAATTTTTTTTTTCCTCGCTTTTTTTTTAATATTACTTTTTGATTACTAATGAATGACCTATACATTCATCCCTCAAGAGGAAGTTCACTAATTTATTAAGACCTTATATATTATACCTTATTCGACACATTTTAATAAATTATAGATCCTCGCTTTACACACAACCGATATTTAATTGGAAATAGGTCTTTAAAACCTTAAAAGTAATTCAGAGAATTATGACCTTAGATTAAGGTTCAACATCCCTAAAATCGTACGTAACTCATCTTTTAACTGTACTAAAGTTTAAAACTCCAAACGTAGGTTGCAGTATACAAACAAAAGTCATATAAAATACGTAAAATAAATATCATAACTTGAAACTTTGAATCAAATATAAAATAACAATGTAAAGTTACATTCAAATCATAACTTAGCAATAAAATCAAAGTTGTAAGTTAGTCGGTATTGACGGGATCAAATCGTAAGAAAGAACTGTATCTTGATATATTTATCGATATTTTTTTACCGACATTCGACGTTTACTGTCGATAAACATGACTATTTAGTGGCTTTTATAAGGTTTTATGTCGGGTTAGGTTTGTGTGGAAATGGAGTTATGATTTAATTATTTTTATAGTTTTTAAACTAGCATTATTTTAATTGTTTTGAAATTTTTAAACATTCAAAAAAAATCTATGTATTCTAAACGGAAAAATTAAAATTAATTCTAGTATTCTAGTAGAGGTAAGTCTAGAGAGAGAAGCGCTCATGGTGTAGCATAATTAGCCGTTCTTAATCGATCGGCAAAGTTAAGCTACCAACTTCGTGGTCGGTACCTGGATGGGTGACCACCTAGTGGTATTTCAAATCGAGTGTTTCCGGGCTTCGGAAGGCACGTAAAGCCGTTGATCCCGGTTATCACTTAATTGTGATAGTCGTTAAGCTAGTTGGATGCCTCCTAGGCGACTTGAAAAATTCCAAAGTAAGATAGGTATTATAAGGATAAGTAATTCCAAAGAAAGTAGGTTGACTACTAGCGTACCTCCACCGATCCGCAGTGGGCACGCGTGGTGGAGTATTGCCCATTCCCTTTTACCTTCATTTGTGAAAGGAGGCCTGTGTTCAGCAGTGGGACATTATAGGCTGATGATGATGATGATGAGTAGAGTTCCTTGCTGTATCTTTTCAGTTGAATGTTGATTTTCAAACTGGTGGTAACTTCAGTAGCTTTTGCCTTCATTGCCCTACAAGGGCCTTATTTGAATAAATGGCTTTGACATTGAAGATGTTACAAGCATAAAGATCGTCTGATGGCCTATAGATACGTGCAACACCAGAGCACAGGGGTATCACTAAAAACGAATGAAGTTATCAAACGTTGATTAGCTAAAATTCCGAAGTCTTTATCTGACAGGTGACATTTGGTGATCGAAAGAGTGAGACGGGGCACACTATTACACTGATTTAGTTAAAAAGCGATTATGAATAAGGGGGTAAGTATTTTATCTACTGACTCTTATTCCACATTAACTTACCCAGCCCTTATGATCCCAATGATTACCCACACATATCCTGGATCCGTTGATCGCGGACCACCTATCACAATTTTTCATTTTTGTAATTTACATGCAATAGAATTTTTTATGTTTTTCTTATATAACCCGGGATACGCGATAATAACTTATAAAATTATCGCGAATTTATGGTCGTATTGGAATTTTTTAATTTAATAAAGTTGGCTTGGTACGTTAAACTTTTATATTGCCAGATCAAATATGAGTCAACATTTATAACTTTTCTTTCGAAAGGCTTTTACTCGTTCATTAATCATAGCATAGGTTGCATTGATAGAGTTTGCTAGCACATAGTTTAGTGTTATGATAATTGAAAAACTATTAATAACTGCCTTTTACCAGGGGTCGGTAACCTTTTGAGACGGAAAAGCCAAAACTTACAATTTACAAAATTTCCCACTACCACCGCCAAGACCCAAAAAATAAAATAATAAAAAAACATTTTTGTGGCTAAACAGCCACAAAAATGTTTTTTTATTATTTTATTCATGCAAGAAAACGCTTGCTCGCACTAATATGTTGACCCCAAGATAGTCAGCACTCGAAATGGATCGAAGGGTTTTGATATAATTATTATTTTTTGCGTATGGATCTGAATAGCCGCAACTTTACATCGAAAGAGCCGCATGCGGCTCGCGAGGCGCAGGTTGCCGATCTCTGCCTTATACCGATCTACTATAGCACTAATAGAGTCACGCAGAAAGAAAACCGTCGTAGCCAGTGATAATAACGTTATGCCTTTTAGGTACATAGCACTCATCTCCGCCAACTGACAGATGTATAAATCATCTATCAAGTCGTATAACTTCGGTATTTAGTATTTTTATGGTAAGTCTTATCTTACATTAATTAAGTTTTATCTCACAACCTTTTTTTATGCTGAATGGGCTTGTGTTTGACCTTCGACTGACCCCATGAGCAGTTATGACGAGGCCGAGGATGTATCACGCTTACCCAGAAAAAGCCTATTCACTCTGGCCTTGAATACATCTAGGTTATAGGTGTCAGGAAACACAGACCCCCGGCACAGATCATATAATACTACGTACCCCCGGAAGAGAATTTCACTCTTTTGCTGTTCGTATAAGAAAAGATGAAGCGAAGCGTTGTGTCCGGGTACGCGGGATGTCGACAACGTATGGGTGGAAATTCTCCTGACTTCTTGTGATTCGAGGGATAAATGGGGCTGGAGAAATTAGATTGAACAGTACTGTAACACACTTTCCAAAATATATCCTATAGAAGACCGACAAACACGAAACCTTCCACCAATGTTCAAGGCTCGTTAATTTCCTAACTTAATACCGCAGTTTGCTTTCTTCGATTCTAAATACCTTAATTTTTGATAATGTCAAACATGAACATAAAACTAAGATGAATTATCATTATCATCGTGAGCTATGTAACAGTATAAATAGCAACTAATAGACAGTGACAAACGCACAGACATCCGGCAGATAGATCATCCTGTCTTATAAGTGTGATGCATGTATGTAATTTATTTCAACTATTGATCTCAATAATTAGATGGACTGATTCGACGGATGTGTTATAAGTCATTATTGTCTACTGCTTAAAATTATCTGCTTAATTTGCTTCCTCAGTTGAATTTTACCTCTCTGTTAAGAAAAAAGTCATAATACATCTAGCATCCTTTATTGCTCTGTCTATTAGCAATGCAATCAGTCAATCATCGACTATATCTAAAGATTATTATGATTGTAGCGAGTTGACTAACAAGACAAGACGCATGAAATTGCCGTTAGTCGTTATTTATTACTAGCTGTTCCGCACGGTTTCACTCGCGTTCCCGGGATATAAAGTAGCCTATAATACTCGGGGATAATGTAGCTTCCTATTAGTGAAAGAATTTTTCGAATCCGACTGGTACTTCCAGAGATTAGCCCGTTTAAACAAACAAACAAAAAACTCTTCCGCTTTATTATAGTAGTATAGATTGAGATCCAACCATAGTGAATCTGGTTATTTTTTACTTCTTGCAATTCTCATTTAAATTACAATTTGTGTGGTCCCAACACAGCAATTCAGTCCAAAAGCAGTACAACGATGCAATTGAGAATAAAAGGGCCACTGCCAATTATGTCAAGTGATCTAAGTTTAGTGGCAATAATTCACTTTAAATGACACATGGTAATAGCAGAGGAGTAGTGACAGATGGCAAAGAGTTAAAGGAACAGATACGTCAAGATGCTTGTTAAAATATCAAGATTCTCACTATTTGCCAGCTGTTGAAAGTTATTGTTATAGTTATTTTGAGTTTAGTTCTCTAAAATTGGATCAAGAATTTGTAGAATTTTGGGTTGTTTGTATTACGAGAGCTAAACAACTTATACTTAATTAAGAAGTTCTTGGCTGACTATAAGCCTCCAGTTTTATTTAAATCTTAAAACCAGCAATAGACGATGCAGCTTTGGCACGTCATTTAAAAAACCTTATGAATTCTGAACAACATTGGCCTCCGTCCAGATATAGCCGATTGCCCTATACTTTAAAAATCTGTTCCTAACACTAGAGCTTACTTCTCCATGTTTAACTACAAAAACGAGTGATTCGTCGATTGTTATCAAAATAAGCAAAACTCTATGTATGATCCAACATAATTCAATTTAAACAACGTACGATAACCAGTGGTTATGAGCCGAGGTTAATGAGATTACGGCTTTATTATTTATTGTTAATTGTACATTATAAACTACAGGGTGGAAGCAATTAACTAGTCGCCGATTCCGATCGATTTCCATTAACAGAGCTTGAGTTATTTGATGGTGTTTTATGAAATTGGGTACAGCCTTCTAATAGGTACGCTATAAATTAACATCGATGGCGTGATAGCGAACTAATTTTGATTATTTGATATAAAGCTCATGGAGGAAGAGAGATCTTTGCGGGGAATATGTGTTGGACTTTTTTTCATTTACACGAAAAATTCGTATTGTAATGTGTAAAAGTGTCATCGTATTTCATTTTTGTGCCGGATCACTTAGCTTTGAACTGTGTCCATTGTCACACGGAACGTGTTTACGTCTCACGAATCTCAAAAAAAAGGTTTGGTGGAGCATGAAACAAGGAATTTAGGAAATGTCCAATATTTAGGAACTTTATTATGTAAAGTTTTCCTCCGCTGATTTGGAAAGGCATGAAATATTATATATACTTTTTAGTCAATTACCCTCCCGAAAAAACTTCTAAGACTAACATAAAGCAATAGAAAGAAAATCGTTTAAAATGAATAACAGTATTTACATTCACACACTATATTTAATTTCTTCGGCGTCCTCATCTTCCGTTGGGTGAGTCCAGTTTCCAATCCAACGCAATCCAGTTTTTTTAATACAATTTCTTTTCCTATATTTTCTCTCTTATTTACAATATTTTGTATTTCACCATCCGTCATCCCCTCGTGCCGAGATTCCCGTGTAACCCTGGACCCACTCCCGCCACTAGTCGCCACTGTCCGGCCTGCAGCGTCCAGATAGTGGCCGATGATTTAACGCTCAACTTTTGACACAACTAAGCTTTTTGGACACGGCCGCCTCTTGCCTATAAATAACGTCTTACGTGAACTTGAGAGTTTGGTTTAAGATGTGAATCGTAGCGATAACGGTTCCGAATCTATCAGTTGCATGACAAATTACTTGTGATATATTTTTCAATGTTTACCTAGTTTAGCAAAATTTGAGATGTCTTATAAAAGGCTGCTTTACTTGGAATAGAAGCATATAATATCTTACATACGGCTATTTGGTCCAAAACTAAGCACAGCTTGTGGAAATGGAAATTAGATAACTGATATGATATCTAAGCTTTCCAAAATTGCCTCCTCAATATCTTCCCTAACTATGACACCAATATATTTATCCCATTTAGACTATATTTCTTAGCTCACTTCATAATGAACAATTATTATTTCTTTATTGTCTATTTCAACCTGCAGTGTGATATTTCTATTTCTTCTTTTTAAATTCTGTATAGCATTATTTTACAGGGTCAGTGTTTGGACCACAATAATATCGTATGTTTTGGGCGTCTGTGATAAAGGCACAACTGTTCATATTTCACGCATTTGTTTGAGGGTACTCCAAGTGATTTGTTGTGTCCACTGACGTCTAACGCGACTCGACCCCTTTTTTATTTTCCTCCAGCTTACTCCTTTTGTGCGTAATGTGTGCCTGCTTTTGTTTAATTGAATATGAAAGAAGTTCAAGAAAGTTGTTAATATTATGATGAAATAATTTTGAAATGTTATTCATCTCTGCTAGAAGTTCAATTCTTACATTAAGGTTATTTTTATTGATTAATACAATGCAGAGCTATGTTATTAGTCGATGATGTTTAACCACACCATAAACTAGAACTTGATGAGTTAATAATAACAAACTTTCGTAGAAAAGATCCATCTGGCTATCACTCTCATGTTAAAATCTAAGCAACTAGCGGTGTGGTTTTATTAGCTACACTTCGGAGCTTGTTTCTTTTTAGAGCTTACTAGTAGCCAAATCGTCACCTATTAGGCTAATTTTGTGATCAAATAAACACCTACCTGTCATAATACAAACTTTACTCAAACAAACCACACAAACATTAACATTTTCGAGATATGCAGTTTTGTAAAATCGCATCCACACTTGTTTACAAAAATGAAAAGCATATGCAACTTTAATTCTAGACATCCTAATAAACTTGTATTGCCAAAAATTAAAACGATGCTGTACAACAGAAAGAGCTATCCAATGGCCATAAAAATTTACAACAAGCGCACCAGAGGACCTAAAAAATTTACCCTCAAATTTATTTAAAAACAAATTAAAGAAATGGCTAGTTCAACAATGCTTCTATTCCTTAAATGAATATTTGAATAATTTGTAAATTGTATGTTCCCATATATGTAATGAATAGCTATTATCTTATTGACATACCGAATATAATTTAAATAATATTGGCAATTATCTGAAATGTTGTAATGATTATGTGTTTTATTTTTATTTTTTATGATATGATTGAAGGTTTTTATTTTATTTTATATTTTTTATTGTACCGTGTTAGTTGTAATATAAATTTTGCATGCCAGTTTCTGGTGAAAAGTGAGAACTATGTATTATAGACTAAGATCCTATGTTATACCACATTTCCTGCAGAAATAAATTATTCTTATTCTATAAAAGATTTAAAGTCAGTTTAAATTCAAATTCAAAATCAGTTATTCAAATAGACCTTCGCAGGCACTTATGAAAAATCTGACTCTAATACTCTAAGACCGATCCGGAAGGTTGCATTTGCTGAAAAGAGCCGGCAATAAACTCAGCAATTACTCTTTTCAAAACAGCTTAGATTCATTACATTTCATTTAAATTCTAATCGCACTGACAACAATTGCGATGTATAGCGTTTATTTTCACGATAGCCTAAAACATTTTCATGTTGATGATTTTTTCACCCCTTTAAAGGTCTTCTGGTAAATTACAAATTACCCTATACAAAAGTAATAAAAGATCTATAACAATTTCAAGTTATTCATCTATAACGGAAACAAAATGTTTGTCTTCAGAGATCATAAAGCGTGAATATGAATTCATATCTGAATTGTAGCCAAAGGTTACTGTTGTTCTACCATAAAAATATAACGAACACTCACTTTGATGCGACGCCATTCTAAATAATGTCCATCTTTTATTTAGTAAAGGCTTCACTGAAATGTCCGATGGACTCTGTTTTCCATTTATTGTTTACATGGATGTATGAAGAATTATGAAAATGGATGCGGTAGAATTTAGATTTGCGAGTTTGAAGAACGCCGAGAAGAGCAATTTTATGTTTTAACATAAAAAATTAAATATGTAGCCCTTTATTTGTTACAAAATACAATAAAATACGTTTCGACACGATTTAACATATCAAAATTACAACTAGAAAGGCGAAAACTCTGTCTCCACTAGTCTGTTCATAGCGACAAAAACTATAAGAGAAAGATCGCTCAGTGATGCACTATTAGCAGCCAGAACATTTGATTAATCAGCCATTGTACTAGCAAATCTTGCTTCTCGCCGGTGGGACACGAGCCATAATCAAGTTGATATATTTTCATGAAAATCTGCAGAGATATCATATCCACCGCTTCCATAATGCATGACCAATTTCGATGTTATCACGCCAACTTTCTTCTCCGGCCACCCCTCACGCTCTGATGAGCACTTTAGGCCCAATAAAAACATATATTATTACAATAAAAACACAATAATTTTGGACATTGGCCATTGAGCGCGGCGCTCGCAATTTTACTGCCTTTAAGAAGTCCAAGATATGTAGGCATAAAACTTAACTGCCCCAATGTAGTCAGTTAGTCAGGTTGATCGTTGATAATAATTCGGGAATCGCTGGATTTAGTTCGCTAAGGTCAAAGTACTTGTGTTTTATGGGGAATCCAGGAAGTGTTTCAAAAGCAATGAATTTAGATGAGCGACCATCGCCGAGGATGTTTGGTAATCTCAGGTTTTTATTTGAATAAGCTTAAAAAAAGTATTCAAATATTGAAAAAAATTTTTTTTTTCAAGAAGAACAGAGAATGCAAAAAGTCTTGTAATCTCTGCAATAGAATACAATTAGTCCTTCATAATGCGGACAGCAAGGGAGTGGAACGTGCTTCCAGTGTCTGTGTTTCCTGACTCATACAACCTAGGGACTTTCAAGGCCAGAGTGAATAGGTTCCTTCTGGGTAAGCGTGTTCCAGCTTAGGCTTCGTCTTTGTCTCTAATGGGCGGGTCAGTGGCCAAAATGATTTTCAAACGACAGTGCAATAGCAATATCAAAGCATCTATGGATTACTCTCCAATACCCTTTAAAGTACAGACTATACATGAGATGAGCCTTTAAAGAAAACCTCAACACGATGATGTATACTAAGATGTTACCCTTTCGATTCACATCCATATGCAGGGAAAGCCAATGTCTGATGATTGGACTATTATAAGCGTGACATACATCTATCAGGATTGTATTCTGTGATCTGTGCTCGCTCTTATAGGGATGATTCCTAGGTAAAGTAAAATTTTCAAAAAATATTGGACACGTATTTTTTGCTTTACCAAATCATAAAAAGATGGCAAAGATAAAGCGAGTCGAAGTTCAGGATTGGGAGCTTGTGATGTGATGTCACTTTACACTAAAAAGTGCACTCCATAACGTGACGTCACGTCAACTTCAACACGATATCTTCGTATCTTTTGTTTAATTGACAAAAGACAAAATACGTGTCTAATATTTTTTATAATGTAAAAAACGGACCATATAGAATTTGTCATAGCCTATTACAGCAAAGATGTCAGAAAGCACCATGTCAGCGAACATACCTTTATATATTTTATTTACGTTTG
The DNA here is from genome assembly GCA_951394255.1 of Polyploca ridens. Classification (NCBI taxonomy): domain Eukaryota; kingdom Metazoa; phylum Arthropoda; class Insecta; order Lepidoptera; family Drepanidae; genus Polyploca; species Polyploca ridens. Next base: position 18,732,042 of record OX596247.1, on the reverse strand, counting down.
GCCAATGACCAACTCTTACAGGACGATTACGAAGTCTAATATGGAGCACGCTTACCCAGAAGAAACGACTCTGGTCGGTTCTGAAAGTCCCTAGATTGTCCATGTTCCACTCGCTGTTCGCATCAAAAATGGGGATGCTAAACGCTGATGTTCGTACAACTATGTACTGGTGAAAATGTATTATGTATTTGTATAAATGGGGACGGTGATCAACCTTTCCCATCTTACGTAAATAATCATTGTATTGCACTCTAAAATTGTTATTCACTTCTTGACGGTAGTTATTATTATGTGTTAACTGGACATATTAATTAAGTAAACAGGGAATTCCAAAGTATAACATACTTTATTTTAAATAATGAGTCGTTAATACAAAAGGCGATTTAATTAAGGCGATGATAGCTCAGTGGTAGTGACGTCGGATACCGAGACAAAGGTCCCGGGTATGAATCCTACAATGAGCTTGAGCTTTCGGTAAAGGAAAACATCGTGAGGAAACCATAGCACGGTGGTAGGGTACTTTGTAGTACCCGCATGGCTGGCTACCACCCTCAAGTTGAAAATCTGTCGCCAAGCACCTTTCGGTGTGTTTCGATAGCTGCACTTGAGAGTCAGTTCCTTCTAGGCTTTGTGTGCTTACCACCTTCGGCCACATCATCACTTACCATGGTGAGAATGCGGTCAAACACAGGCATATAAACAGTAAAAAAAAAATATATACAAGGAAATAAGGTTTAAAATAATGTCCAGGATATCATAATGTTGATAATGTAACTTTGAACCCATTCATTCACGGATCTATACTTCAATATGATAATAAAATTATTAAAAACCAATCTTGAATGCGTAATAATTTGCATCCTGGTAATAATGTTATGATGTTTTTAATACGCGTGAGTGGCTTATTGATTTTTGATGCCTTTAATTTGATACATATATTTGGAATTTGGTTCACTTCCTTTGAAAGTCTTTGCTTTTGAAAGATTTTGTCTCTACTTCGAATTACTAAAGAATTAATTACCGTATTAAATTTTAATGGTACATTTCAATGAATCCCTACTAGTATTTTAAATTTATGTAGAAGTGTGTGGCTTTGTCCTTCTTTCACGCAGCTGTAGAATGAAGTAATTTATTGCGTACTAGCTGATCGTGCCCGGCGTCGCCCGGATGAAATTTCGTTTACATTATTGGAGTTTCCCTGGAGATCCCTATTTAAAAAAATAATAATATACAGGGTGTTGTTTTAGTCGGCGACAAGCGACCCAGGAGCGGTAGTACAAAATATATATTCCCCAAAAATGGACTTAATTCCATTAAATACTGTAAATATGTCGAGAAATACCTTATTCAATTTGAAATAAAATTACCGCAAAGTATGGTTACTAGGCTCGTGCACAGACTAGAGCTTGGCGCAAGCCGCCATCGCCCCACCCCTTCACTCCCTCGAACTCCCGTTGAGTATTATGTCGACACTTTAGCTTATTACATGATTTTCAAAATTTTAATATTTTTATTTTTATTATTAAAAAAAAATAAAGTATTTTTTTTATATTTTTTTTAGCACCAGTATCATTTGTATTATCGACCCTGAGTCGCTCGTCGCTGACCAAAACAACGACCTGTATAGCCTATGTTACTCTATTTGGCCGGTAGGTATTGAGTTTATTCAATACAAACAAAAATATAAAAATCCAAATTTTCTCTCTTTATTATTAGTGTACACTTTTATTCCGGGAAAATGGGCGAAACAGCAGGTTAAATATATATTTTTGTAATTATAAATTGACCACAAAAATAAAGAAAAATATCTCAAAATAAATTGATCAGTCACGAATGCTGATATGTCAGTCATTGTCTCTGTTTCATTGTCAAAATTACCCCTACTATGTGGTTTTAAAAAAGCTATCTACCGTGGATGCTCAGGTTGTGGAAAGAGTGGTTTTCCCAAGGGAGTGGGTACAGCATGGTGTTCTTCAATGGTGTGAAGAAGTTTTCCACCAAAAGGTCACCACTCAGTATATCAGCACGGCTACGCCTCAGCAAATACCTTGCCATGCAAGTTAGGCCTTTAAATCGTATGTGTTAAAGTAAATTTTACAATGATTAGATAGAATAGTTGACGCTACAATCCACAAGCCACTAGGCCTGCTGACCACATGCTTCCAGCGAGCGGCCCGCTCCCTTGACGCCAGCAAGCGGTATCTTGCCAAAGCCACGCCACCAATTTCACCGGGTCCGCCCGCACGCGAGCTGCCACCTCGCAGGCGGCGCGCTGGCAGCTATGGTTGGATTGATTTCAGGCCGTGTCGGGCCATTGCTGCGGTGGAGCGGTGCTGATATAGTGAGTAAATTACCTTTAGTGGTATAACAACAGGAATGTGGTTTGGATGTTGACAAACACCTTTCGGTCATATATTTAGCGTGGAACCGTGAAACACATCGCCTAATCCCAAAATAAACCACGATTTACCTCAAAAATAGGATAGATAGATAAGATAAAGCTAATTTTGATCTGTCTCCCTGACGTGTGATGGCTTGTTGATTCGGGATCAAGGCTTATCATAGTTTATGATGTTTCTGTGTGGTGCTGTCAGAGTTGATTTGTTTATTAGTTTGCTTGAATGTTATGGTTCGCTTGAATATGGCTACGTACTTTTTTTGAGTCAAAGTCAAAGCTATTTATTCAATTTAGGCCCCAGAAGGGCACTTATGAAGGTCACATTTACTGAAGTTACCACCGGTTCGGAACTCGGCCTTCAACTGAGAAGAATCCGTCAAGAAACTCAGCAAGGTTACATTTTTTATATATTTTTTGGACAATCTGACTATGTTTGGCTTTTTTTTCTGAATAATAAAAAAGATATACCTAAGCATAGATACAGACGAAAAAAGAACAAGAAAATAAATCTATTATAAGTAGGTATATCTTAAAAACTAAGGACAGCTTACCAACTAATGTATGAATGAGAATGTCAATGGATAGTAATCTGGGGGCACGGAAGTGCCCCGCCAAGACAGCCAAGCGAAGCGAAAGGGCACTACCTACCTTTTCTCGAAGCGCTTCGTCGATTTTTTGAACCCTCATAACTTGAGTTTGGATTACACCAGATAAACAAAATTCTCAGGATATAATGTCAATAGTGAACTTATTAAACATATTAAGTTTCAATAACATAGCTCTTATACTTTAGATTTTATTGATATCTAAAAAACCCCGATTTCGTCACTGACTCACTGATGATCATCAAAACTCATAGGATACTTCCTGAAGTCCTAGAAAGCTGAAATTTGGTATGTAAGTTTGTATTAGTACACAGACAATAAAAAAATTATAAAACTTGGAAATTTCAAAAAAAAAAAACAGGCAACTTACAAAAAGAAGTGAAATCCCACCAAAAACATTATTATGTAAAATGTTGCCAAGACATGGCCCGCACTGTCAAAAAATTATCAGATCTCATGTAGAGCCAAGCTTATAACTCTACATGCACTTACTCTACAAGCCCTAACCTCACAAACTCTACACACCGTAGTCAAAATATTTGGCTTGGCCGTTTCACTACTACAAGAACTATTGAATAACAAAAAAGTAATGAACAGTGAATACATTTTTCTCCTTACTCCCATGTGACGGTAGAGAAACGGCCAAGCCACATCTTTTGACTACAGTGTGTAGAGTTTGTGAGGTTAGGGCTTGTAGAGTAAGTGCATGTAGAGTTATAAGCTTGGCTCTACATGAGATCTGATAATTTTTTGACAGTGCGGGCCATGTCTTGGCAACATTTTACATAATAATGTTTTTGGTGGGTTTTTGTTTTCTTTTAATTTACCACTAAAATAATAAACAAGCATACGGCCCACCTGATGGTAATCGGTTACCGTAGCCTTGGACGCTTGCAATACGAAGGGTATCACTCGCGTGTTGCCGGCCCTAACTTTAGCTAACTTAGTTTAGTTACTTTAGTTAGATTAGTTATGTAATCATACGCACTAGGCAATCAGGCTGTGGTAGCCGATTTCGATAAAGTTTTTTTGTTGTTTGTTACACTTATAAAAAAAGTTTTTCAGAAACAATTAGTTTCAGAGGCGACGTTATCTCTGAGGTCTTGATGTCAAAATATCGCGATATAATCCGTTGTCTAGCAGGTACCGATATATTTTGACAGCTGCAATTTAGAGCGAGTTCACGTACAGAATTCGATTGGTTACCATCGAAACTCACTCATTTAAAATGTAAAAGCATGAAAAATAAAATTAAAATCTCAAGAAAGTTATCGCAGCACATAGCCATTGCAGTTCAGTCAGTCACATTCAAACAAATGCATAATGTTTTTAAAAAGCGAAAGATGCATTTACAAAAGCGTGACCGTGGTCATTCATATCGACCGTTTAAAAACCAACATGGCGCTTGAATTTCGTTCGCCATTTGATGGTACTTAAAACGCATCTTACATTTTAGCATCAATAACATTTTAAATATAAAAATATAGTGATGAAATCTTACACGTGACATATTTATGGATATTGTTTTGTGATTTTTTTAAAGTGACAGGCTTTTTACGAGCTTTCCGATATGCAGTAAACTTGTTCATCGTAAATTGCAATTTAGGAATAATGTTCGTACCCGTCCGGATATGTCGTGAATACACGTGAAAATTTACGATTAATAAAAACTTAATCAATAAACGATCCATTTTTACCGTTTCATAATTTACTACTGAATTTTTCAATGTAACTTTAAACGATTTTGAAAGTGATCAACGAAAAATTTAAATCGATTACGTTAAACACTTAAAAAATAATCGATTAAATTTTTATATTACATCGATTTAATTTAACAATTGGTTTTTTATTTGATTCTGTGGAATGTAACGGATTTGCTAAGTGTCGTCCTCTCACTCAGGTGTTATCGTTCGAATTACAAAATTGTTCAGTTGCCAGTGATGCCTTTCACGCGACTCACAAATGCATCGACGTCGATAATCGTAAATGGACCGCCGCGACGTGTTGCAATCATAATGATATTTGATGCGCCTGCGCCTGCGATACGACCGAGTGCGTTCCCATTGTATATACATTATAATTAACACACAAGGTTAATATAATTACTGTTAGTGATATTCAATGATTTTCACATTAGATTTCATTGTTATTTTATGTCTCTTATAAGCAAAATAAACGGAAATGAAATTCAGCAAGGTTACATTTTTAAAATATTTTTTGGATAATCTGACAAAAAATATTACCTTACTGAGTTTCTTACCGGATTCTTTTCAGTATGTGATAACTGACTTCCGAACCGTTGGTAACTTCAGTAAATGTGACTTTCATAAGTGCCCTTGTGGTTCCTAAATTGAATAAATGGCTTTGTTTTTTACTTTGAATAATAATCACGTAATAACAGTCTCATATTTTAATTGTAATTTTATTGAATGGAAAATATCCAATTATTTTAATTAGGTATGAATGAAAAGTTCAATGGAAACGCACACCAATCAGGTCGAATTCGAACGTGTCAAAAGTTCGAAAGGATCGATTCCGCCGCTGCGGATTGTCAATTTAAAACTCGTAAAACTTTTTATTGTTACCAAAAACCATATGAAATGCTTAAAAGCCGATCACCGTACGATACTGTTAACGATATTAGTGTTAATCGAATTGTATCGATATAACGCCACTCACTACGGTATGGGCTAATACTTGTGACGGTCATCGATATTAACTGTAAGAATTAACAAGGTGATACTGTAATTGTATTAAAACAAACAACACTTACGATTTAAAAACCGAATCGATTTCTCGAGGTCGTCAATTGTTACAAAATGTCGCTTACTTCAAACATGCGATATCTCGACTGATAGTTATTGGTAATGTATTGGCTTCTAGGTTTGGTAAGGATCGCCAACATTTTAACATCCACCTGGGGCCCAAGTCTGCTATTTCAATTGTATTCCAATGAAGTTTCAGTGGTGTCAAAATTGTGACGTTTTACAGTTTTGACACCACTGAAAGTTGAAATAGCAGACAGGTAATGGAAGTCATGTACCATCACCGCTTGCCTGCTATCAGACTTATGATATAAAAATATTGTATAGTATCTAAACATCTTTTTCATTTTTTTACAGAAAAACCAGGTTTGTATGTTTTAAAACATACTTTTCTCTGTAACCATAATTTATTTAATTACTTATCAAACCTTTGCTCTATATCAAATATTAAACACAAACTTTTACTTTAACCAAAGCAAAAACCAAACGTCTGCCTCACCACAGTTGTGAACAAAACGCAATAAATCTGTAGAGTTCCACCGAAATTCCTATGTTTATGGCAATTAGCAGTTTCGGCTTCGTGTCACTCGGTCAAACCGACTTGATTCATAGCCTAAGCTGGTTACACATGCTTGGGATTTATACATTTTTATTTCTCATTTGGTTTACCTACTAGCTTCATTTGCCCCCTTGTGTTCTATTCACAAAGACCGGCTCGGAGAGAAGAGCATATTTTGATACGCGTTTAAAAATAGAGTTTTTGTTTTATGTCAACAGGTTGACAAACAAACCACCTGATGGTAAGTGGTCACCGCCGCCTATGGACATTTGCAATACCAGGGGAATTGCCAATGTGTTGCCGACCTTGAGCTCTTTTTACGCCTTTTTTGAAGAACCCCATATCGCAGCGCTGAGGGAAAACCGTAATGGGGAGCTCATTCCACATCCTAATGAAGAACTTCCGACTAAAACGTTATGTGGACGATCGAGGCGGCTCGAGAATGTGAGTATGAACTCCACAACTCCACATATCAGTTTAGGATAATTGTAATAAGATTTATTTTTACAATGAATGCTGGAGAGCCGTCCTAACGCACTAACAAAAGAAGTGAAATGTAAAAATAAACTATATTTTAATTACCTAAAGCTCTATTTTAATCGCTATAAAAATTTGCTCTCTCCGAGCCGGTCTGTGCGAGCAGACCCTTCGATATTGAAATTTTGAAAAATTTTGCTTATTTAAGTAACCTATGTGTAAAATTACTTCAGTTTGACATCAGCACCACAGCATCAAGTATTCTGTTATGCGAGTGACTGTTGCATTTACCCCTAACTGAAAAAATGGGTAAAAAAATCTTATTAACTAGGTGGAAATTGCATTTTTTTTTCACCATGCCTTTACCGAGTTAAGTCACCTTACTATTGCATCATTCTTTATACCATTTCTTCTTCTGTATACCTACAAACCTGTTCCCTCGTTCTGTTCTAAGCCTTACGCCCCGCCTCCAAACAAGGTTATTTATTATTGTCTTAATTACTTACTTTCGATGACCGGACACACGTCCTACGTTTTGTGTGAGCTCGAATGTATCGTGCGATGGATTTATGTTTTTAATTTGACACCTATAGGATAGAAAGGTAATTGAGATGAACCTGCTATGAAGACTTATCATGACCATCAATAGACGTATCTTTATACAGAGTGTTGTTTTGGTCGGCGACAAGCGACCCAGGAGCGGTAGTACAAAATATATATTCCCCAAAAATGGACTTAATTCCATTAAATACTGTAAATATGTTGAGAAATACCTTATTCAATTTGAAATAAAATTACCGCAAAGTATGGTTACTAGGCACGTGCACAGACTAGAGCTAGTTGCAAGCCGCCATTGCCCCACCCCTTTACTCCCTCGTACTCCCGTTGAGTATTATGTCTACACTTAAGCTTATTACATGATTTTCAAAATTTTAATTTTTTTATTTTTATTATTTAAAAAAAAAAATTTTTTTAATATTTTTTTTTAGCACCAGTATCATTTGTATTATCGACCCTGAGTCGCTCGTCGCTGACCAAAACAAAGACCTGTATAAGTCTTTGGCACCCTTGACATATGGAATACTACAAGAGCAAGAAAAGAGCCGATGATATCTATATTATCTTTGGTTTAAGTCTTTTAAACTACGATGTATAATGAATTACCTTTTTACGTTGTCTGTCAACTGTGATAGATGACCCATCCATCATGGCGGTTGCTTGATTAATGGTTGTATTTCATTTGATAATTTCATTCATAAAAATCCGTGGAGCTAAGAATACTAAAATAAAAAAGTGTATCAATTCATGACGTCATGTGTGGATTGTTAAATGAAACAAGAAAATTATTCTTAAGCTAGTCTTTTTTTATTTCGATATCGATGATAGATTATCTTGCATATACAGTATGAATGTCAATATGACATGTTGGCCACACTGCATTGGAGTGCAACGGTGGTTGGTAGTAAAAAGTATCATGGCTCATACATATTGCATTTCAAGCATCATTCAGGACTACTTACAGGACCTTAGAGATTAAGTTTTTGTGTTTCGGTACTTTGTTCTCTTGGAAAGTATATGGCTAAAACCATTTACTTTATTATGTCCGTCCATCTTTGCGTGCCCTGGTACTATAGCTCACAATAACTTTACCCAGTCCAGGTTTAGTTCGACTCCCGAATATTTTTTCAAACTAATGTTTAAAAAACCTTTTCATTGACTTGTGTTTGACCAAAATATCACCATGGCCAGGGATGATGTGAAGGTGGTAGCACACAAAGGCTAGAAGGAAACTGCATCTCAAGTGCAGCTGTCGGAACACACCAATTAGTGACAGATTTCCAACTTGAATACCTTCAAGTACTAAAAAGTACCCTACAACCAAACTATGGCTTCTTCATGATGTTTCCCTTGACCGAAAGCATTCTCCGTAACTACCACTGAGCTACCATAATAGTTCGTTTGAAATAAACTTAACACCGACATCTTATCAGGTAGTGATGAAATGGTATCGCCGCGTGGTAATTAATACACGTGGGTCCTTGGGTTAAGTCTAATGACTTGCAATGAAAGTGCTCGGTGGTTGCCCTCAGAGCTGTTCATCTTCTTACCGCCTCGTGATCAAGCCGCCCGGGTGAGACCCGTTGGGGAGGTCCAGCCAGCGTCAATCTCAAATTCAGCTCCAAATACGCTCTTATTGAGATGAAACATAAGTAATGAAGGCGCTATGAGCGAATAGCAAAAAACAAACTGTATTTTTGATCGTAGAAACACATAGCATTTACTCAGACATAGAGAAAGCAATTTGTAAAGCAGTGTGAGTAATGATTTTCATCATAAGGGTGATAGGGTGATACTTAAGAATACATGAATAAGTAACAAAAAACCAAATTGCACATCATAATTTGTCCCTTATCATCATAATACTTAAGTATAATTTTATACTTGTTAAATGAATGTGCAATTAATGCCAACAACCTTTACAATTTACGTATTACAATAAATAAACTGAAAATATGGCAAGGGTAAGTTGATAACTTGAGATATGAAACATTAAAGATAATCTTACTGACTTAACGAATTATTGTGGTTGTAAATTTTAATAATTTTAAGTAATAGCGTCGGTATTTTTTGAAAAGTATATTTTGGTTATAATCTTTTGTAGCTTTCTATAGAGACTGAAAAGGGGATAACAATTTTTTTCCAAAGCGTACTTATCATCGACACCTAGGGTATATATTAGTCTGCATGTAGATAGGCTCACCTCTGCAACCTTCCTCACGACGTTTCTTTTTCAGTGAATCCGCGAAATGAGCAAAAGTGACTTTCTCTACCTAAAGATTTTCCGATGTCTTGCTTTGAACCTGTTTTGTACCCCCGTGAGGGTTGACTTTCGGGATTTTTTTTCATAGTACTCACTTCAATTATATTAGAAATTCTGCCACTAACACTGATTGACTCATAGACTGGGTGCTGATTCTGTTGTTTACGACTAAAATAATTTTACTGTCACTATGCCTCTTTCTAACAAAAAACATAAGAAAAGGATGTAAGAAATGTAGTCCTGTCAAATTATTCCAATGCTTGTTTTCAATATAAATTTAGTCGCCATCTATCGTAGTTACGTCTAAATACCCGCAAATGAAGTCGGCAAAGACTAATTTGACAGCTTTAAATGTGTTCTATCCTTTTTAAATAATTTTCGTAACAAAGAGATGCGATATGACTAAAATTAGTTTAGTCGAACAGAATCGGCACCATTATCCATCTTTCCCTGTTCCCAATGATTTGAGGTTGGCGCAATATTTACACTTCTTCCATTCGTCTCTTCTATCCGTCACACCAGCATCCACTCCTTTCTTACCCATATCATCTTTCACACAATCCAGCCATCTCTTTTTCGGTCTTCCCGTATATCCATCCACTTTTAAGTTCATAACTCTTTTAGTCTTGTGGCTTTCATTCCTCCTCATAACATGTCCATACCATGCTAAACGGTTCCCTCTCAAGTTACTACTACTACTACTTTCAAGCTTCCCCTTATGGTACTCATTCCGTTTCTTATCCATTCTTGTCACTCCACACATTCATCTCAACATCCTCATCTCAGCTGCATGCTTCTTTCATTCTTTCATCCGTCCATTACTGCCCAACATTCCGAACCATACCTACATTCTTACCACGGACTTATAAATTCTCTTTTTCAGTCTTCTCATTTAGTCTCGTGGCTTTCATTTCTCCTCATAACAAGTCCACAACAAACGTCTCTGAACTTATCAGTCATTAGATTTTAACCATAAAACATTAAAAATGCAGTAACAAATAATTTGTTATCAAAAATCTTCGCATTACCGTTATTACATAACAAAACATTGCTTCAACCGAATCTCGGCGATATTTTACGAAGTAGGCGGTCACTCGATATGATTTACCGAAACGTTCTATTGTTAAATGACTTATCGAATATTTATTATGGCTGATAAACAAAAATACGCAATAACAGTTCTTTTGTATGTTGATGAAGTGAAAACAGATGTTGTGTGTGTTATGAAATGTATGATTGTCTTATTTTTAAACTGACCACTAGATAATTGAAAGATGTTTTACAAATAACTTAAACCGACTTCAAAGTATACTAAAAAGTAATCAAACCTGATGACAATGGAACCAACCGGGAAGTGTACCCTTCCAAACAAAAAATAATTTTCCAAATCGGTTAATAAATGGCGGAGTTCTGAGGTAACAAACATTTAAAAAAACATACAACCGAATTAAGAACCACCTGCTTTTTTTGAAGTTGCTAAAAAATTTGGAGGTTCTATGATCAACGCGTACTCATATTTTTTTTATTCACTAATTTCTCAGAAACGGCTTCACCGATTTGGATAGTTTAAACAGTGTTGCATTAAGGTAGATCTCGTCCATTGTGGAGGCGATCCAGAAGAGGCGATCAGACGGCAGGAGCGACTTATCGCATTCGCAACGTGGCGTGCAAGGCTCCGCGAGGAGCGGCATGCGCGCAAACGCGTTGTCGGAGCAGTCCTGCCGGTCTTCGAAGCCTGGATGCAGCGACAAGGTGGACGACTCACCTACAGACTTACACAGATACTCACCGGGCATGGGTGCTTCGGTGATTATTTGTGTAGGATCGGACGTGAGGCGACGGCGGCTTGCTTCCATTGCGGTGGAAGCGGCCAGGACTCCGCATCGCACACGCTCGCGGTGTGCCCCGCGTGGGAAACCGAGCGGCGGAACCTGGTCGGCCAAATCGGTCGGAATCTCTCCCTGCCAGCAGTCGTGTCGGCGATGCTGAGCGGGGATACGGCGTGGAGGGCCGTAGCCTCCTTCTGTGAGACCGTAATGGTCCAGAAGGAGGCTGCTGAGCGGGATCGGGAGAGGGCCGATCCCGCTCGGAGACGGCGCCGCCGAGGCGCGGACGTGCCTCGTGGCGGCCCTCCTGCCCTGTAGCTGGGGCTTAGAATCACAGCTACGGTATTCCCCTGCCTGTCGTAAAAGGCGACTAAACGGGGACCTTCGGGGTCGTGGGCAATCGGGGCGGGGGCCCTGAACGCCCAGAAGCGGCCCCGAGGAGGACGACGGGTCGTTGTGGTCACGACTCATTGTGCGATAGCACCGCGAGGGTGCTGGGGGGAGGTATCACACTTCCCCCGGGACGGGCTATCACAGCACCGCGCGTGGAGGGGCGAGCAGGTACGCGATCTGCACGAGAGCCCGCCCCCCTCTGTAGCGCAGGTGGCGACCACCGTAGGGTTTTAGCCGGTAAAAGTCCGGCATAACCTGGCCGCTCCCCCCCAGGGCGGTCGGGTATCCTATGAGGATTTCCCCACGATAATAAAAAAAAAAAAAAAAAGATCTCGTCCATTATACATTCTGTTATAATGTAACTGATTTTTGAAGATATGATGGAGTTCCTCATCGAAAAAGGGCACGAATATCGCGTTTTAAATATTTTAAAAATCATTTAAGTCAACACATTACTTCAACTAGTCGTCGTAACTTAGGTATAATTACTTAAAAATAGCTTAAATAAATCATATATAGATAATATACATATTTTATCATCACGCCTCTTACACTATATATTTTACTATAATCATAATGTATTCCTTAAACCTATAATTAATTCTTTACAAACCAACCTCTATAACTAACACAATAAGATTCAAAATATTCTATTAAAAGCGAAACGCCTTGAGCCATACAAGACTAAGCTTTTGATCTACAACGTAATATTTTCCATACTAACGCTATTCCAATCAATAATCGACATTAACGACCATTACATTACGTTCTAAAATCACATTGTATTATTTTGATCGGAGTAAACTTCAAAAGAAAACGGACTTTAATTCCAAAGAAAATTAGCTGGGAAATCAAATGCAACAATGTTACGTGAATGATTATTAACCAATGTATTGTGATATGACCTGTACGTATAAAAATATAAGGTTGAATTTCCAATGCAGCAGTCAAAAGGGTACAGACAGATATGCAGTATATAATATCAATCACAAATCAATAGTGACAAGGCACTGCCCAGCCAGGATGAAACTTAATTGTTGGCCGCGCATTATCATTAACCTGCGCCGGCGCATTCGTTTTGTAATACACCCCTGGGAGATTTTATCTGATGATTGTAAATTTTAGATGGTCTGTTGTTTTGATATCTGTGAAGGTGCTGGATGGAACAAAGGGTATCCTAGTTCTTGATTAGAATCTTCAGTATTGTTTTGCAATGTCAAAATTGTCTAACTTTTACTCTTTGTAGCATAGAGATAGAATATTAATAGAGCGACTGTAGGTACTAAAGGGAGAGGGGGAAGACGGGGATAAAACTAACATTTTTGTTTATAAATTATGTTTTTATTTTAATAATCATGCTGCTCGATGGATGAACTAAACCCGTCTTGCACTCTGAGAGTGCATTGAATTGAATTTAAAAAAAAAACTCTAAAAACTACGTTCCCACTTACAAAAAAACAAGTGCTTACCTGCAAGCATAATCATCAAATTTGATATGCTGTTATTTACATAACAAACACGTTCTAAATAAAGTGAGGAGAGAGTGTGTAAGTTTGGAGAGAGGTAGAGCATAGTGTTATGTTATACCTACCTACCCATTTGTTATGTTAGATATACCTACTCATTCTATTTCCTAGTACCTAATTAGTTAATCATAGACATTAGAAATTATATCATTATTGTATTTACCATTCCCACAAGAATTCTATGTACCAAATTATTATCGATAAGTTAGTTAGTAAATAAGATATTTAGTTAATTACTATGTAAACAAATATCAATATAAATACATGTATCCTTCGTCCCTTCCTCAGTTCCATTCTTGACTCTATCGTGTGAACATAATAATCTTAACAAATTGTAAAAGTATTACTTAGTACAATAAATTTATTTTTAACAAGTTAAAGTGTTTCGCCTCATAACAAATTGGCGCAGTCGGTAGGATCTCGCGTGATTCAACGTAAACTCGCGTCGACGGAACCAACGTACGGTATCGCACCGGGACACACATCGCCCATCGCAAACATCGTACGGTAGCTACAGGCTTTTAACCGTTTCGCCGGATCATGCAGCTCCTAATATTGTTGTTACTTTGGTGAGTGGCTTAACTTGTTTGCTCTACATCCTAAATCCTTTATTTTGTTATCCTATCCTTGTATTACTTATATTCACGATATTACCTATATTCACGATATTACCTATATTCACGATATTACTTATATATAAATATTATCCTCTAAAAACCTTAATACTATTAAATGCCCCTCGAAATTAAAAACGAGCCATCTACGTCTAATCTTTATCCAAGTTTATATTCTCTTTTCCCTAATAAAGCTAACGTCAGTATGTCTCTTGAAATGGGACACCTTTTGAAACTCATTCCCTCATTTGACACAGCTCAAAACCAAGAAATTTATAGATTTGTCAGGTCATGTAATTCAGCATTTGCATTAGCTTCAGATAACCAGAAGACAGTACTCCTGGTTTACGTCCTCAATAATATAACGGGAATACGTGCATCAGATGTACATAGTAAGCAATATGCATCATGGCCAGAACTCAGAACATATTTGATAGAGAAATTCTCTAATGTCAAAACGATCTCACATTTAAACTTAGAGTTGCAATCCATGTTTCAGAAACCTGCAGAATCTTTAACTGACTATTACCATCGTATAGATCTGTCACGAAATAAGATTATAGAAAAATTAAATACTGAAGTGACAGATAATACGCTGTTAGGGAGAATCGCGACAACGGAAGAGACCGCCTTAAGCGTCTTCGTAAATGGTCTAAGCTCCGACATAGGCACAATGCTCAGAACTAAAGGTTTTTCCGACCTTCATGAAGCCGGTCGTTTTGCCATGCAAGAGGATAAGATCCGTTGCATGAATGCAGCTAGACAATCATTATTTAAAGTACCGACCCCTCGAACTCCCAATGCCATAAGTAAACCAGTATTTCGTCCCACGTTTAATTGGAATCGAACACCTTCATACGCACCTCAAACGAATACTACACAAGATATTAAAGTGTGTAACTACTGCAAAAAGCCAGGGCATATTATTCGAGAATGTCGTAAGAGAGCTTATAACGAAAATTTAAAAAATAATGGGCAACGCGCTTTACCTGCACCATTGGCTTCAATGAACAATTTAAACTCGCAAGCGACCAACGAATCGAGCAACTCGTTGGAAATCGCTTCAGCCTCTTGCTCAACTCTCGCGACACAGATACAGAACCAGTATCTGGACAATGTACAAATTCAGATGTAAAGAAACCATTAATTCGCAGTAAGTGTGGTGCATCGAAACAACCAGTCTATCGGAGACAATTCAAAGATGCATCTACACAAACTATTTCAACTAGCTTGCATACAAATTTTTCGAATTCAAACAGACAGGGTAACCAGTCCCAAACTAACTTTTCGAACCTTCCTAATTCTGACGGACAGGGTACTCAGTCCCAAACCCAATCGAACTTAACGAATCTTCCTAATTCTGACGGACAGGGTAATCAGTCCCAAATTCAATCAAACTTTTCGAACCTTCCTAATTCTGACGGACAGGGTACTCAGTCCCAAACCCAATCGAACTTAACGAATCTTCCTAATTCTGACGGACAGGGTAATCAGTCCCAAACTCAATCAAACTTAACGAATCTTCCTAAATCTGATGGACAGGGTAATCAGTCCCAAACTCAATCGAATTCAATAACATCTTCGAAATTAAAGGGTCCAAACAAATCTAAATCTAAATTCAAGTCAAAATTTAAATCTAAATCGAAATCAAAATCTAATTCTTCTAACTCCAAAGAAAACATACAATCATTTGCAATTTCTTCCTTGAATGACGTCCCTCCTGAAAACTTATTGCATTGTACCTTTCATATTGAAGGAAAACCAGTTACTCTATTAGTCGACACAGGAGCAGGAATTTCCGTAATTAATCGTAACAACATAGGTTCATCTACGTTAAACGAAACTGATATTGTATCAATCGTAGGGATCTCTAGCAGTCAATTTTCAACTCGCAGTTTCGGTACCGCCGAAATATCTCTAGATAACTTTCCCAAATTCAAATTCCATATTGCCAATCTCAATATAAAAGCCGACGGAATTCTAGGCAATGATTTCATGACCAAATTCAATTGTAACATTTATATTCAGTCAAAAACACTCAGAGTACGCGACAAATCTTATAAGCTCTACTATTTAGATGAATCTAAAGAAAATGTCCCAAATGTAAACCAACAATTTCTCGGTAGTCGATCAGAAACAGTTATCACTTGCAAAACAAATAACCTCAACTCAGGCACAGCATTAGTTGAAAAACAAATATTAGATAACGGTATTGTCATTCCCCATGCACTAGTCAACGTACAAGATAACTCATTTACAATCACTTGTGTAAACACTAATAAATATGATTCAGTAATTAGCATTCCAGAAATTGAAGTCCAACCTTTCGAACTTAATGATCAAACAAATGATATGAATAGCTATCCAATTAACAATCTTAATCACGAATCACAGACTGACAGACAAAACAAAGTACGATCCCTTATCCGACGAGAGCATTTAAACAAAGAGGAATCAAACTCTTTAGATAAAGCAGTTACTGAATATTCTGATATTTTCTTTATTGAAGGTGACTCTCTAACATTTAGCAATCACACCAAACATTCAATACCTACCACATCTAATGTGCCGATTCATACAAAAACTTATCGCTTTCCCCAAGTGCATGAACAAGAAGTTAAATCCCAAGTTAAGAAAATGCTCGATCAAGACATTATCAGACCTAGCTCTTCTCCTTGGAGTAGTCCTATATGGGTTGTTCCTAAGAAACTCGACGCCTCTGGAAAACAGAAATGGCGTCTAGTTATTGATTATCGCAAATTAAACGAAGTCACTATAGGTGATAGCTACCCACTTCCTAACATCACAGATATTTTAGATAAATTAGGTCATTCACAGTATTTCACGACATTAGATCTCGCATCAGGTTTTCACCAACTAGAAGTAGACTCAAATGATATTCCAAAAACAGCTTTCAGCACTCCTTACGGTCATTACGAGTATAAAAGAATGCCTTTTGGCCTTAAAAATGCCCCAGCTACATTCCAACGTGTAATGGATTCTGTGCTTAGTGGCTTACAAGGTGAAAGATGTTTTGTTTACCTTGATGACATAGTCGTTTTTGCTTCGAGCCTTCAAGAACACGAACAAAAGCTTCAAGAAGTTTTCTCGCGTCTGCGAAAGTACGAACTCAAAATACAACCTGATAAATGTGAATTTTTACGACGTGAAGTCGCTTATCTTGGTCATATAATATCCAACGAAGGTGTTAAGCCAAACCCGGACAAAATACGAGCCGTCCAAGAATTTTCCGTTCCTAAATCATGTAAAGATATTAAATCATTTCTGGGACTTTCAGGCTATTATCGCCGTTTTATCCCAAACTTCAGTAACCTGACAAAACCTCTAACTAGCCTTTTGAAAAAAGATGTCCCTTTCATTTGGGGTGAAACCCAACAAATTGCATTTGACAAATGTAAACATCTCCTTACTAGTCCTCCAATTTTGCAATACCCAGATTTTACAAAGGAATTTATCTTGACCACCGATGCATCAATGAATGCAATAGGTGCCGTGCTATCTCAAGGCGAAATAGGCAAAGACTTGCCAATCGCGTACGCATCTCGAACCCTTAATAAAGCCGAATCAAACTATTCTACGATTGAAAGGGAACTATTAGCCATTGTGTGGTCGGTCAAACATTTTCGACCCTATCTATTTGGGAGAAGGTTCAAGATCGTTACCGACCATAAACCGTTAACATGGCTTTTTTCGGTAAAAGACCCTGGAAGCCGCTTAGTTCGTTGGCGTCTTAAACTCGAAGAGTTTGATTACGAAATTGTATACAAAGCCGGTAAAAATAACACTAATGCAGATGCGCTCTCACGCCCTCCAATTCTCAATACAAACGTTATCGATATTTCAGATGACGATGAAATTCCAAACGTCAACTCAAACAGCTTAGAAGATTATTTACAACTTAACTATCAACACTTCTCAGAAATCAGTTCTTATAATTTCAACACTCCTAATCTACAAACTTCGCCAGACCAACTCTTAGACGAACGCCACAAAAACATTTTCGTTCCAATTTCCTGTCAAGCTTCAGATAAAAACAATCTTTTCAATGAAGCAATCTCCACTTGTTCTCAAGTAGATTCATACTTAAATAAACCAAAAACACTTTACGATATTGATTTATTAGTTTCAGATAAAAAACAAAATATTATATTTGGTTGTTCAAGACCCACTCATTTCGACCCTTGGGATTCCGAAAGCTACTTCAAAACTCTTCTAAATTGCCTACAAACTCACGATTTTAAATCACTCTACATTCCAGATCTTAAGAACGATCCCACTTGCAAACTAAAAGGAAATGAACAATTACATATTACAGCTTATTTAGCTGATATATATGGTTGTGAAATCACCATATGTGAAAATAAAGTTAAATATCCAAATTCAGAAGACATCCCTCATATTCTGAAAACCTTTCACGATGATCCCTTATCAGGACATCGCGGCGTCGTAGAAACGACTCGCAAAATTAGATCTGAATATTTCTGGAAAGGAATGACAGATACGATCAAAAATTATATAGATAATTGCCCAATATGCCAACGTAGCAAAATACAAAGAAAAACTTATAAAGCACCCATGGTTCTAACTTCCTCTTCCACCGAACCATTTGAACGCGTTACCATTGATTTAGTATCTTATTCAGACATTACCAATGACTCAAGTAAATATATTCTCACGTTACAAGATGATTTAACTAGATTCGTTCAAGCCTATCCCATTCCTGACAAACAAGCTACAACAATTGCTAAAAACTTACTAATCTTTTGCCAACACTATGGTATACCGAAACGGTTTCATTCAGATCAAGGTACTGAATTTGTCAACAGTGTAATTAAACAATTAATGAAATTATTAGGTACTTCTCATACTGTCAGTACGGCTTACCATCCCCAGACCAATGGGTCTTTAGAAAGATTCCACGCAACCCTTCGCGATCATATTCGCATGTATCACAAACGAAGCAACTCAAATTGGGATCAGATTGTACCTCTAGCCATAATGTGCCATAATACATCTCTAAACCAATCCACAGGCTACACGCCTCACGAACTTCTTTTTGGTTACAAGCCTCGTTCTTTATACACCCTAAAAGTTGACGATTACACAGTTCACGATTATTTAAAAGACTTGAACGAAAGACTAAAAATTTCACGAGATATAGCTCGACAAAACGTAGATTCTATGAAGGAAAGAGCCAAGGAACGCTATGATCAAAATATTAAAAATGTAGCAAAATATAACGTAGGTGACAAAGTAATGCTGAAAATTCCCAATCCCAATAACTTAGACTGTAAATGGGACGGTCCGTATACCGTCAATAGAATAGGTTTTAATGAGAATTATGTAATCCAAAAATCTGGGAAAAATCTTAAAGTGCATGCGAATCGTTTGCGACCATTGCACAATTTCACCATGAATAATACATAAACATTTCATTCTAGGTTAAGTATTATAGATATTAAAGTAGCTTTAACTCTGTTTCAGGGTGACTCGCATCATGGCACACCCAACCTCTAACTCTAGTTCTATTAATGTATATGAATATATGAATAACCCTTACATTAGTTTCATAATTTGCTCCTTTATTAAATTATTATTCTACATCTTTTTATACAAACTTTTTATTTTTACAAAGAATTATTATATTAACAGATTTACAAACACTCAAATCAATTAATTCAGGTTATTTTACTTTTCAGGTACTCCGCAACTATTGTTGATGGAGCTACCCAAATAAATCCTATACCTTCCAATTCAGGACTATACTTTGAGGAAAATGGTAACATTCTAGTGTCCGAAAGTTCTTGGAAATTAATAATATATAGAAATTTAGAACCATTATTTCTAGCTCGCGACTCTATCAAAAGACTTGTAAATAATTGCCAACTCCTTATAAGTCCCTATTCAATTTTACCAAGCGTTATCACAACTAGCTCTTTTATTACACTAAATCTGGCTAAAATCGATTCCAGACTTGATGAAATCAATTACTACACAGAAAACAGAAGATACAAACGCGAACTTTTAGACGGCTTAGGTTCCGTTCTTAAATGGCTTATCGGAACACCCGATGCCAAGGACGCCAAGCATTATGATGAATGTATTAAATTACTAGAACAACAACAACTCTCGACTAACGATATTCTGAAACAACAACTCCAAATTATTTCCTCGACAATTAATAACTTTAATCAGACCATACGAAAAATTTCCTACGACGAACACATTATTAATGAAAACCTAAGTAAACTTAATTCATACATAAATTCAACAAATAATCTTATATTTAATTTAACTATTTCCGAAGAAATATCAACCGTATCAATTCAAGTATTAGAAGCCATAACATCTCTAGAAAAAGATATCGATGACATAATCACAAGTATATTATTTATAAAATCAGGCGCAATCCATCCATCAGTTATATCGACGATACGTCTCTACAAAGAACTTCTCGCCTCAAATTCTGCCAGACTCAATCAAAACTTAGTTGCCCCAATAACTCTAACAAATATTCACCAAATTCTCGAATCCGCATCTATAACTTCTTATATTTATATGAACAAACTTATCTATGTATTAGAATTTCCCCTCGTTACAGACGATAAATTCACCCTTTACCATCTCTATTCTATTCCTATTCGACAACCTGACTCATCCCTGTATTCCACAATCCTTCCTGAGCAAACATATCTTGCCATAAGTACCACCAGACAGCAGTACATCATCACCAGCGCGCTGACAAAATGCAAGGACTTCGCACATAACATCAAAGTCTGCAAGGATCTTCTCATCTATAACATCAACACGAGACCAACTTGTGAAATCAAAATCCTAACGACAACAAATCAAAGCGTACCAGAAATCTGTGAAGTAACTACATTCTCTGCAAATATTAACACATTTCAAGCTCTAAGGAACAACAACTGGATATTCATTCTACAAAATAAAATTCAATACGCACTGGAATGCAAAGGCAAGACAACTCACGGTGAAATCTCAGGAACAGGCATCATCACCTTAGAACAAGGATGCAAAATGTACACAACCCTTGTAACACTACTGGCTGAAGAAACTAAATCACAAAATATCAGTCATCCTATCATCACGGTAGACCTCGAAGACAGCTGCATTCCTGAAAAAGTTAACATTCAACACCCAGATCTTCTACCAATAAGAGTCAATAATATTCCACTGGATTCTCTCAATACAATCAGAGAACAAATAGAAACACATTCAAAATTACTGAATAGTAATGAAACAACATCCTACGAAAAATATACTACAAAATTTTCTTTCATGGGTGCAATAATAAGCCTCATTATGTTATTCTATCTGTGTTTCAAATGCTGTAAACACTTTCCATTTGGTACAACATCTACAACATCACATCGAGATGGCTGCGTACAAATTTTTAACAACTGCTTCGATCGCTCTCGTCGCCGCCAACACATCGAAATCCCTATGAACAACATGAATACTACTACTACATCGTGCATATCCGAAGACGAAGACGAAGTCACCTCAGAACAAACTCCACAAAGATTGAGCAAATCTCCTCAATCTTTATTCTAAGGGGGGAGGTGTTATGTTATACCTACCTACCCATTTGTTATGTTAGATATACCTACTCATTCTATTTCCTAGTACCTAATTAGTTAATCATAGACATTAGAAATTATATCATTATTGTATTTACCATTCCCACAAGAATTCTATGTACCAAATTATTATCGATAAGTTAGTTAGTAAATAAGATATTTAGTTAATTACTATGTAAACAAATATCAATATAAATACATGTATCCTTCGTCCCTTCCTCAGTTCCATTCTTGACTCTATCGTGTGAACATAATAATCTTAACAAATTGTAAAAGTATTACTTAGTACAATAAATTTATTTTTAACAAGTTAAAGTGTTTCGCCTCATAACAATAGCGTAATATTCGCTTAAAGAGCAGCTCGACTGGGGAAGTACCTCCACCTTACAGAATACCGCAGCCAAATAACTTTATGTTCTGTAAAGTTGTGTTCCTGCGCGTGAGTAAGGTCGCCAGGGCTCATAGGGGAGGGGGGAAAGGTCGGTAACGCGTGAGCGATGCTTCGTGTGTTGCAAGCGTCCATATGGCTACGGTAACCGCTTACCATCAGGCGGGCCGTATGCTTGTTTACCGACATAGTTGCATAAAAAAAACAAAAAGTGAAAAAACTCTAAGGAAATCATCAAAAGCAGTTTTTTTTTTCATGTAACAAAAAACGTGGTGTCGTCGCCCAATGACTTCGCTGACTAAATACCGTCCTAGTGGCGCTGTCATGTACATAAACTATCACGATGAATCAATTGATTTCTCATTTAAGACAGCTACCCCGTCTTACCCCCCTTCCCCTATGTGCCGTAAGCACGAAACGAACTGCATGTTCATAGTTTGAAAGACTAAATACTATAATAAATACCAATTTCTCGTTTTTTATACTTTTACCGGAACAAATGACAAGGTACTCATATCGACATGTTTTCTGACAGTACCAAGCACGCAATTGTTGTCAGTGCGAATAGAATGTAAATACTATGTAATGAATCTAATCTTGTTTTGAAAAGAGTAATTGCTGAGTTTATTGCCGGCTCTTCTTAGCAAATGCAACCTTCCGAGCCGGTATTAAAATATTAGAGTCAGACTTTTCATAAGTGCCTGCGAAGGTCTATTTGTGTACGATATCTATGAATGTATGCATGTATATATGCAAACTGCCAAGGCTTCGCACAAGGTATTTTGTTAACGCTATCAGTCTATTAATATTCTTACTCTATGCTTTCTTGTTACTTTTATAGCGATGGTAAGGTCGAATTCCGTGGCAAAAGATGAATTATGATGATTCTGACGTCGCAAAACAAAATACACCACCTTTTTCTCCTTTCATTTTCTTAAGGTCTAGGATAGAATCCATATGAGACTACACCTCCAATTTACGTTTATATTACGCCAATACAATGCAGAATCTATTTGATTATCATATCCCGAATGATAGGAGAATACAAAGGGAATGAAAACAACACGGCGACTCTTATTTGTTAAGGTAAGCCGTACCGGGCGCCATATTGGAATGACGTACGGTGACCGGACTCCAAAACTATTTGAATTCTGATTCGAACATCTTGCTTTGACGTCTGCTATCTGATGATTTATTTAATTTCTATTCTTATGTTTTGTGTAGTTGGAGAAAATTTTGAATGCATGAAGTCAGTCAGTACCTAACAAAGGTTGAGAGTATGATATGATATTCTTAATTCAAAAAAATTGGATTGAACCCTAGTAAGCTAGTCTTGTACAGTATTACCCAACTGATATGGCGCGTCGTGAATCTTCGTTCGCACAGAAAAGAAAGTATGGCCCCGAAGATTAACGAAAGAATTCTTCAAACTTACAATCAACCTTATATAACTACTATAAGGCTCATAATACACTGCAGGTGTTAGTTCCGTCTCACTCGCAAGTGACGCCCCTCCGCACGGCGCGCGCTAACATGCCGGCAGCTGTCGGCCAATAACATTTCCCGCGCTTTTAAAATGTATCTTCTGTGCAGGTACACCGGTAAGCCATATCAGTTGGGTACTACTGTACTAGTTGGAAAAAGTAATAAAGTATTTCATGGGTCAATAATATTTAGGCAGTTTTACTTTTTTTTTTATTTCTCAAATAGGTACTATTTCAAAACTAAAATTAAGATCAAACGCATCGGATACCTAATTTACTTCTCACAATAAAATAAATCAATAAAAACGTTATAATAACTCGTACAACTAATTACAAACATACCTTTGTTCGATCGCGGTGACCACCCATCCATCGATCATCCGTGGCCTGAGGTAAGCGCAACCTTTTTGCAGAACGGCTGAATTGATGGCCGCACTTTATTGGAGGTGGGACGGGATCTAGAGACTCGACTCGACTCGATATCAACTGATATAAGACTAGCTTTATGTTGTACTGCGATAGAAATGATTTGATACTTGATTAAGTAAACGGGGGATCAAAAAAGCCAATCGAAAAATGTTGTCGAATGGAATAATTCACTTCTTAAATTAGCAGCATCAAATATGAATTGAATCGTAAATTTAATCTACTGTAGAATTCCTAAAATAATGAAATAAAACTCTAAGAAATTAATAATATTCAGAAATATAGCTCGACTAGCCTGTTTAGACCCCATAAAAAGACAATATAGTCATATTTACTGATTCGAGGAGTGCGCTTCAGCATGTGGCTCGTTGTACCTCGGGTTCCCGAGGTACACCGATAGCCTACACTGTGCTCGATGCAATTTTCGTGTTGACATCCAGTTCCAAGTCTGTCAAATTGCAATGGATACCTTCACACTGTGGTATTGAATTTAACGAACAAGTTGATGTTTTAGCAAGGCAAGCGATAACTGATGGCATAGATTATAACATTCTTCCATATTATACAGATTGTATTTGTTTTATTAAAAAACAATGTTACAAATTATGGAAGGAATACTTTGACTTGCGTTGCAGAGAAAAAGGTATTTGGTACAGAACTGTCCAGCCACACCCCCCCAGAATTCCATGGATCGATAACCACAAATTATCCAGAAAAGATGCAGTAGGAATCATGAGGCTCCGTTCTGGACATATTCCGTCACGAAAATTTGCGTTTCTCATGGGAAAGGTCCCGTCACCGAATTGTGATCTCTGCGGTGTACCTGAGGACTTAATGCATGTTTTGATGGAGTGTGTTCACAATGGTGCCTTCCGCACAGCCAATTGTACAAATATTTTAAAAGACTTCGCTGACTGTAATATTATATTGGCAAACCCTCTTTCAGATGAGACAAAATTACTATTGAAATTATACCATAATTTTTCATCCTCGGATCAGTCTATAGGTAATTAATTAAATAACATTCTAAATCAGTTTTGAAGTATATCCCAATATGTATTTTGTCTTGATAGGCTTCATGTTGGAATATACTTCAAAATTTGATGATAAATGAAGTGTAGTTAGTAGATATATTATGTACTATTTTGTGTATAATTTACCAGAGCGACATTATCAAATTTTGATAAAGCTCTTTAATAAAGATAAAAAAAAAAAAAAAGACCCCATAAACTTATTCGCCATCTATTTTGGTTTTGGAGATACAATAATAACGGATCCAATAACTTAAGTAGGTATACCTAAAATCTACAACGATTAGAGGTACAAGAAAGAGTAGAAGGTCAACGTTCCTGCGACCGATCAGCCACAAGATGGACAGACCTCATATAATCATCGACAAGTTGTTCCCTTTGTGAATGTACACGCAGTGCCACGGATACAGAAAGATGGAGAAGTCTCGCAAAAGCCGCAGCAAACTTATCAGACGATCCATAACCTAGACCACACCGCCAGGAGAGTACGACTGAGAAGAAGAAGAAAAATCTACATAAAATTATAAGTCTAAAATGATTCTGATCGTACCGGTAGAGTCGATTGTAACTCTTGAGCGCCTTATTAGCAATAATGCTTATTAGTATGTGGAAAATTGACCTTTATTAAAAATTTTAGAATAGCTATTTCTATTACTGCATCTGAGGTGTAGTTTTACAAGAAATTCTGAAGAAGTGTTTTGTTTAAAAGTATCAAGACTATTAGTATCGCTCATCTCGTCCGACAGACGGCATCGAACGTTCACATTACAACAAATCATTCAACCGAAGCCAGTTCTGAAATGTTTCCATTCTTTTATTGATTTATTTCATATTATTATTAATTAAAAAAAAACACCAAACGCCTGAGTATCTGAGCCTGAGCCGGTAATTTATTGTTACTTCAAGTTCCCGCTCAATCTGATAAAACTTGTATTTATTGACCTTTTTTGTTAATTTAGTTTTTAAAGACGTCATGTGTCAGTGTTTACCCCTTTTTGAGTTGTAGATAATATTTTGTATCAAGATTTTTAATAAATCAGGTCGTTTTGTGGCATACAAATTATTATGTAGAGTTATTTACGTATTCTAGAAAAAAATGGTGTAAAATTAATTTCTTGACTTAGATTATTGTTGGTAAACATGCTCTTTTTCTGAACCGGGTCGTAACTAAAGAGTTCAACAATGCACAAAGGCAAACTAGTTTTTTCCCGTGACTTCACGTCAACCAAGTGGCGCTAACACTATCTTCGTAATAGTCAAGCGCGTGCAACTACCATTTTGCTAAGCTTCATCTTTAGATACATTCCTGCTCAAATTGTCTTCTACAACACAAACGTTTTGTCAACCCCTTTTTTGACACGCGAACAATTGTCGACATCAACAGTTCACATTCGTTCCGAAACGTGAATAATGTATTCTATCTACCTGAAGACAATTTCACAGAGCACCCGTTCTAAACAGAGATCACACCTACACAGAATAAAACACACGTCTAAACAATATGTAGTTGTCACCGGCTGATAGGACCTGTCTTTCAAACTATCTACTCACATTCCAAATTCAAAACACTCCATCTGACAGGTAAATACACATAAAACTAGACTTTACTGCTTGGTAATAATACACAATTACAATCGACGCTTGAAATTGACTTACGTGTACTACGTGATTTGTATTGGCGAGGATGTATTTCACGTTGTCAATAAACGATACCTTCGAATTAGACGTTATCCATTGCTGGTTATTTTAGAGGTAAGGAAATAAATTGCTTTATGAGTCGTCAATGGTTATCGAAGACAGTGGAATAGTAGTGGTATTTTAGTCGTGAAACCAATACAGTTTCGGCTTGACGTCCTCCGGGAGACAGAAGCTAGGTGTTGAGATGATCCTGGGCTGGGATAGATCAATGATATGTCAAAATCGTGTTATACTTGTGGGATTTATGTTGAGTAGTTTCGGTAAGCAATCGTGGCAGTGATAGATTCTAGCGGTGTGAAAATGTACGCCGACATTTCCCTGATGGCGAATTGCATTGGTTTAGTTGTTGAGTTATGTTGACATGTTGTCGTTGCAATTTTGAATTAAGGTACGTTGGAATACGTATTGGAATGCGTTGCTTGGTTATCATAATATTTTTACTATTATTTTTTGCTAACTCGCGACTTTACTTTTCCCAGCAGTTAAATTATTTTCAGCCAACAATCACTAGATTTAAAGATGATTTTCCTGTGACGAAGACTTGTGACCTGTGGGTAGTATGGTTCTTTGTAGTACCCTCCTGGCTGGCTACCATCATCAAGTTGCAAATCTGTTACCAAGTCAGTTCTAGTCAAACAGTAAAATAGACTTGCGCGTACGTAAGGTTGACTGAGTGATGCCTCGTGTGTTGCAAGCGTCCATATGGTTACCGTAACCGCTTACCATCAGGCAGGCACTATGCTTGTTTACCGACATCGTAGGAAATATTAAAAAAAATAAGATTATGCTTTGGTAAAAAATAAATTAAATCATCATTTCCATTTCATATTCGCATATCTATCATATTTTCTCACTAATCTTGTAACTCTATCACGTATGAACGCTGAACAAATATGAATTAAAAGGACACGGATAAAAATGGATCTGGATAGGATACCCACATATATACATAGGATACCCAGGTATCATAGGATATATTGGATACCTTAATTTTTTTTTAAATCTTGCGGTTACGTAGGTACCGCGAGCGTGTAGTAAATACAATATCCATCCTAATATTATTAATGCGAATGCTGTCTTTCTGTTTGTTACCTTTTTACGGCAAAACCTATGCTTTGATCACGATGAAAATTTGCTCAAAGATAGTCTATAGCTTAGAGAAGGACATTGGCTACTTTTAATCAAGGGAACGCAAGTGAAACTGCGGGGATATCTAGCTATTACATCATCAAACATTCATCAAAAAATTAAATCAAATATCAAAAAGTTATTTATTCAGTTTAAGCCCTGGTACATACAGTTGAATTTACCACCGGTTCGGAATACACTTAAACTGAGAAGACTCCGGCAGGAAACTCAGCCAGGCATTTTTATGTGGATCAAAACATTTAACACAGAGCACTTACAAACCTTCTTGCCTACACGCGATCTCACAGTGTGAAATCGTTCATAACATTAAATTAAGTCGCATTGTCTCTAAAACTTCTATCGAGTCGGAATCGGATCGCACAAAACATCGTACCTGAATAACCCAATAATTGTGTACATAAATCATTTGAACGACTCCTGATAATTCTCCCTACGACATTACTCTGTGGTTCATATTACTAGCTGTTAGAGTTAGAACGGTAATTAAATTGGGTTGGAAATGGTAATATCTAGTAAGTTTTTTTTAACACAAGGTTGTAAAAAAGCATACGGCTCTCCTGATGGTAAGCGGTTACTGTAGCTTATAGATGCTTGCCACACACGAGGCATCACTACGCGTTACTGACCCTTCCTTCTTCCCCCCTCCCCAATGAGCTCTGACGACCTTACTCACGCGCAAATCTATTTTACTGTTTGACTAGAATTGGCTTGGTAACAGATTTGCAACTTGATCATGGTAGCCAACCAGGTGGGTACTACAAAGTACCATACCACCCAACGGTCACAGGTCACAGGTCTTCGTCACAGGAAAATTATCTTTATATCTAGTGATAGTTAGCTGAATATAAATTAACTGCCTGAGAAATTTCTTCACACCCTTAGTTACACGGTTATTCTTGATGGATCCTTATCCTAACTAATATTATAAATGCAAAAGTGAGTTTGTTTGTTTGTTTAGCCTTCATGCCTCAACTACTCAACGGATCATCATGAAATTTGGCATGCAGATAGCTTATGGTATGGAGAAGGATATAGGCTTTTTATCCTGGGAACGCGGGTGAAACCAGCTAGTAAACTATAAATATAAAGTAATCTATCATAACTATTTACCGCTAAATACCTATAATTTACGCCACACATAATTCTCCCTCCAACGTAAGGGTTTGAACAGACCGGGCGATAAAGCGATACGTGCGAAATGCGACTTTTCAACCTTTGTGGGCCAAAAGACGCGATAATGTCTGATGTATGCGCTTTGTTGGGCTATTTTTGCGTTTGTCATATTTTGTATTCAAAGAAATATAATTTAATATTATCATTACCTACTATTGTGTACCCTTACGTTTGTGATGAAGGTTTTAATTCTGTATCTTTATTATGGAGGTTAATTATTATGACAAATTAAATTGTTTTTGAAGTCGCTTTATACCTTATTGTTGATGAAAATTTTGTTGTTTATCAAATATTAGATCAACTGGCCAAGTCTGCTATTTTAATTACAAAATGTTATTCTGACACGATCCTTTTACATTTCAACACCATTTGTGCATTGTCTATTACATTTGTATTGATTTTCGACACTATTGAATTAGTATGGTAGACTACCAAAACTGTAAAAGCTGACAATTTTAACACCACTGATAGTTCATTGGAAAACAATTGTAATATCTGACTTGGTTTTCTTATATTTAAAGGTACTAACTAGGTCAGCAATTTAGAACCTTCCTAGGTTCGATTCCCACCTAGGACACGAATTTGTGTGCATGAACATGTCATGTCCTGATTTTGGGTGTAATTATGTTATACAAGCTGTCCCCCGCGGTTTCACCCGCGTTCCCGGGATAAAAGGTAGCCTATGTACGTCTCCATATCATAGGCTATCTGCATGCCAAATTTCATGATTATCCGTTGAGTAGTTGAGACGTGAAGGCCTAACAAACAAACAAATTAACATTCGCATTTATAACATTAGTTAGGAAGTTAGGATTAGGATAGTTAGGATTAACAACAATGTTTTGAAGTCAGCGAAATGTTTTCTTTCCTCTTTCTCTCTATTCGCTGATTTCAAAACATTAGAATTTGTTTTAAATTTTTTTGTATAACATTTTTATAATTAGTATTATGTTCTTATTTAAGGTTCCTACCCCTCAGTTTATTCATCTGTATGTCACAGGACTCGACCTAGCTTGAACTTAAACGAACCGAACGGTTAGACAAAGTTATCAGTTTTAGACCGAAGTTAGGATGGTTTGTATATTATACTTTATTTATTTATTTACTTTATTGCATCACATGTGTATAAAAGGTGTAAAAATATATTTAATAGTTCACATGGACCCTGTAGGGCACAGCAATATAGATAGACACATTAGTAATAATTAAGTATACATCACAATTAATATAATAGTTTAAAAGTTAATAACTAGCCTAGAATCATTTTACATATCAATAATATACTCAATAAAAATACATGTCATAACTAGTTTAGAATAATTTACACATTTAGAATAATAAAATAAAAAAACAATTATAATATAATATTGCTAATAAAATTAAAAATTAAAAATACATACAATCATAGGAATAACAATAATTACAATTTATTTGTTATTAAATTAAATATCATTATCATTAACGAAATCATTCACTGTATAATAGCATTTATTTATCAGTAATGATTTAAGGCGTTTATTAAAGGCATTTTCCCGCAAGGCATATATAAGTATCACATAAGTTATTTATGCAACTATTGTATAATAAGGGGTATTAAAACACGAATGTGGGTGATAATAGTATCACATGAGGGTTTTAATAACTAATTATGTACAGTTGTATACAAGACTTTATCTACACCCATGATCATTTTTGTAAACAACAAAGTAATCAATTTATGCAATTCTAATATCGAACCAAAATGGCGGGATACGACGTGAATTCGAATAACCTCTTAAGTTTTTTTTTATAACGTCGCTGTGGTTGTGAAACGCGCCTGCATGAAAATGTTCTTTTTTTGAAATTCATAAGGATACCACAGAGAATGAGGCTGTTTGATGAGTAAGGAATGGACCGAAAAAGCAAAAAAAAAGAGTTGCAATGAAATTCAGTACAACAGTATACACTGTTTTGGATGATTTAATGGTCACTATGACAACCAATGTTTTAATGTTGGCTATAAGCTAACTGTTTCAGGAACTTTAATAGAGGATTTATAGCATGGGTGTAAATAAACTGTATTTAAACAATAAATACTGAAAACGTAAGCTGAAGTAAGACCAAAACAAATATTCACTTTGGCGGTTTTAATTTTTCATGTGATGTACCACTAAAGAGTATCTTATAACTGTTTAAACACATCAAAACAACTTATGAAAATTTTGCCCCACATTTGAATCCACTAACTCATTGAAATGAAACATGACTAATTTAACCATTCAATAATGAACCTAATCTCAATCGCAAAGTTACCTATTATGCAATAATGTCACGATTTTCCCATCATCACAAAATAGATACACACAAAAGCTTACTCTTCACGTCCTTGAAATACATTTCATGTAGTTCGGTCCGTCAGCTCGTACTTTGTTAAGCCATCTCGGGCGTATATTTAGCGCAGAACAAATACTAGGGGGACCCATTCAATGCAGATCTGAAACATAAGTAGTTGCAAATGTGGCAAAATTAACCCCCCTGAAGGACCACTCCCTCCATACATGTATAAAAACTATGTACACACACATTAATACCACGCAATATAATGAGATAAGCATTGATATGAAGACCGATAGAATTTCTGGAAGTAGGGAAAGATTGACCACAATCTCACCGTGGTTTGTGTGACGATGTGGCAAAAATTGGTAAACAATAAAATCATTAAAGGGGGGAACTATACCTTTAGCTCTAAAGTATCGCTGCCGGGACACACTTCCTGGTTTGTGTTTAGCTACACATTTTCAATTTCAGAACTGTGTCATGGTTTCCTCGCCATATTCGAGGGCGATGGCTGCCACACGCGTCATACTTGTGAACAGGTGCTGCTTGTGGGGGCTGGTCTGCTTAAGTTTGCCATTTATTTATTTACTTATTAAATATAGATTCACTCTACTTTGTAGTTTTGCCGCCTCGCCGGGGCACGGAATTGTTGTCAGTGCGATTAGAATGTAAATATTATGTAATGAATCTAAGCTTGTTTTAGAGGAGTTTGGAGTAATTGCCGAATTTATTGCCGGCTCTTCCTGCGAAGGTCTATTTGAATAAATGATTTTGAATTTTGAATTTTTGAATATTATTATTGGTATCTTCGTGGTTTTTGCATCGCAGGTCCTATAAGTCTTTTGAGCGTTTACTTAAGAGTTCTTCTGTACCTATCTATTCTATTCCCATACATTGAGTAAGATCGGCAGTTTGATAACGAAACAATCATTACTTGTGCTGTTTGTTGGGTTTTGTTTATACCCGAGCGGTACAATACGCTTGTAAGTTCTCATTAAGTGATGCTTTGAGCTCCACTTGTCTGGAACTCTGTAACCTGTTCCTTCATTTGTTTGTGTTCGATTAACTTCATTATGGCTGTATTGATTGTTGGTTTAGATTATATTTAACTAAACGCTTTATTGTTGTTAGCTTCTGTACCTAATTAGTTGAGAATATAAAGAGGTTTCATAAAAAAACAGTCGAAAAGTTAACAGACAAAAATAACAATCTAAAACAACAGACTTCATATTTATTCCGTTAGCTGTCTAATAGATTTTCTCGCTAAGTGCTCTCTGAACAATTTCATAAAGAAAAAAAAAAGTTTTTGGGCAAGAGCGTCCCGCCATTCATTAAGGCGCACGTACAAGCGTAGGGCGACGTCACGTGATGATTTAAGGGTCCGCGCAGTAATGGCGCGATAAATAACGCGGTCACACTGCCGACGCTACAGTCTGCACCCCGCTTTAAGTATACACGCGAAAATGGCACCACTTAGTCGCCCACCGCCATCTACCGGCGGGCGAGGCAAATAAAACAATATAATAAATCACCCTCTGTTTTGTTTGATTACTCTGTGTAATTTAAAAGGTCGTTCGAATTTGAAAATTGTTTTTCTCATTTAATTATAATTTGGAGTATTCGTTATTCAAATTTAAAAGTACATAGGTTGTTTACATCGATCTATAGTATTTTATGGAATTGTGTATAGATGGCGCTAGTGGTATGGTCAATGACCATTAAACATTATTTTATAAAAATTCAGAATCAAAATGATTTAAGAATTAACATAATAATTATTCTAACTAGTTATAATTTTTCATTTATCGAAGATCAATAATTACAGCAGCACTTATTAGAAAGCAATTCACTACACTTTAACGCAGTTCTCTAATATTTGAATAGATGGTGCCACCAACATGTTCATAGATCATAATCATTATTTTCCAAAGGAAATACAGAGATGGCGCTACTGTATATGGTTCATGACCATAAACCGTTCTAATAGATAATTACATAATAATAGTTAAACTTTGTTAATTTAAATACTCTCATGGAACTGAGTAGGCAAATTTTAGTTATTTTAGTACCAAATAAAGTTAAATAATTATGTAAATTATGAACTAATAGAGAGTCGCAAGAGAACGTAGCCGCAAGAGTTGAGGGAGGTTCAGTTGAGATATGCATGGAAGGATCATGTTAAAAAGACCATGTGTGATGAAGTAATAATTGGACTGTTTTACAAAAAACTTAAACCGACTTCAAAGTACACTAAGAAGTAATCAAATCCTGATCTGATGACAATGGGACCAAACGGGAAGTGTACCCTTTCAAATAAAAAAAGAATTGTCCAAATCGGTTTATAAACGACGGAGTTATGAGGTAACAAACATAAAAAAATAATAAAAAAAAAATACATTCGAATTGAGAACCTCCTCCTTTTTTGAAGTCGGTTAAAAAGGGAATCTTAAATAGGCACTACCGTCATATCAATATTTTGTGGAGATAAATCTCTTTTCTTTATATAGGCTGACCTTATAATCAGCCCAGCTGGTGGTAAGCGGTTACCGTAGCCAAATGAACGCTTGCAACACACGAGGCATCACTCACGCGTTACCGACCTTTTCCCCCTAATGAGCTCTGTCGACCTTACTCACGCGCAGGAACACAACAAAGTTATTTGTCTGCGGTATTCTGTAAGGTGGAGGTACTTACCCAGTCGAGCTGCTCTTTGAGCGAATAAACTCATATTATGTTAATCTCCCATAGCATAGCCTATTGTTTTTGTGTTACCACTGACTACTCACCATGGTAAGTAAGGTAGAAAGAACGAACGAAAGAAACTTAGCAACAATTGCCGTCTTAGTGATAGGTTTTCAACTTGAGACTTTGGTCTAGTTTCGTCAAGATGTTTTATTTTTCATCTAAAGCTTAAGCTCTTTGTAGGCACAGACTACGGAGGACATATTCTCGCTAACAAAAAACTGTGTCTATGGAGTCGGCCACCTCTCACGCACACCTTAGTTGGCTATTCCGCGGGAAATTAGACTCTGTCGCCGTTTACACAGAGTCGATTACTCGCGCTCAACTAATGTGTGAATGTGTGCGTACCGGCTTGTACGTACAGCGTGGTGGCCGACTTGAGTGACACAGTTTTTTGTTAGCGAGAATATATCCGACTTTTTTTAATATCTGTGTTTGTAGGATTTCAGCATTCATCGCATAAAAAGCAATCTAAGCTACCTTACATTTGGTGGCCAAACAAACGTTATTTAATATGTACCCTATATACATACAAACATTAAATACACAAATACACATTAGGTAATTTAACTTGAAACTCGGTAGAACGGTAAGTCATATTAGTCGTCGATCGACGGTAAAATACGAACAAGCGTCGTCGCCGGAGTCGCGAATCGAATAAATTACAAAGATATATTATTATTAAAATTTGGGCGCGAACTTTAGGACATTAACTTCGGGTTGGTATCGGGACAGTGGTACAATCGGTGCAACTTTAACTTTGCTTTTTGAGAGGGTTTTTTATACTGGATTAGAGGGGACAAGGTAGTGACGCGCCGATTCCACAGAAAAGAGTTCTAGAGTTCCGCGTTCCGAATTCTGCATTCCGCGTTGACTGTAAGCTATGTATGGCCTTTGAAAGTAAAAAAGTGTATGATGTGCGATCAGTAGCGAATATTGCAGAACTCTAGAACTCTATTCTGCTTGCTGTGTACACAATATTCAACACGGAATGCAGAACTCGGAACTCTAGAACTCTCTCTATGGGATCGGCGCCTAAATTTTTATCATGCCCAGGATAGGAAAAATATATTTATAAAAATTGGGATTATTTGGGGTAGTTATTTCCATACCGTTTTCTTGATGGAATATGAATATCATCAATGTAGGTATATGTATGACTTATACCCACCGATCTTCGTAAGCATGTACCTATGATTCGGATAAAAAAGATTCTTGTGAGAACTATTTTCATGGTTCTTCATCATTACTAGTTTTTGCAATCTTTGGAACTTTGATTCTGTTTAATGCTTAGAATAAATCAATTAATATTTTTTCGGGCCAGTTAGCGCAGTTAGTTAAGATTTCACCTATCGCAGCGCAGGTCGTGGGTTCGATTCCCACACAGGACATGCATTTGTGTACATGAACAAGTCTGTTTGTCCTGAGTCTGGGTGTAATTATGTATATTAAGTATGTATTATATCAGTTATCTGGTTTCCATAGCTCTGCTGAGTTTGGGATCAGATGTCCCTGTGTGAGGAATGTCCCAGGATATTTATTTAATTAAACCATAAAAACCAGCACACATCAGTACCCAATGTATCCCCAACCCTCCACGAACCGCGGTTTGTGACATCTCCCGAAATTAACGAGTAACCGTAGACGTGCGATGCGGACGATAACGACCCTTCCGCGATCCGTGCCGATCCCGCTCCGATCCGTATCCGAGACGATACCGGCACGGAAGCGCGCCGCCGTAAATCACAACCATCGGCTACTTAGCGTCTTAACTGCGAGGTGATCAATTATGATCATTGGTGAAATTATTATGGTTTATATTGGAAATTAGGTTTTGTTGTATTTATTTGAGTTTTGCTTATGCCACGTTTTTGAGAGCCAAATGTAGATAGTTTTTTTTTACTGTTTATAGGCCTGTGTTTGACCGCAATCTCACCATGGTAAGTGATGATGCGGCCGAAGGTGGTAAGCACACAAAGCCTAGAAGGAACTGGCTCTCAAGTGCATCGGAACACACCGAAAGGTGCTTGGCGACAGATTTTCAACTTGAGGGTGGTAGCCATCCAGGCTGGTACTTCAAAGTACCCTACCACCGTGCTATGGTTTCCTCACGATGTTTTCCTTCACCGAAAGCTCAAGCTCATTGTAGGATTCGAACCCGGGACCGGGATCTCGGTATCCGACGTCACTACCACTGAGCTATCATTGCCTTAAAAGCTTTAAAAGTTGCTACCATTTGATAGCTACCTTGATGAGTATGGTGAACGGTAGAGTGGTAGAGTTATAGGGGTAGTAAACTTTCATGCGCTTGTCAATGTTTAACTAACATACATTCTCAGTATTTTTAGTTACATAAACCTGCTTGAAGGGAACTTACTATGAATAGAAGTATTGTTCTTCAAGCTCTTCTGTAATAGAAATGCCCTGCCATTTTGCTATAATTATTAATTTCGACTCTGAAACAAAATATTCTAAATTCAAAACACAAAAAAAAAACGAATACCGGAAAATTCCCGAGCGTCGATCTAACCATCCCGCTGCTGCCAAAGATTTGACGTCAATGGTAGCGAATCGTAAATTACCATTATCTACAGACGCACCGTGCTAGTATTTATTATTTATGGGTCGAATCGACTCGCCTCGGGCGATACGGGGGAGTTTTTCCCCATGGCGCGAGCAGGGTTGAGTTCGGAGTGAGGTGTGTGTCCCGTCTTTAAAGAGGTGTCGTGTTTATTCTTTGTATATGTTTGTGTGTAGTGATATTGCTAAATTAGGGTTGCTTAACTCAATAAAAAAAATATTGTTTTTTTTTTGTTTTACGTTTAAACTAATTGTATGTATTTTTTATTTACTAATTTAGCACAATAGTAAAAAATATCTTTTTACATATTTCTAATAATAAATATTTAATTGAACAAAGAAAAATAAAATGTCAAGAAACAGTTTTGTTCACCGCATATTAATGTTTTTTTTCTAGCTAATTAATCTAAATAGATGATTAAATACCTAATAAGTAATTACCTTTTTTTTAAATGACTATGAGTATAAATTATGAAATTAATTGATAACAGTCAATATACAAGCATTTACAATTAATTACCAACACCATATTACCTAGACAATGAAATCGTCGCTCGAATCCAAACCCAAAGGGCAATATCTTTGGAAAACTGCTAATTAATAAAACTTGAGCCATAAATAATGGAGGCGGCTGTTAGCAAAAACTGTTGGTATCATAAAGCTGTCAGCAGATGAGCGAGTGCCTTTGTTGCTGTTTCGCCGATAAATCTAATAGCAGGACTTGGGGCGTGGACACGTCGCCAAGTTGATGCTTGGCTGAGGAGATGGTGGTTTTGATGGTCGAAGTTACTACCAAGGTTT
This sequence comes from Polyploca ridens, assembly GCA_951394255.1. Classification (NCBI taxonomy): domain Eukaryota; kingdom Metazoa; phylum Arthropoda; class Insecta; order Lepidoptera; family Drepanidae; genus Polyploca; species Polyploca ridens. Next base: position 18,694,648 of record OX596247.1, on the reverse strand, counting down.
GTATTATTCAATAAATGTTTGGTGGTTTGAAACTGTGGTTAATTAGGGTAGAGTGTTTTTACCCGACTGACCCGGGAGGAGGGTTATGTTTTTCGAGTGTATGTATGTATGTATGTATGTATGTCTATTTCTTTGTGCCGCTCTGCAGCCTAAACGGCTAAAGCATATGAGGTGTCGTTAGATTCGTCTTGATTGGGGGAGTGTCATAGGGTATATTATTTTTATATAGCGCCTAAGAATAAAAAAGGGGGGGTATTAAAAATAAAAGTTTCGTTATTATAACAATATGGGTATCAAATGAAAGCTTGTAAATAGACCATTCCATATATGTATATATTGTAATACTTTTATGGTACCATTTTGACGTAAACGGCAAAAAACCACGTTTAATGCAATGACAGTAGGTACTGAGCCGTTACGATACGTAAATCACAAATTTGATGGTTGTTAGCGTTCCTTTACCGTACCGCTCATTTACTTACTAATACAACTCTTTCTGTATAAAACTAAAAAGTCTGAACTAAATTAAATTATTAAAAGAAACAAAAAACCCGACTGCGTAAAACATAAATTAACTGAAAAGAGAAAAACAAGCTCTTAAATCTATAGAATTTTGAATATAACTTGAATTCTATAAGTATTGCAGTCGGGGATAAACAAATATTACAAAAAAAAAATACGTACTTAGGTTATTGGTTGTCCCCGATTGCAATACCTTATAAAATTCAAGTTATATTAAGTTGTTATATTATAGGAAAACTGAATAAAAAGGGAAATAAATATTAACCATTTATTGAAATTCCTAGAGATGCCTTTTTAATTTCCGTAAAATTGCTTTTCACTACAATAACTGACGCTTAGCTATATCCTCTTTTTTTATTTTCGTTTAAAACAGCCATATCTAAACTCATTCCTTCTCAACTCTACGGCATAATTGAAATATTAACGACTCGCCGGATTGGCGGTGAGTAGTGTGAGAGATGCTTCTTGATACTTACCTACAGTTACTTTAACCTTGTTTACTAGTGGTTACGTTATGTTGTGGTTAATTTTAACTATAGTAGTTTAGTTGAAACTTAAGTAAAACCATTAAGTATATAAAATTCAAGGTCCTGACTGACTGACTGATATATCAACGCACAGCCTAAACCGGTGGTCCTAGATACATGAAATTTAGAGGGTATATTCTATGTGAAGATTAAGTATCCATCCACTAAGAAAGGGTTTTTCGAAATTCCACCCCTAAGTGGGTAAAATAGGGGATAAAAGTTTGAATGAAAGTCTGTCAGTTTCAAAGTTAGGTTCTTCAAATTTTGTGTTAAGGCTGAAGATTATAAATTTCTATATACGTGTCTCAGCGTTTTTAATAATTCCACCCTCGAAGCGGGATGAAGTTGTTTTGTTTTCTTTTATTGTTGTAGAAAAATATGTCATTTGTTTCATGTAGGCCACGCGGGCGAAGCCGCGAGCAGATGCTAGTAGTGTATGAAATAGATGAGGTTAACAGATAGCATTTCAGTTTCATCCACCAAAGGGTAAAATAGAGGTGTACCCCGTTACGTAAAATTTTGGAAATTCATCCTAAATAATAATTTGTATTCAAAATACTATATTTATGACGTTTTAGAAAAGCTATGTATTGATTGATACCTATTTTAGTCATGTTTCTATTTTGTGAGCTTTTTCATATTAGGTTAAATTGGATTACTTTAAATGACACGCCTCCTTTGGTACTTACACATTATTTTCAATTATAAGTTTCTAGAGTAGGTACCGAATACCCGTATACGGTATACCCCTACAAGATTTTCAGGTGAAAATGTGATAAATTAAAGTCAAAACATCATACAAAACGGTTTGCTTCTACTAGTCATAACGATTTTTTTATATGTTGAACAAATAAAATATTAGGTTGTTTAATATACACCGATAAACCCATGAGTGAGTTCCGAAACACACGTGAAAAAATCACCGGTGTAATGTACCTACCTAATGTTATTACAAAACATCAAGCGAACATAAAACCTTCAGCGAAGCAATAAATCCATCGACAAGTGCCGCCATCTATCAAACATATCTGGAAGCGGCAAGGTGTAATGTAGAGCGGTGATTGATAGATGGCGTTACCGTGAGGCGCGCGCGCACCGAAGTGTTTCGATTTGATTTAGTTTTAGTTTGTTTATTATACAGGTCGTTGTTTTGGTCAGCGACGAGCGACTCAGGGTCGATAATACAATAGATACTGGTGCTAAAAAAAAATATTAAAAAAATACTTTATTTTTTTTTATTAATAAAAATAAAAAAATTAAAATGTTGAAAATCATGTAATAAGCTAAAGTGTAGACATAATACTCAACTGGAGTACGAGGGAGTAAAGGGGTGGGGCGATGGCGGCTTGTGCCTAGCTCTAGTCTGTGCACGTGCCTAGTAACCATACTTTGCGGTAATTTTATTTCAAATTGAATAATGTATTTCTCAACATATTTACAGTATTTAATGGAATTAAGTCCATTTTTGGGGAATATATATTTTGTACTACCGCTCCTGAGTCGCTTGTCGCCGACCAAAACAACACCCTGTATAGTAGGTGTTTTTGGTTTAGGAAGGTGAGGCAGTTGAAAGATCTACTATAGTACGGTGTTAATAAATTTAAATTCAATTACATTTTGTGTAGATAGGTAGGTAACTATTGATTTTCTTTGATCGATCGGTATAAATTTACAAAATTTGATAACAAAAGAGTTTACAAAATCATGTCGACATCCATACATTGATATGTGCCAAAAATAAATTTTAGATGGATTTGCCTTCCAATGCTGCTGCTGGGATGACATTACCGGCAAAATGTTTATTAGGTAATTACATGTTTTTTTTTAAATCTTGCTCTTAGTCAAAATATTCCACAATAATATAGCAGTTTTTTGTCTCGTTTTCACCGTTCGTATAATACATAATTGGCATGGATCTTATATTTAGGTATTCCAGAGTTCTAATAATATTTAAAATACCTCGGGGTAAATGTATCGTCATTCCAACTTCTCTAAAAGTCTTTATTTTTTTAAATATGTCTAGAAGTTTTATAAAGTTCAGCCAATCTATATCTTCTTATAACTTTTAATAATCAACCAAAATACTCTGAAAAACTGAAGCGAACTATAACCAAATTTATACATAATGCTATTTCAAAATATTTTTATATCTCGTAACAATATTATGTAAACTGAACATACCTTCGTATTAACATGAAAATTATTCAAGTATGTAAAGGTAGCTTTAATTTAAAATTGCCTGACAGTGGCGACATCTAGTGATGAATAGCGCCATTAGACAGTTTTTTGAACTTTCCCGCTGGAGCTTTTGTCTTAGTTTCATAATTAACGACAATGCTGTCGCGATTTATGGCCGCTGAAAGCGCTTTTAAAAGAATACGTTATAGGGTGGCCGTGCACTAGGTCATTGCTCTGTTGTATATTTATTTAATGCATAAATCCACCTCATTTTTGAAGATAAACATAACAATGGAAATAAAATGACTGCGTGAATTGGCCATTCTTTGGGCTAAGTAGAATATGGTAGGTTATTTTCCTAGAAAATACCCTCTCTCTTTTTTGTAAGTGAAGACCATTATTAATTCATGAAAATTCTTAATTTTTCTAGAAGTGTTTTTTACAAAATTTATTTGGGTTAGTCTTGAACGATAAGGGTTAGTCTTGAACGATTTAACCTCAATCGTTCAAGGGGTAAGTATCCGTAGCCCCGCTCGCTACACTCACTCGACTCACGTGGTAAACAGGACACATATTTTTGGTACCAAAAAGATATTATTAAGAGAGGTAGAGCGTAGCGTTTATTCACTCAAAGTGCAGCTCGACTGGGGAAATACCACCACAGAATATCGCAGCCAAATAACTTTGTTGTGTTCCAGCGAGTGAGTAAGGTCGACAGAGCTCAAGGAAGAAGGGTAGGTAACGCGTGAGTGATGCCCCGTGTGTTGCAAGCGTCCATATGGCTACGGTAACCGCTTACCATCATGCGGGCCGCATGCTAGTAAACTGACAAGGTCGCAAAAAAAAAAAAACATTACCACTTAATTATCGAGAATGGGATCACTTTCACATTTCAACATCTCAAACAGAAATATGTGTCTGTGCACTGCTTTCAATCCCCTATTCTCCAACGTCCAACTCAATTAAGTCACCTCAACCATTTTTAAGGCCACAACATCAAAACCCGCTCAGCAACCCGACCATGCATCGTGGTCCCTCTGAAAGGGGGCTTGACGAAAGGCCCCCTAGAGTCCTCCCTAATCACTCACTCAGGCCCTGCTGAGGTGAAAAGGTGATCGGAGTGACGGGCCCGGATTCGATTTTAGATTTTATGTTAAATTTTAATCCCTCGACACCCTGTGGTCGAGCAGGGCAGGGCAGTCGGGCAGGCAGCTAGTTAGAAGGAAAATTCAAACCATAAAAATGCCTTTATAAGATCGGCCTATTTATTGACCAAGCAAGCGAAGCACTTCCGTTTCAGCTAGGACAAAAATGCTTTCGTATGTCTGTCCAGATGTCCGGCTATTCTGCTCTACAGGTCGTATTTCTCAGTTGATTGAATCGACGAATAGTTGAAATTTTAATGCATGGAAATACACATCATATCCTATCAAATAGCGCTGTACTAGGAGAGGGGCATTATGTCTATGAAACTCACATCATAAAATTACAAATACAACATTAACAATCTAATAATATATATAAAATGCTTTTGTGGGTACGTAAATACGCAGTTTTCTCAATCACCACCAACCCCAATCAACTTCCCGTTGGGGTGGTAAATACCCCTTGGTCTCCAGGTGGTAGTAAGGGAGTTTGGTCGCGGTGGGTGGAAGGGGGTGGTTGTGGGTGGCGAAAATGTTAAAACATATATTGCTGTCCTTTTCTAACGCATGAGGACTTCTGAAAAGATCTCAAAATTTCTGGAATGGAAAGTTCCAAAATGTGTAAAACGGTTATAATCGATCTGGAATGTTCTAGAAAGTTCAACAAATATCTGGAATGATCTAGAAAGTTCTAGAGTGAATGCAAACTATTACAACCGATATAGCATGTTTTGAGAAAGTTCTACAAATTTCTGGCTTCATCTAGAAAGTACCAAAACGTCCAAAACTGTTATTATCGAGTTAGAATTTTCGAGAATGTTCTAGAAATTTCCAGAATAATTTGGAAAGTTCCAAAATGAGTGCAATTTATTATGATCGATTTAGAATGATCGAGAATGTTTTAGAAATTTTCCGAATGATCTGGAAAGTTCCAAAATGAGTGCAATTGATTATGATCGATTTAGAATGATCGAGAAATTTCTTGAATGATCTAGAAAGTTCCAAAATGAGTAAAACGGTTATAATTGATCTGACTTCATCTAGAAAGTTCCAAAATGTCCAAAACTGTTATTGTCGAGTTAGAATGTTCAAGAACGTTCTAGAAATTTTCCGAATGATCTGGATAGTTACAAAATTATTGCAATTGATTATGATCGATTTAGAATTTTCGAGAAATTTCTTGAATGATCTAGAAAGTTCCAAAATGAGTAAAACTGTTATAATTTATCTGGAGTGTTCTAGAAAGTTCAACAAATATCTGGAATGATCTAGAAAATTCTAGAATGAATGCAAACTATTATTTGCATTCATTCTAGAATTTTCTATAAATTATAACAGTTTAGCTCATTTTGGAACTTTCTAGAATCGATATAGAATGTTTGAGAAAGTTCTACAAATTTATGGCTTCATCTAGAAAGTTCCAAAATGTCCCAAAACTGTTATTATCGAGTTAGAATGTTCGAGAACGTTCTAGAAATTTTCCGAATTATCTGGGAAGTTCATAAATGAGTGCAATTTATTATGATCGAGAATTTTTGGATTGGTCTGGAAAGTACCAAAATGTGTACGAGTGTTATTATTGATCTATAAAAACCAAATCGAAGTGATGTACATCTAAATATTCTAGAGTGATCTGGTACTGGAAATTTCGGTATATAAATCGAAATTCAGTGACTTTTCGTCAGTTGAATTGTGATTGCAGTCGAGTAAAAAAAAGAACAAACTATTTGAATGTTCTGGAAAGTCTCTCAATATCGAAAATAGAAATCTATAATATGTTAAAAAATGTATCCTTATATATTTTTTATACCATTAAACATGCGATGTATTTTATCCCGAGCAACGCCGGGTTTCGCTGCTAGTTATTAATATTTACACACCGAATAGGTAGAATATGAGGCAATACTTAGTACTCTAAGACATTTACACTACTACCATATTCTTGTAAATAAATTTATTTTATTTCATTTCAAAAAAAATCTACAGTGCGCCTAACGAGAGAATGCGTTTCTGGTGCCAGTACCCGAGTGTAAATAATTGATGTTATTAATACTAATGCGTTTGCTTTAACTGTAAAGTATGGGAGAAATAAGTACCATGTATTTACTATTTATTCGCAAAAGTATTCCGCACTTACTGACGTCATTTCTTTACACTTGGGGTACAGTTGCCAGAAACGCATTCTACGTTACGGGGTACTGGGGCCAGCTCACGTATCTTTGGCGGTAATCGAACACCATTAATGATTACATCCAATAGGTACGACGAGGACCACTGGTGGGCTCTGATTAGATGAAATCCATTGATGGTGTTCGTTACGATTACCACCAAAGATACGCAGTAGAGCCGCAGTTTATATTGGGCTATTTTGAGAAACAGCCCATCCTTTAGTACTGGGACTTTTACAGAAAGGTTCAGTATTTTCTGAGGCATAGCTCTTTTCATAGAGCAAAGTCTCATGATAATCAAATTAGCCGTTTTCGTGATTAATCAGCAATACCATATGATTATGTGGATGCCGATTAGTACAATTCTGAAGAGCATAACAAACAGCCACCTTTGCATTTATAGTATTACCAGAAATTCCAAGGATGGTCCATGTATCTGAGCCACTTCTGACATGAAATATGATGTTAAACCATAAATAATAGGTGTATCCATATAAATATAGATCGGTCAGTCCGTCTGAGCGATATACCTAACTTACATAAGAGTAAACCCTCTCGTGATGCCGACAAATAAATTATCTATGGACGAGATTGGCTACTTGCAAGACAATCGAATGGTTTGTTGCTCTACATGTTTTATAAAGCTCTTATCGACTAAAATGTGCTAAGTTATGATGTTTTAGCAAAAGAGTCATAAGTGTCTAATAAGGAAGCACTTTCTTTTTTAAATCGGTTAAAACTACTTCCAATTTAGTTTTCAATAGTTTAAAATCATGAATATAAAAGTGACAACCGTTCTTAGAATCAAAATTTGTAATCTCCAGTTATAAGTAGAACTGTCTCTGCTTAGATTAAAATTACTAATCCTAATGTATGAAGTTCAAGTGAGTCTTGCTCTCCCTCAATTTTGATGATAAAAATGGACTTTGTTTTAGTTCAAGCCACTTATGTGTGGTTCTGTGGTTCAAGCACGGACTAGAAATCAAAGTAAATAGTATTTGTGTGAACAAAAATTCATAACAGTCGAGTTGAATACCGCACCTTATTAGGGTTATGGTTAGATTCATTAATTAATGATTTATTAGATAACTAATGCAAATGAATAGTTACAATCAATAAAATTTATTACACCTTTTTATTATCTATCAATAAAATATCTCAATAATATTGGGTTACTAATAAAAATTTACGCAACCATTACGAAGCTGACTTTGTAGCGAAATCGTTAATTACCTAAATGGGTATTTTATAGTGATATTACCATAATGTTATATAGATTTTTTAAAGATTTTACCTGAGTATATTTTTATAGACATCACTTATGGAGATGACATTTTTATAAGAAATATAAAAATTACAATCTATTATAACCTATCTTGAAATTAGTTATAATTAAAATTATGTGATGTCATAATTTACAGAAAGCAAGAAAATATTATTTAATGAATGACATAGAAACGGAACATTTCAACTTATGACATTTAAAACATTATAAAACAATAATGACATAATTAACAATACTTAATACATAATAATTGTAGCATGAGTATGTGCTAATGTTTACTTGGTGGATATTTTACATAAGTTCCAATTTTTTTCTATTCTCTTTTTTTTGCTTTTCTCTATATGTTCTTCACTTTAAAAATACTTAATACTTTTTTGTACTCTGTGGATAGCGTAGTTGGTTTGACTTTGATAATATTATTTATAACTTTGTACCATGTATAACTAATTATTGTCATTCTGTTTGTTGTCCTGAATAAAATAAAATAATTGGACTGTTTACAAAAAACTTAAACCGACTTCAAAGTACACTAAGAACTAATCAAATGACAATGGGAAGTGTACCCTTTCAAATAAAAAAAGAATTTCCCAAATCGGTTAATAAATGACGGAGTTATGAGGTAACAAATATAAAAAAAAAACAAAAAAAAAACATTAGAATTGAGAACCTCCTCCTTTTTTTGACGTCGGTTAAAAATAAGATCCAACATAGGTTTCAAAAATCTGTCATTACCGTTTTTATTAGATTATAGAGCACTTTTCCCAGCGTTCGCCTCAAAGGAGCTAAGCTCCGATAATTTTCAAGGGGGCAGGCAAGTTAGCGAAGACTGAAATATCGACATAATCACTACATCACGCTGATATTGATCATTTGCTATATTGACGGCTAGATCTATGATTTATACTGTGAAAAATTATAGTGCGGTTGGCTTACGAGGAATGGGAATAACAAAACTGGTAAGGAAGGGAGGAGGTATATTTTGACCTCTTTTAACGTTAGTTAAATAGATACACACTTTAAAAATGCATTTGGTTTTATATCTGTCACTTTAATCCCATAAGATAATAACCTCAAGCGCATGACCTAGGATTTTTTTATAAAAAGTTCGTAACATATTTTGTTAACTTAGTAAGATTGTAATATTAAATTAAATTGTTGGATTTAAAATGGCCCTGATTCTGTTATTCGCAACTAAACTAATTTTAATCTCACTACGTCTCTTTCTAACAAAGAACATAAGAAAAGGATGTAAGACATTTAGTCCTGTCAAATTAGTCCAATGCTTGTTTTCAATATAAATTTATGTCGCCATCTATCGCGGTTACGCCTAAATACACGCAAAATATGACGGCAAAGATTAATTTGACAACTTAAAATATGTTCTATCCTTTTTCAATAATGTTTGTAAGAAAGAGATGAGATGTGACTAAAATTAGTTTAGTGCGATTTACAACAGAATCGGCACCATTGTTGCATAGATTTAAATACAATTATATAAATAACTAACTGTTCGTGGCCGGCGTCGCCCGGAAGAGATTTCGGTTACATTATTATAGATATGATAATAATATTTATTGTGCAATTCTAAAATATTTTACATAGTTTGTTGGTCCACAAACTAGGATAACCTGTATCTTGTGAACCACCTTCCAGTGAAACATTTATAAAGACAAAGAAAGTTACAATAATAAAATTAAAAGTAAAAACAACATAAACGATACCTATATATAACATGCTAAATGTAGATACATTTTATCTCTAGCGCGGCTACCTTTATTGGAGTTTTCATAAAAATCCCTATTTTTCTAAAGATTAATATTTAGCCTACGTTTCTCAGTGATAATTTAGCTTTCTCCTGGTGAAAGAATTTTTTAAATTGGGCCAGTAGTTATTGAGTTTATTCATTACAAACAAAAATACAAAAATGCAAATCTACTCTCGTTATAGAGTGTAAATGTAGATGTAGATAATATTCATGAAAAACATGCATCTCTATGTGTTAAGTAAAAGTAAGCCAACATTCAAATAAGTACCAACAAAATTGTATACCTTGATAAACCTAAAAAAGCTGTAAGTAACAACGTCACATCTCCCACCGAATTTTACAAATAAATAAACACACACGTAGCTCTCAAAGCATCCTTATTATTTAACATCTCAGTACAAAATTCGTCTGTCCGTCCGAACTCTGGCCGATATATCAACATTAGCGCTGTCCCCCGTCCGCCGTCCGGCCGGACGAGACATGTCAGCGAGGATTTAAGGGTGGCTAGATGTGACTGTTAATTGGAAATTATATACATGGTATCCTGAGGCTGTTATTTTGAGGATCCCCAAACCAACCATGAATTGACATTAATGATGTGTCGTTCTTTATCTGAGTTATTAATTTTAAGAAAGTTCTAATAAGCTAGACAGTCGCTTGTTTTTGCCGTTTTATAGATATTCCTGCTAGTAAATCATAATTTACCTAATATAATGTCAATTCTCCTTAAAAAGCATTCATTTTTTTATTGCGATTCAATAAAGTTTATTATTACAACTTGTATAATTTTATTTGAGATTATAACGTCATTACTAAAAATATGAATGTTTTAAGCATAATAAAATTGTTAATTTCTAGCTTGTTTTTACGTTTCAAGATTAAAAAAAAAACAATTATAAAACTAAAAATGACACAACGTCACTATCACATCTAGTATCCCTAATCCCCTGCACCCGCCCATGGGACATCAAAAATGAAGATTTAGTCCCCCGCCGCGTCATACGTTAGCCGACTAATGAAAACACGGTGCTGGTGATGAAGTGGACGAGCTAGGAGGTCACTGGCTACTTGTCTTGTGGTTCTATTACCGATCATTCTCTATTGAGACTAAATGTTGAAGTTTTCAGTTGTAAATTTTGTGAACAATGCAGAAAGACATATTTAGAGTTGAGTCGTTATAACACTATCACTATTAAAGCAATTTCTTTTTCAGGCAATCGATGTGGTATGGAAAATGATTCCTCGTAAAGAAAGAATTGAAATGGGCTAGGTAACTAAATATTCATGGTAAAAAAACCATTATGCAAACTAGGTATTTATTTATCCGAAGTTTTCTTTTCTATAAAACTTTTTTTTTAAATAATACAATAGGTATAGACAAGCTTTTAAAGAAGTAAAAATAATTACAACACCAACAAAAACACTTACCAAACATTGAACCAACATTGGCTCAATTCAGCCCAAAACTATTCCAACTCCGGGCTCCTCCGAGCATTTTTCCCTATCTTCCTTCATAAACAGGGATCAGAAGCCTTACCCTTTCGCTATAAATCTGGCGGTGACCCCCCTCGGCCCCCCTCCACCCCCCTTTGGCCCCCAACAGGCCGCGAGGTGGTTTTGAATGGAGATTGAGCCAATTAAAGTAATCGCCGTTACAGTCGACGCTGCCTTGGATTAGTTTTGCGGAGATGTTGGCCGTGGAGTCGCATTGGTTCTGTTTAAAATTGGAATCGAGATTTTTAATGTAAGAGGTATAATGTTGATAGGATTGTTGAACATAAAATGATGTGTTTTAATGTTTTGGCGCCCAAAGTCTATACAAATTTACTTGATATTATCGGTTTAATCGAGTGATAATGAATGAGTGTATAACAATTAAGTACTGGTAAAAAATATATTTTTTAGATGATTTTTAATAATCCTACTAATATCCTTTCCTATATCCTTCTCTAAAATTAAAATACCATATTTTTTTGTATTTTAGGTTACTTACCACTGAGCTCTAGATGGCTGGCTATTAGGATTTTTACTTTAGGTCCCGAAACAGAACAAAGGATAATTATTATCCTGAAAATACGTGTAAAACAGCAGGGCGGAGGATATATTTGTATCCAACCCATAGAGAGCAAGTTAATTTCTAGGCATACATTTATTACACATCATCATTATATTCGGCCACATTATTTCTACATCATCATACCACCCTAAGGATGTCCACTGCTGAACATAGGCCTTTCCCATTAACTTGGAACGGTTTTGGGCCACTTGCATCCAACGGAGCCCAGCGACTGACCAGGTCGTGGATCCACCTGGTGGGAAGTCACACACACGGCGCTTTCCAGTATTATTACTATTCCACTATTTCTACATAGCAATAAAATTACAAAAAATATAAGAACAATGTCGACTCCACAGATCCTTGTCCCATAGGATTAGTATCATACAATACAAGCAACGGGTGAATCCTTTTATTTATTGCTATTTATTGTTATTGCATTCTCTCCGCTCATTTCTCCTCTAATATTGTCTTGTTATAAATTACGCTTAGAGTTTTGGTTGTATGGTCGTTTTAAATATTACTGCGTTAATTAGCGTTGTGCATTTCCGCGCTTTTAACTCATTTTAACTTGATGTACCGTAGATTTTTATGTTATAAAAGATATTTACTTATTTTTGCAATGCAATATACTTACTTGACTGATGGTTATAGGAAATTCATTTATTAGTATCAAGATTGCAAATACAGTCTTAAGAGGAGATTGGTAAAGATAAGACCTACAAGTTGCCTATACTATACGGTAACTCGTGGCAGTCACGAGTGCTAGGGGTAGGGGCTATCAAAGCTCTTGTACTCTTAAATTTTTTCTATGTTTTTCCATATTGCGAAAAAGTGGCGTTACCAAGGACGCTGAAAATCATCTAGTTTCTTTTTTTACATCAGCTCATCTACTGTGTCGTCATTGAGGCAGCGGAGTAATTCAAATGATTAGGCGGATTTATGGGCGGGCGGGAGTAGGGCGGGCGTCGCCACTCGACTTTACTAGACATAGTGTCTGTATGTTGATATGTGCAAGTGTAGTAATTCATTTTGAAACTTGGAACATTGAAACCAGAATTGTTTCGAACTGTGCGGGCTCAAAGGAGCTTCCTTCCGCGGACACTAAGACTGTGGAATGAGCTCCCCACCGTGGTGCACCCAATGGAGTACAGCATGGGGTTCTTCAAAAGGGGTGTGAAGAGATTTCTGCAGGGTCGACAACGCGCGCGTGATACACCTGGTGTTGCAAGAGTCCATAGGCTACGGTAACCGCTTACCATCAGGCGGGCCGTATGCTTGTTTGCCATCTAAGTGGTATAAAAAAAACTGTAGAAACAGTCAATCTTACTATATACTAATACTGGGAATGCAAAAGTTTACGTGTGTGTGAGTATATGTCTGTTGTCACTCATTTTCGTAACGGCTGTACGTATTTTCATGAATATTGGTAAATAGTTACATTCATCATCATCATCATCAGGCCTATAATGGCCTACTGCTGATCATAGACCTCCTTTCACAATACGTAGGCTAGTGGTCAATCTACTGTTGGAGTTTTCAAGCCGCCTAGTAGGCCTACAACTAGCTTAACGACTGTCACAATAAGTGTTAACCGCGACCAACGGTTTTACGTGCTGTTCGAAACATGGAAAATGCTCGAGTTAAAATACTCGGTCACCCATCCAGGTACCGGCCTCATCGGTGTTAGCTTAACTTTGTCGATCGATTATGAACGGATTATGAACGGATTATGAACGAAAATAACAATCATGCTAGACCACGAGTGCTTCGACATAGGAATTTGGAATTGTTACATTAGGTTAGAGTTTTCGGAATTGTTAAATAGCATGTAACTTTTCAGCATGGGAACGTGGGTAAAATTACTATATATCTATGAAATATAAAAGGTTTATGTAGTAATATCTTTATTTACAACAAATATGTACAAAATACAATCTATATATAGAAAATTTCCTCAAGCCTGCCGCTGCTTCCGATTAACGGCAGGGTTCCCAGAAGGCTGGCAGCGTTTCCTCTTTGGATAGCCAAGCTGACGCGTTGGCGGAAAAAGCTCCCCGCCCGCTGGTCTCCGGAGGTCTCGATCAATTTTGAAGACAAGGTGCGAGCTTCGGACCCCCACGGTCCCATGGTCTCGACCGCAAAAGGCACAAAAATATAGTTGGGTCCAATCGATGCGTATTTTTTGAATTTATTATTATTAAAGGTTTATTATTTATTTAATTGATTTGACATTTAGAGCGAGGAAATATATTAAAACTAGACCAAAAAGTTTAAACACAGATTATAGCATCTGTGTTTTAAACTTTTTATCCACAAACACCTAGACGTGACTACGAAGAACCAACGTCATAACATAAAAGATAATCCGCATTTTTATATACACCCGTCAGAAATAAAACATGGTACCTTATTACAATAATTTAACTAATAATACTCATATATAATGAAAGTATAAACAGTACATCATGCGATATTACACCCTTTTCTCACATATTTCCGTTTATTTACGCGAACGATTCCGCGCGACATATATTTATTGCTTCAGAATCGGCAAAAATAGAACCGGTTATTAAACAACCGGCTACATTACGGCAGCCGGTTAAATCTGTTACATCACTATTTAAGGGTTTTTGAATTTATAATTAATAGAATGACTCAACTCGGTCATTTTGGCTGGTAATTGCAATGTGACGTTACGTTTACAATTTTTTTTTATGAAATCGTGTTTTTTTGAGTTTGATTGCATAGTTGTATCCAATAAAGATCAATCCAAGTGCAGTGAAAAGAATGCGTGACTTTTCAGGTCGTCTCAAAAAGTCCATGAAAATTTTACTTTTACGGAGTGATGATTTTGACTTAACAGTGTGAAAGTGATTTAATATGTGATAGAAATGTCGTAAAAGGACGATTGCCGAAAAAATGCCTCCATGGTTGGTTTAAAACTTAGTTTTACTTATATATTACTGGCGTAAGGACCGGGCCAACCAGGCGACGAAATGGCACCAACGCGCTGGCTCTAAAAAGTCAGTTTAGGGCCAACGCGACTCAGTCGTCTGCGGTTCGCGGAACAGTTCGTTCGTTTATTGTTTCTTTTTCCTGTATGTGTGCATTGTACGCACATACAACGTTACATCGTACGCCTATACAACGCGGCACTTCGTAGTTCGATCGATTTTAAACAAATGGTTGTATTACAAGTTTTTTGCAAAATGTTCCGGTGGGCCTATCCTTAGTTTTGAAATCATTTTTTTGAGACCTTAGGTCGAGTAAGGAGCAATTATAGCTCGGGTATGTAGATACCCAAGACATGGCAATAATGCTCATCACACATCACGCCGGTACCTATAAATTTTCGCTAATGACTGGATTTCCTGTACATTGAAACAAGAACTCAGGCAGAGTTCTTGTTTCAACTACTTCAAGAAAGGTCAAATGAGATTGAGGTTACGATGGGCGATTGTTACTAAAAACAATCGAATTATTCGATTGTTCAATTTATTCGAATCATTCGAATAAAAATCGACATCATTCGATTGTCCGTCAATTGTTCATTAAGGTGGCCCTCTGTGGCCGGCGCAACTTCAACGCAAGCATAGTCTAAAAGCTTGTTGTTTCATCCAACGTAATGTTTGACTGCGAAAAAAGAGAGACAGCATCAGGGCCGTCGGTTATCAGTCGGTAAATTCCGCTGATCACTCGCGGCCGCTTCGCGAGGTCGTCATTCATGATTTCGCATTCATAAAACTTGTTCCAGGAGTATACTTCTTATGAGAAAATCTTACAAGTTTGTGAAAAAAAAGTTAGTTATTGAGAATCTCCAATAGATTTGCAAGCCTGGTATCTAAATGTTTTCTTTACTTTTCAATTTATAGGTACATTAGATATGGACAAAGTTCAGGCAGAAACGTTTGTTTTCGGAGGCTCAGACTGAATTTGTTTCACACTTTTTTTAAATTACGCCTAGATACACGGCTAGATATAACGCACAAGATACTAATTTGTTCAAAACATCTAACGAAAAATGTTTAACAACGCCATAATAAGTACAGAGGTTTTGTATGAAAAGTATGACGAATTGAGTCCTCTTTAATATTACTTCAATCAAATAGGTAGGTACCTATGTAGATGCGCGCGCCGCCGTCGCGTGGAGTGCATCCCCCGCGCTCGCCCGTCGATTGTGCATACTATTGCAACTTGCGTTGTGTGCGTCAATTTTCATTCAAAAGATCGATTGTTATTCGATTGTTGTTTCGTGAGAACGAATTAATCGACAATCGAATGTACAGTTTTACAATTGTCGATTCTTTCAATTACTTTTTTTGGAACAATCGCCCATCGCTAATTGAGGGAGATATTGATTTTAAGGTGGCCCTCTGTGGCCGGCGCAACTTCAACGCAAGCATAGTCTAAAAGCTTGTTGTTTCATCCAACGTAATGTTTGACTGCGAAAAAAGAGAGACAGCATTAGGGCCATCGGTTATCAGTCGGTAAATTCTGCTGATCACTCGCGGCCGCTTCGCTAGGTCGTCATTCATGATTTCGCATTCATAAAACTTGTTCCAGGAGTATACTTCTTGTGAAAAAATCTTACAAGTTTGTGAAAAAAAAGTTAGTTATTTAGAATCTCCAATACATTTGCAAGCCTGGTATCTAAATGTTTTCTTTACTTTTACAATTTATAGGTACATTAGATATGGCCAAAGTTCAGGCAAAAACGCTGTTTTTCGGAGGCTTTTACTGAATTTGTTTCACACTTTTTTTAAATTACGCCTAGATACACGGCTAGATATAGCGCAGAAGATACTAATTTGTTCAAAACATCTAACGAAAAATGTTTAAAAACGCCATAATAAGTACAGAGGTTATTTATGAAAAGTATGACGACTTGAGTCCTCTTAAGATACATGATAACTTAGTACATGACAAGTCTTTCTTTTGTCTTCAAATGAAAATAACATCAGTTGTTAATCGTACCATTGTATCTATCTTTAGTGTAATTATTTGTAAGTAAACATTTAACTTTCATTGTTATCACTTAAGCTTTATTTATTTCTACTGTTTGTCTTGTTTCTTGAATGATTACACAGTGATGTGTGAAATGTGTAAAAACCGGTTTCTGACGGTCACTGATAATATTATTTTAATATTTGTTTTCTAATACTAAACAATTGTTTAACAAATATTGTTATTTATATGGGTAAAGTGTTGATGATTATACCAGAATTTCAGGGCTGGATAATCATCATCCTTGCCTTGTTTAATTATGTGTCTTAAGTAAATGACGATATTATTTAAAATAAGTTTTAAAACTGTCAATTCAAGAAGAGGTTTCTGCAGGGTCAGTAACGCACAAGTGATCGTTTACCATCAGGCGGGCCGTATGCTTGTTAGCTAACTTAGTGATATAAAAAAACGCAAAATAATTATCTGTCTGTCTTTCATGTACACTCATTTGTTTGTCATATTTGTCATCTCCATCAATTTAAAGGATTGTAGTAGGTATATCTGCTTATAGAATAACAATGGCCCTGATTCTGTTGTTCACAACTAAACTAATTTTAATGTCACTATGTCTCTTTTTAACAAAGAACATAAGAAAAGGATGTAAGAAATTTTGTCCTGTCAAATTAGTCCAATGCTTGTTTTCAATATAATTTTAGTCGCCATCTATCGCGGTAACGCCTAAATACACGCAAAATAAGACGGCAAAGATTAATTTAACAACTTAAAATATGTTCTATCCTTTTTCAATCATGTTCGTAAGAAAGAGATGAGATGTGACTAAAATTAGTTTAGTGCGATTTACAACAGAATCGGCACCATTATTTACTTAATTTTTCCTCTGTCACAGCATTCGGTCTTCTGCTAATAGTATCAAAATCACTGGCTATTAGTCTATTTTGTGAAACTGGTGCTTATTCTGTTGTTTACCACTAAGCAAATTTTAGTCTCACTATGTGTCTTTCTAACAAAGAACATAAGAAAAGGATGTAAGAAATTTTGTACTGTCAAATTTGTCCAATGTTTGTTTGAGGAGCCATCTATCGCGGTTACATCTAAATACCCGCAAACGAAGACAGCAAAGACTAATTTGACAGCTTTAAATATTATGTTCTATCCTTTTTCTATAATGTTCGTAAAAAAGAGATGTGATGTGACTAAAATTAGTTTAGCACGATTTACAACAGAATCGGCACCATTTTCTCATTTACTAAAACAACTGTAATGATTTATATGTAAGACAGTCATAACTAGTTCTATAATATTAAAAATTATAATAGCATAATAATATGACCTATCATTCGGGTGTTACTGATAATTAATTATTATCACAGATATCGGTAATATGCTAGTTCAAATGTCAAACGTGATCGCCCCGGGCTATGAGAACCATCTGTCTTCGCCACAGATGTTCGGTTATAGAGAATCTAAAGCACCTGTTGGAAGTATATGGTCAGGGTCACTTATTTCATTGGTAGCAACAGTAAACGGTATATGTAGATTTTTTTGGTTTTTAGCGTCATCATATTGATCCAATGATTATGTACAAATGAAAATACGATTCCATAGGTTTCCACAACGAAGAGTTCAAGGCGCTTACATACAGCAGCTTCCAATGCTTTGCGTAGACAGACGTCTCGTTCACGTTTCGGTGATTCCACTTCTCTTTCTTCGCCATCAGTAATTGATGCTAGATGAGCCGATGAGATAGAGAGATGCCAAAAGCGGCCGACCAGAAGGTACTTTTCTCTTGCTGGTTACCCAACTCAAGTTGAAAATCTGTCACTGTATTCTGTTCCGACGCGCTTGTAAGCAATTTTCATTCTACACTGTGACACATTATCACATTTTCCATTGGATTGTGGTTAAAGCTGTGGACTGTTATTGGTTGATATTGGGATGATAGGTCAGTGGTAATGACGTCGGATATCGAGACGAAGGTCCCAACCTCGAATCCTACGATAAGCTTGAGCTTTTGGTGAAGGAAAACATCGTGAGGAAACTATAGCATGTTGGTAGAGTACTTTGTAGTACCCATCTAGCTAGCTACCACCATCAAGTTAAAAATCTGTTGCCAAGCACCAATCTAGTTTCTTCTAGGCTTTGTATTTACCACCTTTGGCCACATCATCACTTACCATGGTGAGATTGTGGTCAAACACAGGCTTTACACAGTAAAAAAAAACAGCGAAAGAAAAAGTGTACCAGCTTAAAGAGACTAATGTCAAACAGCACCTTATTAAACTAACCCAGCTTGATCTTACACATATCCTTCTTCAGCACCTATATGATGTCGCAACTATAGCAAAACCCGTGCAAGTTCAGCGCTTACCTTTGTAGTGTTACGCAATACAAGTGTATCGAAAGTGAATGTGGACTGACCGGTGGCCACGCGTCGTGCGTCCAAGCGATGGGAGTCAGAGCTCAGCATGACGAATTTTATTGTGATCATTCTGATTAGCAGATTGCCTCGGGCGATCGTTAGTATTTGTTAGCACTGGAGGTTTTGTATTTTGATGATTATAACGGTTATTATTAAAATTCATAATCTGACCATTACGAAACAAGATGGCTAAAGATGCTTGAACTTAATGTGTTTTCTAAAGGTATTTCGATTAGTCATCATCTGCTTAACCAATTTCGAGTCAGCGCTTACGCATCTTCTGTCCAACCTGTTTTAGCCGTCGTTTCTACATTTACTTCTTTCTCTATCTCTTCTTCATAGACCATCTATCTGTAAATACATTGCTCAATATTGTTGAAACTTTCGAACGAGTTTAAAACTAGCCTTAAAATAACAAGAGATCAATCATAGTCTTCATTTGACATGCATCTCCTCCATCAATCAATTCGATAGCATCATTAGATCATTCCGATCACTTCCCTAGATCGAAAGACCTAGCTTTCTCTGAAGCTTTTTGACTTGTGCAATTTCTTTAAAAGCGTTCAAGTAAAATCAGTTCTTATCTTTTTACTTAATCAGTTACTTATTGAGGTAGTCTTGCATAATGTATACTGTCTTCAACCCTAACCTTTAATGACTAATTAAGTTTATGTTCAGGCTTAGGCACAACGTTATGATGTACCTGCCTTATCCTAGCTTAAATCTTCATTCCAGATTCCATTTCTTCTCGCTGCCACATATAAGCCCTGTTTCATGGTTTTCTACTACAAACATTTATAATCCACTGCTTGCTATTCAAACTAGGTCACCAGTCCATTTTCGAGAAATTTCATCAATTTTTTAAGCATACGGCCCGCTTGATGGTAAGCGGTTACCGTGGCCATATGGACGGTTGCAACACACGGGGCATCACTCGCATTACTAACCCTTTCCTCTGAGCCCTGGTGACCGTAAGGTCACCTGCGCGTGAGTAATCACGCGCATGAACACAACATACAGTTATTTGGCTGCGGTATTCTGTAAGGAATCTGGAGGTACTTCATCATCTAGAATTCTTAGACACGAATATATTTAGTTACAAAATTTCATAAAATAGAAAAAGTAGCTTAGATGTTATTTTTTAGGTCATTTATAACAGTTATCTACAATAATAAAGGTACTTTGATTATATAAAACAATGATCAATACATAAGCCAAACTACATTCAAAGCGAATGCTAACATTTTGGTCGATAGTAATGCTAATAAACCTAATTGATCTTCCATGAACGGACAGAGTGGAGATTTCACTATTATTACGTAAAGTTACAAATACAAACTGTTTACATAGTTCAACAAAATGAGTAGGTTGTTATGAACCAATGAGTCATTCTCACACGCTGTTTGAAATTATTTTCACTATACAAATGCTCATAAAATAAAAATCTAATCAAATACAAGACAGTGTACATAGGGTTTTATTTGACTACAAATACAGTAGTAAGTGATGGCACATCAAGTAGCTGAAGAGTGTGGTAAGAACATACACAAATCAAATAAAGATACAAACGCACGACTTTCGTGTTGAGATTTGACGTAAATTAACACCGCTTCGTTAGAGAAATTAAAAAGATCGCTTTATGAAAATGTTAGTGTACGTAATGGTCTTCAAATGCGTTAAGGTCATCAGAGCTCCGTGAGGAAGCACTAAGCGGGCAGTGTGGAAGGACAACATCTTCTGGGTATAAAGAGCTTTTTGCAGGGTGAGGAACCTTTCTTAAATCCTCCTTATTCTATGCTACAATATAACTACGGAACAGCAGAATTTGGACTACCAGAGTACACCCGATGATCCTGTTGGATAAGTACAGCATGAAGAATATTACTTTAATCATAACGATACCAGTTAATTAGAGATAAACCTACAGATCAATCCAGTGACCTCACCAACCCATAAACATAGTAATTACAGACTAGCATCCTGACAGACTACATAATCGAGACCACCCACCGTTGACCCGCGATAATTTCAACACCAACTGCACCTAATAAACTGACTGCATAATGCAATCGTGCCCTTAATATGCATTGTGCATAATTTGTGCAATATCCTGTAACACTCTAATCGGTTATAATGATAGTGTCAAATATGAAAGATAAACGATTGTGACATCTTTATATTTTGCAGTTGCATTGTAGGTATTAAGGTTTTATATCGGTCGACGATGCATGTTAAAATTCCTGGCTCTGTTACTTTCAATGTATGTTCTCGCTTTTCTTTTCTGTGAAGGAAAATTTAGGGGGACAAAACTTACCAGAGATTCCCAATTGACTAGTAATCATCAGATGGCCTTCTCATCAACACATAAGAACTGTTATATAAAAAGGACAATACCATGTTACTAGCCAACAATACAATTTCCTTATTAGATTTCCTTACGCAACTCAGCCGTGATCGCGACCTAGTGCACGTAACCGGGTTTATGCGTTTGCGCACGCTTTGAGAATACGACTCTAAAGCGATATCAACACACGTCATGATGTGACGTGAGTCATTTGTAACGTCGTGGGAAGGTGTGTACTTTTTGCCTATTAATTTTTGCATGAGAAACTTGCGTTATTTGGAGAGTAGTGGATAAGAGACTTGAAGAGTCTGATAATGATTACAGTATGGCTTTTAAGAGTTATGAATATTGAAGTGGATGAAAACGGGAAGAGAAATACTAAAAAAGAGATGGATGGATTTGGCGATTTGTGTGATTGTGCGTAAGACTATATGAGTAAGAAAGGAGTTAACGCTGATATTACTGTTACAGAGGCCGAATGGAAGAAGAATACATGTG
This sequence comes from Polyploca ridens, assembly GCA_951394255.1. NCBI lineage: Eukaryota > Metazoa > Arthropoda > Insecta > Lepidoptera > Drepanidae > Polyploca > Polyploca ridens. Next base: position 18,672,773 of record OX596247.1, on the reverse strand, counting down.
CCGACTTTGGTAGATAATGATGAACAGAAACATGGCTTTTTAAATTAAGATTTGAGATTATTGAGCACTGGAAAAGTTTTGATGTAGCCGGTGAAAATGTGACTATTTTTTAATGTAATGGGAATACATTTGACCATCGACTGAAATCAGAAATCACAGCATCAAGAAGCTTATCTGTTGATACTTAATTGTATGACATTAAAATATTATTTTCTAAAATCCCTTTCGAAACAGTTACTCTAAAAGCGGAAAATGTATATCCTAATTTCAAAACACCATTACTAGCAATACTTACATCTACTAAAGTGGTCATACCACTTGTAAGGTATACTATTACAATCATAGTCCGGTCCACATTACGCAACGCGTCTCGTCTTGCCCACTCACCTGTATGGACATCTAACGCTTTACTTGCTGTGCGTGGAATACCGATTAGTGTGTTAGTTGGGTTTTCATACGTTATTTTTAGTCATTCTAGTTTGCGACATTATTATTTAAAAAAAGGGAATGACGAGAGAAAAGAAATAAGGGCATAGAAACATAAGACAGTGACAAACAATTTAATCAGGTAGGTCGCCTGCTTGCTTATCAGCTTTTCTTCCAAATTCTTTGTCTAGCAAGATATAAAAGATTATTGTATGTTGTTCAATCTTTTTTGATCGAAATATCTTTCGAAGTACCTTCTTGCTATAACCATGGGAAGATGATAACTGAAGAAGAGATCTCCGATATTATGAGTAGTTGAGGAATGTATATCGACGAGATGACTAATAGAGAGTCACCCCAAAACCATTTTTATGAAACCATCTGATGTCCACTGTCCACATTATCCATGTTGGTACTTGCACTTTCAACATTACAAGCTTATCGCCACAGTGAAAGTTACGGCGCATTGTCTTGTCATGAGCTTACTTAATTTAATAAATAATACAGACATGTTTATTAACAACTTTTCAGATTGACATTTCGATTATGACATGGCTCTTGACAAATTCATTATAGATGGATTAGGAATAGGAAAAGAGGCGTCAGAATTACTGCATATCGTGATTTTTCCGAAGATACGTAGACGTTTTATGGAAGCAAAATTGTTGCCAAAATAGTTCACTGAGTCAAGGTGGAGTGACGAAAGATAGGCCATAGTTGCTTGAAGAGCTGATAATCTGATAGGAATAGGAAAAAGGTTGCACCAAGTAGGACCTCTTTCCATCGTGGACTGCAGACTTGGTTTGAGTACCTGTGAACTGCTGAATAGAGATGGCTGAGGACCGCTGTGCGATTATTCAATTTCACCAGACCACCCCACCACAGATATGAATTATATATTTTTTTAAATTACTACACACATTATATAAAATCAGGTTATTCACAACATAAAAAATAAAATCTAAGCACACAAGATCTCAAGTTAATTTGCGATTACATAAAACATAACAACGTTATAAACCGCTTCTCGAATTAAACTCCAAATATCACATAACCACGTGTAAAAAAGTCATCTAATACAGAAAGAATAGTTATTGTCATCAAATCATTTAACAAATGACATAATGACCGAGAAATAAGACATCATCCGAATGATCAAGGCAAAAAGCGAGACTGAAATGTATTCGCGTGTGTGACTAAGTTTTATAGGAGATTATGCTAGTGGCTCTAAAGTGAACGAATCTAGATGTGGAAGTTATGAGCGATAAGCGATATAAGACATAAAGAACGATAAAATTGGAGAGGAAAATTATAATCATATGCTTAGATTTAGGTGAATAGGTGAATACTTAAATATGAACTAGAGATGGAAAAAAAACCTTCGAACTTCTAAATAAATGTACCAAGGGAGGCATTATTTTAAGGAGTGTTTTCTTTTTTACTAAAACAAGCAGCGAGTTCTCAAACAAGGAGTATGATCACATTTTAAAGAACGTAACGCGTACTTTCATTGTATTAAGTTACTTTGCTAACTGTAAGCTGATCATAAAGCTCTCTCTCACGCTTGCCGCCTGTCTCATGTGCAGTAAAGCGGACATTATGTGAGGTGCGCCCGCGCAAGATTGATCGTTCACCTGACGTAGACCTAGAAACCATAAGACATGCTAAATTTTATTCGACCGGCCGCTCTCATTTAAGTAGATATAAGGTTTTTTGTGATTGAGTCAGACTTTATAAAATAAAATAATACTGGCGACACGGTAAATTTATGATAAACTTTGTAGTTATGAGAGCGGATAAAAGAGACGTTGAGCGCAGCAGCAAATCAACCAAAAAGGTTGCGTTTGGTAATGAAGGTATAATTATAGTGACAATCCGAAGCATGGAGAAAATATAAAATGCCATGTCTACAATAATTGTAAGTCATTATCAGCCAGTTACAGGAAGTGCAACAGTCATGCCATGCCGGTAAAGGCAGCGTCCGATGCTATTATGCGAATGTATTACAATGATTAGCGATTCTGGCGCGGTTTCGCCCACGATCTTCGTAATCCGTGATGAACATCTTAAAATTTCCCACTAAAACATTTTATTAGATCTCCTTTTTAAACTGACATGATTGGAAGCACTTTCTCTTGTTTTTATGGAGATAATGTCGAAATTACGCAAGATGATAAATTTAGGAATGGTTATAGCACTTTAGAGCTTTATTTTCTAAATAGAGATCCAGATCGTAATGGTAATGTTGCAGTAAATCTGATGTTTGTAGATTCTACTGAACAGATAGACTGAGAATATGGTAGTCAGTGTGATTATATAAGAGATAGAAAACGTAATAGTGATTTCTATGACATTTATAAGGACATTTTCAAGTAAATGTTGGGTCCTACCGCAAGATGTGTTGGATTAATAAAGCAATCCAAAAAAGTAAAATAATGTAAGGTAAAGGTTCTTAGAGTATTTGCCCATCTATTTATCAATGCCTATCGTTGAATGATTACCCTTCAAATTTGCAGATAGCAAAAATAACATAAAGGTGCAGCGATGCTTTTATTCATGACCATTTCGCTATATTTTAAGTACTTCAACCATTATAACAGAACTAACAACATAACCAAGTAATTCTCTAAGTGCTAAGTCCTTAATAGCTTCCTTATTGCACGCCTTATATATAAATTTGGACGTATTGAATATTCGTAAGACATTTATAATAAACAGGACCATTCAATTTGCTTATCTGTATTCATAAGCCCTGATTGTATAACACTTTAAGTGTTTATTGCATAATGATCAGTAGTGATGCGTTCTATTTTACTATCGATGTTCTTTTTAAAATTCATTGTTGTAAATTCCAGTCAACTATGAGTACTATTTGAAGGAAATGTATTTACAAATCGAATGATATGAGTTTAAAAAATTAGAGTCATCGTATCTTATCATAATTGACTACGTACTTACTACATACTGTTCTTCTCCTTTCTTCTTTTATAGCGATTAATATATATTCTAAATAATATTAAAATATTAATCACTATAAATGAAGAAGTATGAAGCTTAGTACTTTGTTTAATGTTCTATGTATGCCAATGTTAAGAACAAATATAAGCTAAGAGATTCAGCAGTATCTACAGCTGAAACTTTAATAGTCAAAATTAAAAATCCTACTCAACGATTGATAATCAGTCACCTATCCTTATTTTTAACTATAAACTATGTTTTTTTTTTATGTCAAAAAGGTTGACAAACAGGCAGACGGTCCACCTGATGGTAAGTGGTCACCGCCGCCTATGGACATTTGCAATACCAGGGGGATTGCCGATGTGTTGCCGACCTTGAAGAGCTCTTTTTACGCCCCTTTTGAAGAACCCCATATCGTAGCGCTGTGCATATGTTGCTATGTTCACATCTCTAAACAGCTTAGTACCAATTAAGGTAAGTAATTCTTCAGTTGTCATGAGCTTCTCTCTTTAATTGTGATTTATTGATCTTTTGATCGACGACTGGCAGCAATTCCTCATGACTGCAATCAATCTTCAACAGTCTGGGAGCTGGAGGCTCCCAGGCAGAGTAGCTGGAGGTGATTTTAATAATTAGAAGAAGAAATGTGAAAGACACGACTAGCTTTATTTCATTGAAGTTCAAAGGTGACAATGTATAAAAAGAAACAGTAGTAGAAAAAGAACAATAATTTAAATATAAATTTTATCAAAAACAGGCCAGTGCTTTGAGTAGTAAACAGTATATAAAAAACATAGGTTTTAACACCTCCCCGTAATCAAAGCACCCTATATACATAAACACAAATACACACTGTACATAAAACAAATGTATCAAAGCAATTCACTAGACTAACCCTAAAGAAGTAATGCACTTGTAATGTCTCAACTTAGGCAACGGTTTCGTAAGAATGTCTGCCGTTTGATGAGCTGATGGTATGAACTTGACATCGACTTGATTAGTGGAGATGGAGTCACGAACGAAATGATGTCGAATGTCAATGTGCTTAGTAAGAGCATGATGGGTATTATTCTTAGTCAGAGTGATAGCACTTTGATTGTCACACATTATGGTAATGGGTGATGAGAATGAAAAGATGTCGCTGATGAGTGAGCGAATGTATATAGCTTCTTTACAGGCTTCGCTGAGGGCCATATACTCGGCTTCGGTTGTCGATTGGGCTACTGTTCTCTGTTTACGTGATTCCCACGACACTGATGAGCCGCTCATCTGAAACACATACCCCGTATAGGAGCGTCGGTCGACTAGATTACTTCCGTAATCAGCATCAGCGTATCCTATCAAATCACCAGTGTTGCTGTATGTGAGTTTCTTGTCCTTTGTGGCCTTAAGGTAACGGAGAACGCGCTTGGCAGCTTTCCAGTGTACCTCCCCGTAATGTACGTTGATTTGGCTGAGAACAGATATTGTATGAGAAATGTCTGGTCTAGTACCAATCGAAATGTACATTAAAGATCCTATGAGCTGCTGATAAGGTAAGTCGAGCTGTTCTTCGGAAGTATCTGGCAAGATAAGTTTTGTACCAGTTTCCATAGGAGTTGTGACAGAAATGGCGTCTGACATTCCAAACTTCTCTATTACTTGCTCGATATATTTAGTCTGATCGAGTGATAGACTGCCATCTTTTCTTGTGACTCTCATACCTAAGCAATCTTTAAGGGGGCCTAAATCTTTGATTACAAAAAACTTTTTCAGTTCATTTTTGAACTCTTCTTTCATCATCTTGTCATTGCAGAAGATGAAAAAATCATCAACAAATACAGTAACAATAAGTAACTTTTCATGTTTATGTTTGTAGTATATGCAATGTTCTTTTTCTGAACGTTTAAATGACAGTTTGTTCATCGCTTCACAGACTTTCTTGTTCCATTGTCGTGGAGCTTGTTTGAGTCCGTAAAGAGACTTCTTAAGTAGACAAACTTTCGATTTATCATTGGAGAACCCTTTGGGCTGCTCCATGTAGATTTCTTCCTCCAGATCGCCATTAAGAAATGCTGTTTCGACATCCAGATGGTCGATTTCTAATTTAAGTTTTACAGCAAAAGCTAATAACAGGCGAATTGATGATAGTCTTGCTACTGGAGAAAACGTTTCACCGTAATCAATTCCATAGACTTGTGTGAATCCCTTAGCTACAAGTCTTGCCTTATACTTAACAATTTCTCCATTGGTATTTCTCTTGACTTTGTACACCCACTTACATTTAATAATTTTCCTATCTACAGGTCTATTTACAAGTATCCATGTTCCATGCTTTTGCAATGAATCATGTTCAGATTGCATAGCATTCAGCCAATCTTGGCTTTGACTACTTTCCAGTGCTTGTTTGTAAGTTTCTGGTTCACAGTCAGTGCTGATAAGGTTTGCATTCTCAGAGAATCTGTCCGGAGGACGTCGTACTCGAAGAGGATATCTTCTAGTAGTGATATCTTCTGATGTATCAACTACTGAAGGGACAGGAACATCTTGAGCATCTGCGAAGACCTCTGGTTCCATCTGGGAAACAGTATCTTCTACGATAACAGGTTCTGGAGAGAATAACCTTTCGCTTGATGTGTCTACTTGTACAGGTTGTAGGTGAGGTGCAGGTGAGGAATCTTGGAGAATTGGAATAAGGACTTCAGGATTATCAGGATGAGGTTCATCTAAAATCCGTGTTGTTTTTTCACCAGGTGTGGTAGATGGTGGCTTGTCTTCAACGAAGACGACATCTCTCGCAACGATAATACTTCTTGGATTCTGGGGATTAATAAGACGATAACCTTTGGTATCAGCTGAATAGCCAACAAAGATACAGGTTTGAGTCTTGCAGTCGAGTTTCTTCCGTTTCTCTTTTGGAATAAGAACATGCGCTTCGCAGCCGAAAACTCTCAGATGACGTAAATTCACCTTCTTCCCAGTCCACATTTCTTCAGGGATTCTGTTATTTAAAGCACGAGTTGGCGAGAGGTTCTTGAGGTAAATAGCTGTATAAATGGCTTCACCCCAATATGCTCGTGGTAAGCCAGAATCTTGGAGCATAGATCTAGCTTTTTCGACAACAGTTCTGTTGACTCGCTCTGATACTCCGTTCTGTTGCGGTGTATACGGAACTGTGGTTTGATGAACAATACCATTTTCCTTTAAAAATTGAGTCAAACGATAATTTACATACTCTTTTCTATTGTCGGAGCGTAAAGTTTTAATTTTGAGACCGGTTTGATTCTCCACAAGGCTTTTAAATTCGACAAATTTATTAAAGACTTCGCTTTTCGATCTTAGCATGTAGCCGAAGGTCTTACGCGTGAAGTCATCTGTAAATGTAAGTAGGTAAAGTGCTCCACCCCATGAATGCGTACTCATTGGTCCGCAGAGATCCGAATGGATTAATTCCAATTTGGCATTGGACCTACTTTTCGAATTTTTAAATGGTCTCTGTGACATTTTACCTTGTAGGCACGGCACGCAGGTTTTATTCAAATCATTGAATGACAAACTTGTGTAGTCTATACCTAGTGCACGATTTTTTAAAATATGAAGGGCTTTAGGATGTAAGTGGCCAAGACGTCTATGCCATAGTAAGGCAGACTCTTTTACTTGTGAGCAATAGGCACTATTTTGTAAAGTATCTAGCCTATATAAACCTTTATGGCTTGACGCTGTCGCTACGACCGAGCCTGTCACCTTGAATCCTTTATTTAATAATATGGAGGCACCTTTCTTAGAAAATACCACTACTAGCCCGTTCTGAACTAAGCTACTAACTGATAATAAATTAATAGCTAGATCAGGAACATATAAGACGTAGAAATTTGCTTAACTTTATTGGAAACATTGAATGAAATTGTACCTGTACCTTCACTCTTTATTTGTTGACCATTAGCCACTGAAATTGTTTTTGGTGTGGAATCCCGCTTGAGATCCAAGAACCAATCACTCTTGTTACTCATATGTATTGTAGCGCCAGAATCAACATACCATTCAGTAGAGATAGAAGATGAGGAAGTAGCAGAACCTGTAGGAAAAGGATTGAAACTCGATGAAAGTGTGACCTCAGATGTATTATTGCATTTATGAGATGATGATGAGGTTGATGAATGACACTTCTTGTTACGGTTAAGACGTTTCCTACATTGAGACACTACATGACCTAACTTCTTACAATATGTACACGACACCTTATTATATTTACACACAGGCACACTATTTACACTAGAAATCAAAGCACTAGATGTAGTAGGGGCATCTCGGCGTTCTTCCTTCAGCAGGATTGATGCAACCGAGTCTGTGGATATCGGGGTGCCGGAATGCTCTATTGCCATCACCATAGGGCCGTAGCTATCGTTGAGGCCTGCCAGCATAATTACACCAACAAGTTCATCGTCTAAGCCAGCTTGGATGGCAATCAGCTGATGCTGTACATGACGTATGTCATTGACATAGGCTTCTATGCTTGAGTACATTTCAAGCTTGGTACTTAACAATTTTTTCATGAGTTTCAAGCGTCGCGTAAGTCCGCTGTCAGCGTAAGCTTCACGAAGTCGCTTCCAGGTTTCCGTTGACGTATCAGCTGTCATGACTATTGGATACAAATGCTCGCTTAGACCCAAACATATTTTGGATCTTGCTTTGGCATCTTTGCGTTGAAAGTCAGGGACTTCTTCCGCAGGCTTGGTGACACAGTCCCATAGATCACTGTCAATCAGGAACATTTTCATAGCGAAGCTCCATGTGGCATAGTTGCAGCTCCCTTTTAATTTTGAGAAGCTCAGCGTGTTGGCAACTACTCCTGTTGAGCAGCCAGTTGAGAATGACAGCTGTGCCACCGAGGAAAACTGGTCTCCATCCATAGTAACTGATTTTTCTTCTTATTAAAAATCACACAAACTAATGCGAAGGCACATAACCTCTGGGAGCTGGAGGCTCCCAGGCAGAGTAGCTGGAGGTGATTTTAATAATTAGAAGAAGAAATGTGAAAGACACGACTAGCTTTATTTCATTGAAGTTCAAAGGTGACAATGTATAAAAAGAAACAGTAGTAGAAAAAGAACAATAATTTAAATATAAATTTTATCAAAAACAGGCCAGTGCTTTGAGTAGTAAACAGTATATAAAAAACATAGGTTTTAACAAACAGGAAGACAGACAAATAACCAATTTGTTGTGAAGTATGAAATGTGCTATTGGGAACTCTCACTCCTGTTTGGTTTGCTAGAATATAATATTTTAATAGAGAAGGAATTAATTCTGTATGGAATTTTAAGAAATGCACAAGTTTATGAGAATATTGACAAAAAGATTTGGGCGAGAGAAACGATGACTCTGGTTTGTATCGATTAGTTCCTTCGGGATCACGATTGCTAATAAATGAAAAAAGTTCAGTCGATAGATAAATAAAATTTGACAGTTGAACCCATTAGGAAAGGAAACCTTATATAATTTTGTGGTTAACCAGAATTATAACTAGATAGGCATATTTTGCTTTTAGGAGTATCATTTGAACCAGAAAAATATATTAAACAATGTTCATTGACAGTCTCCAAAAATCACATGACACGGAAATAGCGAATCTAGACAAACAAACTAACAATGCATTTTAATATGTTAATTGTGTGCAAATTAAAATAAAACCGGCGTAACATGGCAACGGTGTTTATGTAATCCTTAACATTTCTATATTAACATAAATTTTGCATTATATTAATATATGCTTAATTATCTTATTTGGCGCCTTCTCTGTTTAGTAATCTTTGTAAATAAATAACTATTTCGTCTGCATTATATCGAAACAATCGTCGATTGCTTAAGGCTTTTAATTAAGTCGGAATATTTTGTGATTGCTTGTTTTTTGCTAAGATTTTAAGTAAGGAACTTCCTTCTTTTATTGACAATCTATCATCAAGCTCATAACGCTGGGTTTCAGGACCTTCCTTCTCTTCATATACTAACTTCAAACTAACAATTTTTCTACAGTCATCTAACCAAGTGCATTTTCCGAGTACCTGAACGCTTTAATGCAATTAGCAACCTTTAACCCACAATACCTGTACTACATACTTATCTAACTGACTTCTTGAAGGAACTTGTTTACAACGTGTTACTAGATTATTTAGTAGGTTATGCTTAGGCACTGTAAATACGTGCCTTATTTAACTGGTGATAAAGTTTAAATTTATAGTGCTGTGTTCAGAAATGGAATTTAGATGGTTTGATGAGGAAATATTCCGTGGGAGTAAAAATATAATATATAGGAACTCTAGTTACTACATGTAAATACGGCTATACATCAAGCTATACATTTCCAGTATAAGCTGATCTCGCATTGTATAGGATTTCCGTACAATGAGAAGTCAGCTTATATTGGAAATGTATAGCTTGATCTGTAACCGTGCGTACTATTTCATTTATATCATTAGATAATGTGAGTATATCAAAGAATGAATCCAAATCAATGTAAATGATACTTTATTGTAATAGCCATTGATCTCAATTTACTGTGTTGAACAAATGCCTTTTTTTTTCTTTATACATGAGTATGTAAAGCCCATTTTTACCCGACTGACCCGGAAGGAGGGTTATGTTTTTCGAATGTATGTATGTATGTATGTATGTATGTATGTATGTATGTATGTATGTATGTATGTATGTCTATTTCTTTGTGCCGCTCTGCAGCCTAAACGGCTTGATGGATTTAAGCATATGAGGTGTCGTTAGATTCGTCTTGACTGGGGGAGTGTCATAGGGTATATTATTTTTAAATAGCGCCTAAGAATAAAAAAATAGGGGGGGTATTAAAAATAAAAGTTTCGATATTATAACAATATGGGTATCAAATGAAAGCTTGTAAATAGACCATTCCATATATGTATATATTGTAATACTTTTATGCTACCATTTTGACATAAACTGCAAAAAACCACGTTTAGTGCAAGGACAGTAGGTACGCTTACCGTACGTAACACACAGAGTTGCGACGGTTGTTAGTGTTACTTTACCGTACCGCTCATTTATTTACTAATACATACAACTCATTCTGTATAAAACTAAAAAGTCTGAAATAAATTAAATTATTAAAAGAAAAAAAAAACCGACTGCGTAAAACATAAATTAACTGAAAAGAGAAAAACAAGCTCTTAAATCTATAGAATTTTGAATATAACTTGAATTTTATAAGGTATTGCAGTCGGGGATAAACAAATATTACAAAAAAATACATACTTAGGTTATTGGTTGTCCCCGATTGCAATACCTTATAAAATTCAAGTCATATTCAAAATTCTATAGATTTAAGAGCTTGTTTTTCTCTTTTCAGTTAATTTATGTTTTACGCAGTCGGGTTTTTTGTTTCTTTTAATAATTTATTATTCATGGCTTTACAATGATACACTTATCTCCATGTAAGTCCATCTTACATTTGTTTTCACTGGTGATAAGTATACAATTTACATCAAAACATGGGCACCATTAAGTTTAACTTTTAAAGGTTCATTGCTATCTGCGTACACGCTTTGCATTTATCCACCTACTATATCTAAAGTCAAGTGTTATATCATATTTTCTTTTTTTTGTCTGGATGTTAGCAGATCCTTCTGAACTAACATTAAGGTGCCTGGTTACCCTAACCTCAACATCTCCGTTTACTGCTACACTAGAGGTATCACATGCGAATTGCCGATCCTGCTTTCTTCACAGCTTCCTTGAAAAATCCAACGCTGTGCTCCGTAGAGCTATATTATTATTCATGTATTTTTATGTGATCATTATAATTTTATGCCGGTTTAATCTAACCAACAATATTTTAATCCGAACGTAGTACCTAATAATTCAACGAAGATTTATGTTAGTAAGCTGTAATGGACAGGTAGCTTAACAATATTTGTGTGTAATAAAAACTCAAATTTGCATTAGGTCGGTGTCTGAGTTGAACGGAGAAAGTGATCCTTCAGTCAGAACATTTGTATAAGTATTGACCACAACAAGATTGACCTGATTTCAATCAATTTCATCAGCATCATTTTATATGTGAGTCAGTGCCTTTGAAGTTTTGTGTGCTAACAATGTGGTGTGGCAACACTAACATTCTTTAAGGGTTTCTTCAAAGGACGCGTAAGAAGAAGTCTTCAAGATCAACATCACATTGGGAATCCCCTGGTATTGCAATTTTGCATTGGCGACAGTGACCACATACCATCAGATGAACCGTCTCCATACATGTCAAACTGTTGACATAAAAAAATCTTCTTTCTTTAGAAATCATATAAAATTTAGGGTCGGTAATGCGTGAATGATACCCCTGGTTTTGCAAGCGTCCATAGGCTACGGTAACTGCTTACCATCAGGCGGGCCGTATGCTTGGTTGCCAACTAAGTGGTATAAAAAAAAACGTTGTTTGCCACATTTACCTGGTTTTTAGAAATTTAAGCTTATTTTAAGATTTTCATCATATTTAATACACATTATAATTGAATCTAGCATATTTTATCATTTCCCAAATTCAATGTCGCCATTTTCTAAAATACAATATCAGCTTTCATTTTTAAATATTTGCATCTTTATTAACTTGCACTTTAACTTTACCTTCGAATATTAATGATATGCCAATATTGAGACACTATTATAGGATTGAAATATTACATGCAAGTGATCAGAATAACATTATACAATTTGTAATACCAAAAACCAGCGTTACTACAATCTAAACTAGCGCGAAAGCTCTCGTTACGGTATTAGGTTACGAGAAATTATCACATGACGTCATTATTCTAATATGTAATACACATCACGATAGTAGAAGAGCTTTTGATATCCATGTATAAAAAGATATAAAAGAATATTACCAAGGCACAATAAAGATCAATTATAAAGATGATCTTTTAAATTCTCACAGCTTACAATTTGTAAGATAATCTGATGAAAAGTAAGATTATTCGTAAAACAATGTATGTACACATATTATGAATACATTAAGGAGTATAAAGAATATCATGTAATATAAGGAATCAGTCCAATTCTTATTAATTTCTTAATAACAGATGATTTAATAGAACAATAGGAAGAACATATAACATCTCAAATGTATGATATTAGTTAATCAGTTCAATAAGTAAATTAATGGAGTTGACACAAATAAGAATTCTAAACAAAGAATAATTTAAAAACAGAAAAAGAAGGATAAATATAAAAGTGACTATTATTTTGACAAAATACCTAAGACAAGGTTGAAAAAATTGCTGGCGCGTCCATCATAATTAACTTATGATTTGCATAAATAAGACACTTATTTCAAAGTATTACCTCAATGATAGGTACCGATGCTTGAAGTAATAAACACAATCCAAAATTATAAATATCATTCTTTCCACAACGAAATAAGCAAATTACATTTTAATGTAACAATCTCAGTAAAGTTTATTGCCTATCTCAATTAGTCAAGTACCGTAATTATGCAATAACATAATACTATGTTTATTTTTGGATATACATTAGCGTGTTTGATTTTAAAATTATGGAAACATGGCTTTAATTTGAATGACTTCCATTCAGTCTAATTACAACTTAATAAAAAAAAATTGAAAGATTTGACAATTCAGGATATTAATCTGATTGTAGAGAAGAATTAGAAATTCAGGTCATAAGCAGACCCCATAAAACAACCTTGCAACAATAAAGCCATGCAATAGAGTGTGATGGTGACCACAAATGGTCATAATCAAATATGGAATCCGCTGTACGCTTCTCACGTATACGCATTAATTACGCAACCAGATCTGAGATTCGGAACGGTTCGAAACACCGAGGTTGCATGGAGAAAGTGCATGCGCTGTGTGCAGCCGGATTAACTTTACTCTCCGAGCGAAAATATTCGCTAATTTCGCTAAAATGGCTATGACGCAACCTCTCGAAGCTACACCGTGGGTGTTAGCTGTCTATGCCGCTTTTTAATTTGCCGACATTTGTATCATTACAATTCTTATTTCTAATCTAGCTTTGACACTTTCGTCCTTAAGGTCTGCATTTATTTCGTCTTGCAGATTAAGTTTATCTAGGCAATCATTTCCACGTATTTCATCTCGTGCATACTCGGTAACCATTGCGGTCGGGTGGTCAACTCTACCGTTACCTACATGACTATCATATTTTGAAACACTTAACTCATTTATCTACATCAGGCGAGCCACCGGCTTATAAGTAGCTTGAAAGTAAAAGTGTACATAACATGACCGTAAAACAAAAGCAATTTAATCGACTTATTGGAGATACATGCTTCCTTCATTGACTTGTGCCGATCCACCTTCACTAGTTGACATGTCATAAAGTCGATCGGTGACATAACTTTTGATTTCGAATACGACCTTATCGAATGCTGATAGGTCCCTATTACCAGATTTTTTAAGGTCTCGCAACTCGTTCCTTTCGAGTTTAATGCATTTTTTAAGTACTTACCATTTACGGTATTACAATTGTTGCGTTACAAGTATCACTCGACGAGTATGAGTCGAGAAAGTGATGTAATTACTTAAAAGTATACGACGTAAAAATTGCATTGAAATGAAGCAGCCCATTACAAAAAAAGAGTTTTTTATTTACAGAAACTTACTATAACAACAAATATTATAATACATCTAGGATGCGATCACATGATTTTTTTCATAACATTAAAATGAGATGAGATGACTATGACTCGTGTTTCGTTTAGTGATGGGAAGGCACGCCGTAGGAGCCTGAGGGTGCTCCGATGGTCGAGTAGCTCACTGAGGGGGCGGAGTAAGAGATGGAGCCGTGACCACCGCTGGAGTAGCCACCGCTGGAGTAGCCACCGCTGGAGTAACCACCGCTGGAGTAACCACCGGCGTAGCCACCAGCGTAGCCACTGGAGTAACCTTCATCAGCCTGGTGGTATTGAGCGACTTGGATTCCTTGTTGGATATGGTCTAACTCAATGCCGACAATTCTGTCATGAGGTACTCCGTACACAGGCGCAGGGGGACCGTAGTGAGATGAGATTCCGTGTCCGTGTCCATGTCCATGTCCGTGTCCGTGGGATGAGGAGATGGATTGGCTGTAGGCCTGGTTCTGGATCTCGTCCTTGAGGATGATGTGCTTGATCTTGTCCAATAGATGGGGGTCTACGTGGTAACCTTCTGAGGTCTGATGGCCTACGGGTACGGGGTGGTAGTGACCGCCGCTTGAGAGCCCGCCGGAGCTGTGGCCTCCCCCGACGACGATGAGGGACGATGGGGCGGAGTAGCTGTATCCCACCGGGGGCTCGGCGACTGCGCACCCGATCAGAGCAAGAGCGACCTGTCAAAGAAAAACTCACTTTAGTAATCACGAAATAAAACTTTAATTTCGGGAATTTCGTAATTAGAACGGCTGTAATACGTAATCAAATGAATATTTTATTAACGCGACGATTTATGCAACATTTTATTGCGATGTGTCACATTTCGGGATTAGCATATCACTTGATTTGCACGTGGGGAAATGTCCTTATAGATCACTATGTGTTCACTATCACTGCACTCCATGTGACGGTTGGTCAACTTACGATCCACTTGGCCATGTTTGATGTTTACCGCGAGACTGTGTGTGGTGGTATGATAACTGCTAGTGTGGCCAGGGGCTTATATAGCGGGGATTCTGCCTTCTACTTTTACTTTGGACCATCCGGCCGATGCTGGTCTGGCGAGGACGAATGTGGCTTACAAATGAACTATTTTTATTTCGGATGAAATGTTACGTTTGAATTAATTGGGCTGTGTGAAATAATAACGATGTATGCACAATAAATTATCAGTAAAATAAATAATATATTGACTTTAAAAAAGCGATTAAGATTTTGAGACCACTACCGGTAGGTTAAGAATTCTTACTTCTAAAATAAAAATAGGTAATAAGGGAGAAAGGTTTATACAATATATGTCATCATATTCGTTAATAAAAAGCTCCACAAGTAGTATAATATTTTAAAAAATAATAATTCACCTATAAAATATAGCCTGCATATACTTAGAACTCACAATATGCTCACCTATGCTTACATGATGCTGTACCTACGCTTTTTTAATTTTTTTTAATTTAACTATCGATTGGTTTCATTTACAACTTTAACCAATCAAGAAAGACGTGTGAAATCATAATATTAAAAACATAAACAAGGTTTTATAAAAGCCTAAACGATACGATCGTGTATATACAAAAAGTGTTCTATCATGATAAATCAGAGTGTAAAAAGTGGGGAAATCCTCATAGGATGCCCGATCGCCCTGGGGGGGGGGGAGGCCAGGTTATGCCGGACACCTCCTATGAGGTTTTCCTCACGCTAATAAAAAAAGGTGCAAAAAATAGTACCTATGTGTTATTAAAAGGTATTTTTTTTTTATTGACGGAGTGGAATGAGCCCTGCCGTGGTTTTCCTAATGGAGTACAGCATGGGGTTCTTCAAAAAGGGTGCGAAGAGATTTCTGCAGGGTCGGCAACGCGCGAATGATACCCCTGGTGTTGCAAGTGTCCATAGGCTACGGTAGTTGCTTACCATCAGATGGGCCGTAAGCTTGTTTGCCACCTAAGTGGTATAAAAAAAAAGTTTGATACTTTTCTTGCATTGTAGCTTAGTGGTGGTTAGTTACGAGGGGCAGGTTTGAGTCTCAGTGAAAAAATTAACTAATAGAATTGCAACAAGTAAAAGTATATGTACGCAATAATTTCAATTCTGCACGAAATCATTGCTATTTTGAAAATAATGCGGACTGAATTTAAACCACAAATACCAGTTTTCTTTGATGCCAAAAACAGGAACCAGACATAAATAAAAAATAACAAAACGAAAATGATTATTAACATGATTAATTAAGTTTGTTAATTATAGACTCAAAAACCGAGTATACATTTACTTATTCGTTAATCGACTAAAATCCGTGTCAAGGTTGTCGACAAAAAAAAACTAAAAACTTATAATTATTTACCCGATAATAATAAGTTACTATACTCATAATAGTTCTCAGTTTAATCTTTTGCCGACATCTAAAAAAAGGTATCATGTTTTTATATTACCCAAACGCTATTGAACTGTCGTTTAACCAAGGTTTTTTGTCTTTTGGTCTATTTCGGAATCATGGTACATTTCATCATTAATTTGAATGGACAAATTACCTGAAAATGCTATTTATGCTCTTAAGGGTGGGTATCCACCAGACTGTAGCGAGGAAAATGTTTTAGCTGACAAATTTTACCGACTAGTTCCGCCTCGCGGTTTCACCCGCGTTCCCGAGGGATGTATTTATTTTCCGGGATAAAAGTATCATATGTGTTAATGCCGAACATATTATATCTGTGTGCCAAATTTCATCCAAATCCGTTGAGTTATTGAAGCGTGATTGAGGTACAAACATGCAAACTCACAAACACACAAACTACAAACATCCAAACTTTCACATTTATAATATTAGCGAGATGAGATGAGATTAGATTAGTGAGATGCTATTGGTCACCTAAAACACATTCCTCGCTACACATCTCTGGTGGATATCCACCCTAAGGCTCCGTCTATTCTCCAGGATATCCACCCTAAAGCATGTAAAAGTATGATAAGTTGGCAGACTTATCTATCAACCTAAAGATTAGACGCCAGTATCGCCCTTGGAAATTAGTAGTACCGAGTGGATTGTATATAGTCCACGTTTACAAAGCCTCGAAGAACGCTCAAATTCGAAGTCGAATTTCTTTTTTTATACATTTAAGGCTGAATACGGCCCATCTGATGGTAAGCGGTCACCGTAGCCTATCTACACTTACAACACGAGGGGTTTCACTCGCGCATTGCCTACCCTAAAACTCTAAATGGGTCGGGACTTTTTAAATCAAATCAAAATCAAATCAAATATATATTTATTACTATGATCAGTTACATAATGTGTTTTACATCGATCCCCGCAATAGGCAAGCCTGTATCGCGGGAGACCATTTAGAATTAACAAAAACAGTTTAACAGTGTAGGTTCTTTATAAAGAAAATACATTTATATACAAAATAGCACATAACACAAACATATAAGCTACTTATGTGAGCTCAAAAAGATACCTAATTCGGCTGCAGTGTGTGATGGTTTTTGGACAGTGGCTAAAAGTGTGGCCACGGTCAATCGCGGCACAAGTCTACAGGGGAGTAACTCTGTGACAGGCCTACCGTTTTCAATCAATATTACGAAAAAACTTGCTTAGAACTTATGGTTGCTTAGCCCACAAGGCCAATGCGTAAGGTATGTAATAGCATCCGCAATTATCACATGTATTCGTTAAATCAATTATGAAAAGTGAAAACCTGTTTATCCTATCGAATACGGCATAATCTAGGAAACCTGTCAGTCTAGCTAGACTAGACTAGTCTGGAGTTCTGGATATTGTAACAAGTTTTCTAAACATCCAATATTTTTGTACAGTTGCGATTGAATATTCGAGGACGAGCTTTCCGCGGGTTCTCCCCCGTTTCTTACCCTGTTAAGGGGTTGAATTTTAGAAAACCCTTACAGTAACTATTGCTACGGTATCTGCTTACCATCAGGTGAGCCGTATACTTAGTGGCAGTGACGTCGTATGTCAAGATGAAAAGGTGGTTCGAATCCTACAATGAGCTTGAGCTTTCGGTGAAGGAAAACATCATGAGGAAACCAAAGCACGGAGGTAGGGCTACTTTGTAGTACTCACCTGCCTGGCTACCACCATCAAGTTGAAAATCTGTCGCCAAGCACCTATCAATGTGGAACACAGCTGCACTTGAGAGCCAGTTCCTTCTAGACTTTGTGTGATTACCACCTTCTGCCGCATCACATCACTTACCATGGTGAGATTACGGTCAGGACTAAAAACAGTAAAAGAAAAATAATCAAACAAAATCCTATTTTTTAATTAGGTAATATAAATTGATACATAACATGGTCTGATTTAGTGATCATTGACTCTATGTAATTAAATATACGATAAATAATTTGATTTGCAAACGTGTGTTTGTATGTGCAGTAAAAGCTAATAAATCTGAAGAGTTAACTAACATCCTTGTCTTACGAAAGTTTTGGAATGTGAAACAACTTTTTAATTAGATATTTTTGTCCTCTATAATTTAAGTATATGAATCAATTACAATTAAATTTTTTGTACAATAAATATTGCATTACAAAAAAAAACAATAAATGTGAAATGATTTTGAAAATATTCCTACAATTTATGTACCCTAGAAAGGATTAAAAAATCAGAGATTTTTTACAAACGAAGTATTTTAATCGAAAGTTTTGGAATGTGAAACAACTTTTTAATTAGATATTTTTGTCCTCTATAATTTAAGTATATGAATCAATTACAATTAAATTTTTTGTACAATAAATATTGCATTACAAAAAAAAACAATAAATGTGAAATGATTTTGAAAATATTCCTACAATTTATGTACCCTAGAAAGGATTAAAATACTTCGTTTGTAAAAAATCTCTGATTTTTGAGTTATGTATGGTAGGATACCAAGTAGAACTCGCCGTGCTCACTTCCATTCCCAAGTTGAATATAATGAATAGACTTCTTCTAGGCAAGCATGCTTTTCGCTCGGCTTTGTCATCGTCGTTTATTGGAATGTCCTTTAGGGTCAACTGTTTTTTTCAGGCTTAATTTTTGTTGCACAAGACGCCGGGAAAATTTTCACCCGTACGTTGTTGACATACCGAATATACGGACACAGCGTTTTGCTTCCTCATTTATAATGCGGACAGCAAGGGAGTGGAACTTGCTTCCGGCGTCTGTGTTTCCTGACGCTTACAATCTAGGTACTTTCAAGGCCAGAGTGAATAGGTTTCTTCTGGGTAAGCGTGTTTCATCTTAGGCTTCGTCATCGTCTCTTATGGGCGGGTCAGTGGCCAAACGCAAGCCAATTTAATTAAAAAAAAAAAAAAAATATGGGCCGATCTAAAAAAAGTTGCCGGACTGGGCTGGTTGCGGGTGGCAAGGAATCGGAAGGAGTGTCGCACTCAGTGGACTGACAAACACTTATTATTCCACTCAATTTCTAATCTAAGTAAGAGATGGTAAAAGGTGTTAATATACGTATCTATCTTCTTAATTGACACTTATGTAAAACAACAATTAACATATACAAAATGTAACAACATAAACCCCACAATTTTCGAGTCGTTATTAATCGAAATCGTTTGAAGAAATTAGACTTGTTGCGGTAATTATGTAGTTTATTTTATGTAACTGACTAAAGTTATGCATAATGCTATATTTGCGTGTGAATGTAGATTTTGTCGAGATTGATGCACACAGAGTACGTCGAGCCATTGATGTATTGTCAACGAGTTCATTACCGTAGGGTTGGGACATATCCGAAACTATCTTATGAGTATAATAGGCTACATGAAAAAAAAAACTATTTAGTCCGACTTTTACATTATCAAAAAATATTAGATATGTATTTTTTGCTTTGTCAATTAAACAAAAAAATAGGAAGATATATTGTTGGAGTTCCGCGTGACGTCACACACTTTTTACTCTAAAGGTACGTCACGAGCCCCCACTGCCGAATTTTGACTAAATTTATCTTTGTAATTTTTTTATGATTTGGTAAAGCTGAAAATACGTGTCCAATATTTTTTGATAATCTAACTGACGGACTAATTAGGTTTATTATGTTTTACATAGGAATCATCGCTATTATGGTAGTGGTTCAAAATTTTTCATTCGTAGAAAGTATTTTTCTATATGTATTTTTTAAATCAATGAATTTAATTTAAAAACCAAAAAGGAGGTTCCCGATTCATCTATAATACTCCGTATATTTTATAAATTTAAGATGTTTTTTGGACAATCTGAATGTCCGAATCAGATCTTTAAAAATTATCGGTGGAAAACCATAAATTCTGTTTTTTTTATTATTTTACTGATTTCCAAATATTCAGATAAGATTTCCTACATAATTATTTTATGTGTTTCAGTAAATGTCTATTTTGTAAAATTGCTGCATAAGTTATTTAATAAAATAAAAATATCTATAAATCATTCCAGCATAAATAATACCTATATCTTCACACTTTATCCCTAAAGTGTTGAGTATCGAGTGCTCAGCAAACCAACTATCGTCAAAAAAGTCATAACTTAAAAATAAACGCAACGTTTTCATATCCGCATATAAACGGGCACGGATTATCCGCACGCGACTAAACCAATAAGTCGTACCTCTGACAACACTATTAACTTCAGTGTCAAAAGGTCATTGCCACAAACTCAAAGAAATATTTAACATGTCGTATTGCCAAGTCATGGCTTAAAAGATATTGAAACTATTGTTATCGCATAGGTAATCTATTCTTACCCAATGTTTTTGAACAGTTACTTTAAATCAGATCTTACTCTTTCATAATTCTATGGAGGGGGAGAGGAAAAGTTGTATTTTAAAGACACTCGGTAAGATTTCAGCCTTACTACAGGATAGAAACGCAACGGTCTAGGATGCAGGAAAAATATTCTGTGATTCTAAAGTTTTTAAAGGTTGACGTTGAGAGCTTTTGTCGTATTTATAGTTTGGCCTGAAGGATGCCATTATTAGACGTATCGCTTATAAAATATGGTAAAAGTAACGATAATTACTTGAATTGATCAATTTTTATTCCTATTTATTTTGACAGAAGTTTTTCCCGAATTTTCCGGCCAATTATATATTTTCTTCCGGATCCTATTAGGATTAAAAAAATAAATTTGAACAGCCGTCCTCAAGTGATGCGATACCTAGAACAGAATGTAACTTTTATTTAAATAGATTATTAAGTCCTTTGTTCTTAAAGGAATAAAATTGATTGGCGTAAAAAAAAAAAACATTAAATGCGATATATTTCAAAATCTGAGGGCCAACCAAAATCTCTTAAAACAATATTATTATAACCATACTTGTCTTTTGTCCTCCTTTGACATCCGACGTCAAAACAGGACAAAAGACAAATAAGGTTTTAAAAATATATGGCTTCCTGCATTGAGCTATTAGTACTACGTAGTAATAATAGCTCAATGGTTTCCTGAGCACTTTTCTGTAACTAGAAGATTTAAGGATCGATTGTCCTTAATCTCTTAATGACAACATTTTACATTTTGTTAAAAAAACTATTGCATGTTACAATCAAGTCAATAAGAGACCAAAGATTTAATCTACCCATCGACTAAATAAATCAATAGATCCATTCTCAATTTCACAACAAACAATTAAACATACATTCTAACCTGATGTCATTAAAATATAAAATCTAATACGTAATATATAATAGTATTATGGCCAGCCTTTCATTCAATACAATGTTATGTGCCTACACAGAGTAGATATTATTGTAGACTCATCATTCATTGCTAGAGAAAGGCATAAAGATTCACACTAGTTGAACGAAGCGTTTTGCAGCGCGTTTTCATAGTCACAGGTTTTATGTAGTTAATTTTTATTGCTTGAATACGTAACATTGTTGCCGTCTGAATTTATAATTAAATTGATATCACATTTTTAGTATATCGTGATCTTTAACATGTTTTTCCTAGCTCAGCCACCAGTCCTTCACAATTCAGATTTATGTACATCACGGAATAATAAAAACAAGTGGAAGTGCGAAGTAGGCGTGACTCGTGTCGCCACTATTAAGCGTTGTTACGCTTAATCAACGCATATTTGATCCCAGTCGTATCTAACCACTATGTCTTGTCGGTAGTCCGTCACATTCTTTGATTTCCATAAATATGCCGTATTGCTCAATTTTGGAGTGCAAGAATGATAGTAGGAGAAAAAATCTTAATAATGGAGGTGTTTCGTACCATCGGTAAGTACAATTTAATACATAATCAATAAAAATCTAATTATTTCAATTCACTATTAAATTAATAGAAATTCAAGCTAAAATCAACCTTATCACTTAGAAATTAAAGTTTATTTTGGTTTAATGTCATCATCTATTTTATTCTCGAAAGTTCTTCGCTATTCAATTAGTGATGTAGTCAGGTTGATTGGATGCTGGTTTTATCGACATGAATATTTGGAACAAAATATGAGCAAAATTTAATAGACTGCATATTGTCACATTTAGCGTGTCATTTTTTTTAACACGCTTTTATTAGCTTCACCTGTATGTATGTATGTATGCATGTAATGGAATTTTTAAACGTAATTTTCATCGACTTCCAGAAGTCTGATTAAACTGAAACTTTGCACACTTATCTATCAAGTACCGATGACAATACAATAATTTGGTACCATCGAGCTGATCTGATGATGGATCCGGAAGGTAGCCAATGGAACTCGATAACGAAATAACGTATGTTAGCCGTGTTTGGACTTTTTGGAATCGTCTTGAGATGTATTTTGACCGTATATGGTTTTCAGGGTCTGATGATGGAGTAGGAGGGTAGGCACTGGATTTTCATAACGGAGCAACGTATCCTAGCCATGTTTGAGGTTGTAGGAATTGTCACGAGATGAACTTTGACCATATATAGTTTTCAGGGTCTGATGATGGAGTAGGAGGGTAGGTACTGGATCTCCATAATGCAGCAACGTTTCCTAGCCGTGTTTGGGCTATTCTAGTCTATTATTTAAACTTATTCGTTTATTTTGCCTTTTCCCCCCACTTTATAATATTACCTCCACTCACATCCTCAAACTATTTTTGCCCGCCAAGCAATAAGCGTGATGAGGGGCCCAATTCTCATAATAAATAAAAGGTTTTGATAACAAAAACATTTTGAATACAAGCTTTTTTTAGTGACTGTACTTTTTGTTGACTGTACTTGCATTTTCATCCAATATACTAATGTATACCACATATCAAGTCCATCCGACCACTGGAAGTGAGTGAAATTCGACTTGCAAGATTCCACCCGAACATAGTTACATACATACATTGCAAGTAGTCTAATTACAGTTACACAATAAAAATTCTGAATGTGGCCGAAGGTTGAACGAAACTTATTTAGTCTATTTATTTATTTATTACGAAATCAACAGCGATACATTAGTGAAACTAAAATCGAAAATATCTACTAACATAAATATTTATTTAAACAACAACTAAAAAAAATCCATAAAAATGGGTTTGTAAGTTCTTTCTTGATTCGTTCAAGTTTCATTTTTGGTAAAATATTTATGTGAATTGGGCCCAAAGTATCGATCAGTATCGATAATGTTATTCAATGTGTCACCGCACTGGTTGAGTGGCAGAATATATCGAAGTATGACGCAATTATCAACCTTATGTTAAAGTACATTAAGATAATAATTGCGTCCACTGAGAATAGCGCCATCTAGAGGGAGATAGCGGAACTCGATCGTTCAATTGAATATAGATTGTTTGTAGATTACAAAACGTTGTATATTCTTTCTACGCTATAGCAAAATAAATTTTATAATTAGAGAGTGAAGATATATTTTTGAATGTACGATATTGTGACTTGAGCTAATATTGTCTAAACTAGAAACGACTAATCAAATTAATTGTTTATTGGTGTGCAATATGTGAGTATCTATTTCTTTGTGTGAAATTTGGCGACAGCGGTTCTGATACATATTTTGACACTTCGCATTTCCACTTGTTTTTATTGTTCCATGATGTACATAGTATTATTTATTTATTTATTTCATTTTTTTTTATTTTATTGTTTGTAATTTTTTTTTGTGGAAATAAATTATATTAAAAATAGTGACCACAAAGTTGTAGAAATTCGACGATAATTCATAAAATTTAAATATTAGAAAAAAAATTGCTTTCTACACATACTTGTTCTCCAAATAAACTTTAACGATCTATACTTAAAATGGGGTCCAAAGATCTCTTTTCACGTATTTACTTATTAAAACGAGATTCTAATAAAAATATTGTCAGATGCAGCTTAAAACTATCTGGCACTCATATTTTACAAAAAAAATAACTATACCAAAATAACATTTTTATATATATCGTTCCTCATAGTATATTGGAAACATGAATCAAACTAGCATCCGTCCAAAATCTCGTGAGGAGTTAACAGCTGACCTGCGCGGGCGCATCCGTTCACCAATCACCTGCCATTATGTAAACCGTTAAATTCTAACATTTTATTGTACACTTAATTTTTTGCAATTATTATCGCATAAGATATAATGATCACGTTTTTATTTGGGTCATTAACTCGAAGTTGACTGCAGATTATTCCTTGCTGTATTAGTGCTAGACATTAGTAGATATTAGGCTAGTCTTTCACTGGATGCGGCAGGCGAGTACTAAAGTTCCCTAACCACCTTGCTGTGGTTTCCTTCACCGAAAGCTCATTGTAGGATTCGAACCCACGATTTTAGTCACGGCAATCGACTACTACCAGCATCAATATGATGATGATTTTGAAAGGAAGCCGTGATGCATTTACTCCACCACGCGTGCCCACTGCGGATCAGTGGAAGTAGGCTAGTGGTCAACCTTCTGTTAGAGATTTCAAGCCGCCTAGGAGGCCGACAATTTATTACGAGTAAGTGAAAACAGGGACCACGGGTTTACGTGCCTTTCTAGCACGGAAAATGCTCGAGTTGAAATACCGCTAGGAGCGTGGTTGCAGTTACCGCTCCGGTTATCGTCCTCACCGGTGGTTGGTAAATTTTTTCGATTTTCTGGATCAAAAATGCCAATTTTTTTTTAATAATGGTCTCGCTCTCATACTCCAGCGACATTTTAATTGAGTTTAGTGGATGTTTGTCTGTTACGATGCCAAAAATGTAACCTTGCTGAGTTTCTTGCCTGTTCTTCTCAGTTGAAGGCCGACATACGAACTGGTGGTAACTTCAGTAGCTTTGACCTTCATAAGTGCCCTACTAGGGCCTAAATTGAATAAATGGCTTTGACTTTGACTTCGAATGCACTTGAGTCTAATAGTTAGATTGTGTCTTCTGAATATATTTTAAGGTATTTATAGACAATACCCAGGTATTGTATTTCGCAAAGTTCTCTAAGCCTTGTATGTAGCTGTTATGTGTGTGTCTTGTGTCTGTGTTACAGCGAACACACTTCATTCTACACAACTATGTACATAATATTATTTGACGTGACAGCCCAGAGAATAGACGGTGACGTGACGGTGACTTAACCATGACTTCACAGTGATTGACAGATGATAATTTGTCTTTATTCTGTGATTTTCCTTCTCTTTAATTATATTGATAGAAGTACTTTAATGGCATTATCTATCGTGACGTGACGGTGACATGACCGAGACTTTATGGTAACTTGACGGTGACTGATATGTGCGAATGCATTTTTAATTTGTGATTTACGTTCCCTTTAATTTTATTAATAGGAAGTACTTTAATGGTATTTTTTATTATTTAATGTTATTATTTGACGGACCAGTTGGCGCAGTTGGTTAAGACGTGGCGTCTTAACCTATAGCGCCGCAGGTCGTGGGTTCGATTCCCACAAAGGACATGCATTTGTGTGCATGAACATGTCTGTATGTCCTGAGTCTGGGTGTAATTATGTATAATAAGTATGTATTTACAAACAAAAAGTAGTATATGTATTATATCAGTTATCTGGTTTCCATAGTACAAGCTTTGCTTAGTTTGGGATCAGATGACCGTGTGTGAGGAATGTCCCATGATATTTATTTATTATTTATTTATTTATTATCTAAAGTGACGTGACGGTGACATGACCGAGACTTTATGGTAACTAGACGGTGACTGATATGTGCGAATGCATTTTTGATGTGTGATTTACCTTCCCTTTAATTTTATTGATAGGAAGTACTTCAATAGTTTTACCTAACGTGACGTGACGGTGACTTGACCGAGACTTTATGGTAACTTGACGGTGACTGATATGTGTGAATGCACATTTAATGTGTGATTTACCTTCCTTTAATTTTATAGATAGGAAGCAATTCTAATAGTATTATCTAACAAACTATGTCACTGGGTAAAATGCATAAGAGGATATCTTATACCCTTATGTGGTTTCCTAGCAAACTGGTTATTATATAACGAAGTAGTCTTCCCTCTATGTAATTTTAAACTAGTATTCCGCCTCGTGGTTTCACACGTGGTCACACTGACGAGCCATATAGAAGCCATTAACATCATGAAATATTTCCGAAACCACGCTAGATAGCTTCTTGAAGTGAAAAGGAACATTCAAATGTATTTAATAACGTACCAAATTTAAATAAAATAAATAAAAATCAAAGTACACTAAGAAGTAATCAAATCCTGATCACAATGGGACCAAACGGTAAGTGTACCCTTTCAAATAAAAAAAGAATTTTCCAAATCGATTAGTAAATGACGGAGTTATGTTATACCTCATAACTCCGTCATTTACTAATCGATTTGGAAAATTATTTTTTTATTTGAAACATAAAAAAAGAAAAAATATATACAACCGAATAGAGAACCTCCTCCTTTTTTTTAAGTCAGTTAAAAAAGAAATGTAATGTGTTAAAGAAGGAAAAAACAAAATAAGGCCATTTGGATAAAATCACAAATAACAGGTGAAAGTCATACTCAACTAAACTAAAGCAAGGGCCGATTTTACTAGATAAACCTCGTATAAGTAATTACAAAAACTGTTCTAATTTAAAAATTACACCCAGATACCTACCACTCTCTGGCCATTGAAAAATCAGCCTTAACGAATTCCTACTGAAGAGGCACGAGGCAACGATATTATTTATCATTGAAATACCAGATCTAATCATTTTAAAATAAGAAATAGTGCAACACTCTATTTTCAATCGAAATCATTGCACGTTCCTTTTACTTTTTTTGGAATTACAAAATAAAAACAAAAGTAAACTTTATTGTGAAACGAATAAGGATCATTGAACGTGTTTTACAAGGTTAAGATGTTAGAAAGGTGATTAAGTGGCTGCTTAATCATTTATGATTTGCGATTAAATGTTTCGTTCATAAACTGTGCCATGAAGTTATGAAACCTATCACAATCCTAATGACTCATCAGACATGTATATGATGTTTTTGCATGAAATCGTTTCAAATTATTGTCTAGATGACAAAAAAATATTTAGTCTTTTAAATTATCTAAAAACACTTGGACTGTTTAACAAAACACTTAAACCGACTTCAAAGTACACTAAGAAGTAATCAAATCCTGATTTGATGACAATGGGACCAAACGGGAAGTGTACCCTTACAAATAAAAAAAGAATTTTCCAAATCGGTTAATAAATGATGGAGTTATGAGGTAACAAACATCAAAAAAATACTAACGAATTGAGAACCTCCTCCTTTTTTTTAAGTATTTTTTTTTAAATACGAATATTTCGTGTGTTGAAGTTCCGAGAGACGTCACGTTAAAGTACACTCTCTACTCTAATGTTACGCCACAGGTTGTGGGTTCCAGACGTGGTCTGTGTTACCTGATATCTGTAGTGTAAGCTTAGCTTATTTTGAGGTTAGATGACCGTCTGTATAGAATGTTCTAGAATATTATTAATTTATTTAAGTCAACCTTAATACATAACCAAATGAGAACGTTACAAAACCTTACTTGGAACCGTCATACTTAACCATTGTTACGATGAAACCAACTCACGTTGAGATAAATTTTCTCGTAATATCCACACAGTATAATTGTGGTAAATTATAGAGTAGTATGGATCAGTGCGTCTTGCCAGTGATGACATATGCCACTGAAACGTGGTCTTTGACAGTTGGCCTGATCGTGCAATGGAAAACCCACTACGGGGTGTCTCTAAAAAATAGAGTTTGTAACGATAAGAATCGGCGGAGAACTAAACTAACCGACATAGTACTGTATTTGACTTTATCATTCTCAGCTTGCAAATCATATTGGGGTGCGTTGGCTCACTGGTTTTCTAAGAATAAAATTAAACAATGTATAATGCTATAAAATTTTAATTAAAATCTCCGACAGGTGGACACCTGGTATCCTGTAGGTTCTTATAATGGGTTATAAGAAAGACAATTTTTGATTTTGGATTGCTGGTGTCTTTGGTAGGCCACAGACACCAGCAATCCAAAATCAAAAATTGTCTTTATAGCAATATTTAAGATAGAACTCTATTTTGTTTTAGGAGCTCTGAGAATAAGCAATATGAGTTGGCAGTGGGCTGGCCATATATGTCGCAGACTGGATAACCGATAGGGTAAACGAGTTTTTGACTGGAGACCACGGATAAGCAAGTTGTGGGATGCCCCGCCGCTACAGTGAATACGATAAAATTCATTGCAACTTTAGAATATAAAAAGCCAAAAGCTCATATACAATGTAGTAATCATAAAATTAGCATTCATATTTTTATGTTCTACCTTTACTACATGTACCTAGTGATATTTAGAGATAACGTAACGTGTTGCATGGAAGTAGACCTTTGCATCGGTCTGTGACATAACATCACTTATAGTTTTTAATCGTAACTCATTTTGAGTGCGGGACGGTATGTGGGGCGGTTTCTGGTTTTTGTAGGCTGACGATGATTAGTGAACTTTTTGGGATAAAGTCCCATTTACATCATTATTTGATTCTCACTATATAATAATAAAGAGCTTTGTGATGCGTGATTAACAATATATTTTAATCGCGGACGCTCAGATTGTGGAATGAGCTCCCTGCCGTGGTTTTCCCAATGGACTACAAAATGGGGTTCTTCAAAAAGGTTGTGAAGAGATTTCTGCAGGGTCGGCAACGCGCGAGTGACTCCCCTGGTGTTGCAAGCTTCCATAGGCTACGGTAACCGCTTACCATCAGACGGGCCGTATGCTTGTTTGCTACCTAAGTAGTATAAAAAAATATCTATTGCTTTTTGGATGGTTACCTGCACCTTAAAGGTAGGTGAACCTACGCATAAAGATGCACAGGTATGTGCTGAGAAATCGACCCAACACCCTAAAATTAGTTCCCACATACCCATGACTGTCAAGAATGCTTTTTAATTGGTGAAAGGTATCCTAATGGTATCATCTAAAAATATGTCACTAAGTAAAATGCATCGTATCTTAGGATATCATAAAAAAATAAATTATGTGTCATCCCTAAAGCTCCTGTTTTACATAGATTGAGATCTAGTTCAAAGGTAACTACTTATTTAGTTCGTACCATATGGATTAAAAATGAGCAAAACGTCACATGTAACATTACGTCACCTCCTTGCCTGTCCTGCTATAAAATGAATGTGTGGTCGCCCCACATTTTAGTGCAGTTTCAGAATGTCACAATTGCAACATTGTACGTAAAGCATCAGTGTTACAATATTGCTGTTACCTTTTTATTGCCACTCTAAATATTATACTGTTGCATCCCACTTTATTATATGTTCGGAAACGTATCGTATTACCGCATAACGTATCTGATTTTATTTCAATTGAATTCATTGAAGATTACATAATTTATCAAGGTATAGTTTGATTGTATATCAAACTTCTTTAATGAATATAATAGGTACAAAATCTTTGACTAAATGAATATCTTCGTTTTTTTTTATCTGGCCCTCTGATGCTGTATTAAATTTGTTAATATGTACTTAATACATAAATTTTACTTTTTCTTTTATTGCTAAAATATATGTTCATCATCATCATCATCAGCCTATAATGTCCCACTGCTGAGCACAGGCCTCCTTTCACAAATGAATGTGAAAGGGAATGGGCAATACTCCACCACGCGTGCCCACTGCGGATCGATAGAGGTAGGCTAGTGGTCAACCTACTATTGGAATTTTTCAAGCCGCCTAGGTGGCATCCAACTAGCTTAACGACTATCACAATTAAGTGATAACCGGGACCAACGGCTTTACGTGCCTTCCGAAGCACGGAAACTTTCGAATTGAAATACCACTAGGCGGTCACCCATCCAGGTACCGACCACGACAGGCGTAGCTTAACTTTGCCGATCGATTAAGAATGGCTAATCATGCTACACCACGAGCGCTTCTTAATTTTAGTTATAGCAAAATTACTTAATAAATTATACAAGTTTTTACATAGTCATGTCCATTGTTTTAATAACTTCCTGCTAAAGCTGGTGAAAGTCAAGTCTTCTGACACTAGAGCAGTAAAATAGCCAAACTAGAAGGAAGTGGCTGTGCGGTAGTGACTTCAAGTTGCGTAACACTATCTAACAACTTTTGCATGAAGGGTCACTAAGTGAAGCATTTGTGCAGTTGTATAAGCTGCTCAATTAGATACAGAAATTATAAGACTACTGTATAAAGGTGCATTTACACATCAGTCACGCCATATTTCCGTCAGAAATGTCAATAAAATATAGCTAGAGATGTTATAGGACGTCCCCATACGTCAGTTGCAGTCACGCGACACGTTACGGTAGATATTTACATACACCGCGTGTCTTTGTGTTATTATTACTGATTGGTGACGTGACTTGTCAGTGACGTACCAGTGACTTGTTAGTGACGTAC
The DNA here is from genome assembly GCA_951394255.1 of Polyploca ridens. Classification (NCBI taxonomy): domain Eukaryota; kingdom Metazoa; phylum Arthropoda; class Insecta; order Lepidoptera; family Drepanidae; genus Polyploca; species Polyploca ridens. The sequence continues at coordinate 18,641,922 of OX596247.1, read as the reverse complement.
CAGTGACTTGTCAGTGACGTACCAGTGACTTGTCAGTGACGTACCAGTGACTTGTCAGTGTCATAATGTAGACGTGACAAATGCGTTGCGAAGCATCTCAAGACCTTCTTGATCTAGGATGCCCAGCCAGTAGAACCGACGACAACAAGAAGTAGCGCATTTTGTAAAAAGAATCATGTTTATATAGTGCTACAAGCTTATCTGGCCCGGTGAGAAAGTCGCTGTTATCGCATTTGGTGGAGCAAACAACCAATGAACGTAGTGTTATTCTTGTGGCGATTGACATTTCGAAATGGCGTCGTTAGTTCCTCTTTTGACCACCGGGTCAGATAAGTTTGTAGGACTACACGTACAATTTTATCTCAGATATTTTTTTGTCTGTATTTAGACGCCTAATAGAGACTATGAATTATTGATATAAGCCGTGAATCTATTATATTAACAGACAGTCAATCAAAAAACCAAAGATCAATGTAATCCTCATCTTGAGTTTTGACTTCCGTTTTGTTTTACGGCTTTTATGAAAAGTTTCGCTAGTTATATATAGACTAACAAAAAAGACGAAAGAGAAATATAAACTGTGCCAAATAGACACTGGCCCTGATTCTGTTGTTCACAACTAAACTAATTTTAATCTCACTATGTCTCTTTCTAACAAAGAACATAAGAAAAAGATGTAAGAAATTTAGTCCTGTCAAATTAGTCCAATGCTTGTTTTCAATATAATTTTAGTCGCCATCTATCGCGGTTACGCCTAAATACACGCAAAATAAGACGGCAAAGATTTATTTGACAACTTAAAATATGTTCTATCCTTTTTCAATAATGTTCGTAAGAAAGAGATGAGACGTGACTAAAATTAGTTTAATGCGATTTACAACAGAATCGGCACCACTTGTGTATTTGGCATTTAAGTGCATTACTAAATCCAAAGTTTGGATTGTAAATTAATACACTAGAATAAGGTGTGGATTTATTAAATGCATTTCTAAGAATACGATTTCTATCCACCTGTATGCATGTTGCAAATATTGTTATGAAATTTTTAAGAAATCTGTTTGTAAATGATTGGTTTTTTTTTTATTTAGAAATTGACAAACGTAAATGGCATGTGGTTCGGATGAATGAAATCAGAGTGTGAAAACCTTAGGAAAAGCTGGTAAAATTAATATGTCCTGTTGATATGCACTTAAGAGCCGCTCTCATCAAGTCTTTTTTTTTTTTTTTGATAATTGATATTTTTTTTTTGATAATTTATTTGCTTGAAACACGGTGAATACATAGATCTTAATATAAGTTTTTAGTTCTACATGTTTCGCCATAACGGCGTGCAAAATTAAGTAGGTATTTATATCATTTTATTATAATCAGATTATCCAATAATCAAAGTATATAAAACATAATAATAAATCAAAGAGAAATTAATATAATCAAAAATATAAATACCAAATGTCGTTAAAATGAAATTAAAATTAAATACAAAAAAATAAATTAAAAATACACACAACACAATAAAAATCATTAAAAACAACAAATTCCTTAGGTACATCATCCTTTACTGTGGTGAAAATTTGTTCTAACTTAGACTATCTATACAAGATGTTTTTTTACAGCTAGTTAGGGCAACTTCTGAACTACAGGTCTACTGAATGGGCTCCCAGAGATGATTTCCTAGACGCCATAAAAAATAATATACCCTATGTCACTCCCATAGTTAAGAGCAATCTCACGACACCTCATATGTTTAGTTTAAATCCATCAAGCCGTTAAGTCTGCAGAGCGTGCCAAAGAAGTAGAGATACTTCCGGGTAGGTTGTAAAAAAAAACACCAAATTGTAGTAAAAAATAATTTAATGTGTTAAATAACAAGTAGTAAGAAGGAACTTTATGCATTAGGCACTTTGCAAGTGGCTTTTTTATATTGCTCGTCAGTGTAATTAGTGCGCGTCAAATATGAACACACTTTTGTGCAGTCGGTTGTCAAGATTTGCAATCGACTAAAGAGGGCGAAATCGAATAGGCCCGTTTTGACCGCGCATATACATCAATGTGACAAAAAGAGACAAACATAGTGCGACAAGAAGAGACATCCTCTTGTCAAAACGGGCTTCTTAGATTTCGACAACTCTAGGTAGGTATAGCATTCTTCTTCCTCATTGTTGTGAGGAGCGGGGTACCCTACATTGGGAACGTAGTACTTATTGAGCTGGTGTAGCTGATTTTTTAGAAATAACCATTACTGTTTGTCTAGACGAACTTGACAAGGTCACTAAGCGAGAGGGGGCGAGCGCGTAAATAGCTCAGCGAGCGAGGGGTCAACTAGCTCAAGGTCACCTCAAGGGAGGTTAGTCAACACAAAAACGCTAAAAAATATCTCATTAACACATCATCATCATCATATCAGCCCATGGATGTTCACTGCTGAACATAGGCCTCCCCCATTGATTTCCACTTCGAACGGTTCTGGGCCGCTTGCATCCAGCGGCGTCCAGCGACTCTGACCAGGTCGTCCCTCCACGTGCAGGGCTATTTTAAAACGTCGGAATCGATATCGGAAACGGATTCAAGAAATTCCGAGGCGAATTTCAGCAATTGCTATTTTAATTTACGAAAGCTTTTCGTAGAATCGAATTGATATTTCCGTAAAGAAACATCAAGAATATTCGAATTCGGAAATTAAAAAAGCAATTGCGTAATATCGTCTCGGTAGTTTTTGAATCCGTTTCCGATATCGAATCCGAGCGTTTTAAAATAGCCCTACTGGTGGGAGGTCATCCCGTTCGGCGCTTTCCAATATGTGGTCGCCACTGGAGAACCTTTCTTCCCCATCGGTTATCGGCTCTTCGAGCGATGCTCAATAACACAAAATCATTAAAATAAACATTGCAAAACTTAGCCTAAATACTGGACTCTAAAGAAATTGTGAAACACTAATCTACTACAAGCAATAAATAACATTACACATCTTTCATAACTGTGGGTTAACTAGACTCATTACATGTATGCATTACCCTCCTTTGCCGCAGTTGGTAAAAACGGTGGCAGTGTCAAATTGTGTAAGTGTGTGACACCATACAAGTACACGATCGACTAAGTAGATCATTTAGTTATATAATTGGGATTATAATATTCTAAGCATAAGGTTGTGTTTCAGTTGATAGGATCAGCGGGAGCGGGGGCTGTTTAACAGCGTAGCATACCATTCTCGTGACCATAGCAATATCTCTCTTCTCCCAATCACACTTCTCAATCTTATTCCGAATCATTCACTATCAAAGCTGTACGTCTCTGGAACTCTCTACCACAGCCTATAAGACGGGCCCAGACGTTAGACTCTTTTAAATCTCTTGTTACTTCATACTATCACACGCTATAAAATTCCTAATTTCTTTCAATTACTTTTTTTGAGCTGTTATTTCATGTTATGACTATTTATCTTATTATATATTAGTATGTATTATTTTATTACTTTGGTTATGTAAGTATTGGGATCTAGTATCTATTTTATGTATTGGGCTTTTAATATTTATTTATTTAAGTGTATTCATATATGTTACACCTGCCATATTGTCATTATATCCTGTTACTCAAAGGTTGTCTGGAAGAAATCGCCTAAACGATAAGACCGCCTGTTTTGTATCACTTCTTTTCGTATTTTGTTGTTATGTTTCGTCTGTTACTATGTGGTGTACAAATAAAGAATATTTATCTTATCTTCTTACCTAAAAAGGTACAGCATTTAGCTCTTGGGCTTTATTTGTGGTATAATATCAGTTATGATTAGAATGTAAATAACTATTATGTAATGAATCTAAGCTTGTTTTGAAAAGAGTAGAGTAGTAGTAGTAGAGTCCATCCTCACACGTTGAAACCAGAATTGTTTCGAACTGTGCGGGCTCAAAGGAGTTTTCTTCTGCGGACGCTTGGACTGTGGGATGTTCTCCCCGCCGTGGTTTTCCCAATGGAGTACAGCATGGGGTTCTTCAAAAAGGGCGTGAAGAGATTTCTTCGAGGCAAGCGTCCATAGGCTACGATAACTGCTTACCACCAGGCGGGCCGTATGATTGTTTGCCACCTTAGTGGTATAAAAAAAAGAGTAATTGCTGAGTTTATTACCGGCTCTTCTCAGAAAATGCAACCTTCCGAACCGGTATTAGAGTATTAAAGTGCCTGCACAGGTCTATAAGAATAAAATAATTTAGAATTTTTGAATATGGTTAAAACTAGTCTTTTGTAACAAATGTCAGATATATTGATAAACTGATCCTATGAATGTTCACCGCTTGGGTCTTTAATACTTTCGATCCACTCTTAATGTCCGTAATAGTTTTCCAGTAGGAATTTTCTTTTTTTTTCAGTTCAGTCATTTTTTACATGCGATATAGGTACACACGGCTATACATCCATTCCAGTATAAGGTGATAGGATTTTATAGGATTTCCGTACAATGAGAGCTTATATTGGAAATTTATAGCTTGATCTGTAGCCGTGCGTACCTAATGTTGGTAAGTAAAATTATTCAAAGGGTGTAAAAAAAATTAAACTAAACTATAAATAAATAAACAATGTCGTGTCAACATTTAATACTTATACGATAACATCCCAGTCAATAATTTTAAAGTTGGCCTCGCTTGTGCAAAATCGCTACCGCTTCACCACTCTCTCCGCATAATAGGTTTGTTTTTTGTATGTACGACAGAGGCGTGCCATTGACCCCCATAGTGAAGTGTGTCGATTACTTGTTTTATAGAATTTTGATGGGGTTTTTATGTTAATACAATAATATGCAACACATTGTCTTGAATAGTATAGATTTGCAATATATTATTATGCGATCGTTTATAGATTGTAAAATTATTATAGGAATTTTTATGCGTAAAATTGTAGTTTTATTGTATCAGTAATAAGGTAAGGTGGTAAATTGTTTAGCCATTTTAATTCTTGTTCTTTATTTGGGGTTATAATAATAATTAATTTAATAATGTTAGTTGCGGCTGCGTCGTGTGACGGGTTGTCCTCTGCACTCCAATATGGCGCGAAGGGCGATGGCTGCCACACGCGTCATACTTATGAACAGGTGCTGCTTGTGGGGCTGGTCTGCTTAAGTTTGCCATTTACTTATTAAATATCGATTCAGTCTTCATTTGTAGTTTTGCCGCCGGGACAAGCAATTGTTATCAGTGCGATTAAAATGTAAATACATATTATGTAATAAATCTAAGTTTGTTTTGAAAAGAGTAATTGCTGAGTTTATTGCCGGCTCTTCTCAGCAAATGCAACCTTCCGAACCGGTATTAGAGTATTAGAGTCAGTCTATTCATAAATATCTGCGAAGGTCTATTTGAATATTGAATTAAAAGAAAAGGATAAATTAATCAATATTATTATTTCTTAGATAACATATTATTCGATTCTTACCAATGCCTATAGCTCATTTCCTCGAGGTGTCTAATTTCTACTTAAGTGCAAAGTTTTATCAAAATCCGTTCAGCGATTACATGAAGATTGAGTAATAATATTTTTGTCATGAATACCAGCCAGCTTCGTAAGGTTTGTTTCTCTTACAATTTCACACACACACTTTGCGGTGATAAAAAACAATTTCTCAACGCAGAAAAATGTACCTCGAGACTGTAATTTGACCATTCCGACCATCATTGCAGTACAAATAAGGCATGTAAGCGTTTATCCGTTTATATAACAGATCAGACATGGTTAGGCTATCAAAATATGCAAATGGTAAGGTTGATTGTATTCCACCATGGTCGTATGTGGGCAGGTTGTGGGTCAATTAGTTTTGAGATAATTTTCATTGAGTTTTGGAGCATATGAAACTTGCTACTTTAGTGAAGCAAATTGATTGGATTGATTGGTTATTCGTTTGGGTATAAAGTTTATTGTTCCTCATCACCAAGAGTACTATACGGGGCTTATATATCTATATAATAATTCCAGGATTTTTTCCCAAGAGAGTAGGATAGGATTCTTGCAGGGTCGGTAACGCGCAAGATACATCTATGGGGTACGCTATGCTGGGGCCCAAGTTTGAAGTTGCATTGTGTTCCAGTGAACTATTGACTAGTTGACGGGCCAGTTTAAGATTCCACCTATCGCGCCGCAGGTCGTGGGTTCGATTCCCACACAGGACATGCATTTGTGTGCATGAACATGTCTGTATGTCCTGAGTCTGGGTGTAATTATGTATATTAAGTATGTATTTACAAACAAAAAGTAGTATATGTATTATATCAGTTATCTGGTTTCCATAGTACAAGCTCTGCTTAGTTTGGGATCAGATGACCGTGTGTGAGGAATGTCCCAGGATATTTATTTATTGATAAGGCACTTATGAACGTTAACAAATGGCTCTACACCGGTTCCAAATACAACTTGAACTGAGAAGACTCCGGCAAGAAACTCAGCAGTCTTTTTTTTAAATATGTAAATAGAAGTATTACAATTACAAAATATATATAACAATAGCCTGCGAACAATTCATTCAAATGCATCATATAAAATAATTCCAGGTTTTTTTCCCCAAGACAATAGGATAGGATTCTTGCAGGGTAGGTAACGCGCTAGATACGTCTATGGGGCGTACCCCAAACTTGGGCCCCAGCATAGTTCAACATAGTGAACTATGCTGGGGCCCAAGTTTGAAGTTGCAGTGAACTATTGACTAGTTGACGGGCCAGTTGACGCAGTAGTTATCGCCGCAGGTCGTGGGTTCAATTCCTACACAGGACATGCATTTGTGTGCATGAACATGTTTGTATGTCATGAGTCTGGGTTTAATTATGTACATTAAGTATGTATTTACAAACAAAAAGTAGTATATATAGTATATCAGTTATCTGATTTCCATAGTACAAGCTCTGCTTAGTTTGGGATCAGATGACCGTGTGTGAGGAATGTTCCAGGATATTTATTATTTAATTACGAGATAAAAAATCATCCAGCCTCCCGTTCTACTAAAATCAAAATTCTAGACACAGACGTCTTCTAAAACTCACCACTGCATCAGCCTTGTTATCCAAATAGACTAGACTTATAATTTTTGAAGTCATCAGTGAACGTGTTGGGTAGCGGTCTCACATTACCGACGCTGTCTTCATGCGGTTTGAACACAAATTGCAGTGGATAATTAGAATATATTTTTATAAAAAAACATTATTACATATCTGCAGAGGTGTGATCTCATATGTTCTAGATAGCAGTAGACTCAGAGCATGTACCTTAAACAATGTATAACCTTGAAATCAATTAGACCGTGCAGATATGTTCTTACGCAAACCGCTATCCTTTCAAATTGGTTGATTTCATCATATCTTTTTAGTTGTGAATTGTGATGAGCATAGTTAGTAATATATTTTGTAATAATTCCAGCCAAGATGGCTGTGTATTTTTTTTAAAAAAAAAAAGGAAAAACTTTGATGCACGCTTCATCATAATAAGCCTATAACATCCCAACGTTGCGTGCATCAAAGTTTTGAAGCCCACTGCTGAGCACAGGCTTTCACAAATGAGAGTGACAGGGAATGGGCAGATACTCCACCATGCATGCCCACTATGGATCGGTGGAGGCAGGCTAGTGGTCAACCTACTTTTGGAGTTTTCAAGCCGCCTAGGAGACCTCCAACTAGCTTAACGACTATCACAATTAAGTGATAACCGGGACCAACAGCTTTACGTGCCTTCCAAAGCATGGAAAACGGTAAAGTTGAAAAGACCTTTAGGCGGTCACCTATTCAGATACAGGCCTCACCGGTGGTAGCTTAACTTTGCCGATCGATTAAGAACGGCTAATCATGTTACACCACGAGCAGCTTATATGCAGAAACAAGAATTTTGAATTTTGCATTCAGGTGTCTTATATGGGATCCCTTTAGTGTTATTCGAAAGTCATCCCCTAAGAGGGTGATATCAAGACAATCAGGTTTGAACAATTGTGGAAAGTAGTTTTGTCTATCTTCAAAGATAAAGAAGTAAATATATGATGGAATTTAGCATATTCGAGTTACAAAACCAACCACGTGAGGCTTCTGAGAAGTATAAGAAAGAAAAAAACAACGGGGAAAGAAAATATTGAAAAAAAACTGTTCCTAATACCTTCGGCCACAAACCGCAGTTAATATCATAAATGTTCCCTTTTTTATAGTACTAAGGTACGGCACACCTGATGGTAAGCAGTCCGTAACCTATTGACGGTTGCAACACCGGGGTATCACTCGCGTTGACCCTGCAAAAATCTCTTCACACCCTTTTTGAAGAACCCCATGCTGTACTCCCTTGGGAAATCCACGGCGGGAAACTCATTCCACAGCCTGACCGTCCGTGGTGGGAAGCGCCTTTGAGATCGCACAGGATGAAACCATTTTGGTTCCAATGTGTAAGGATGGACTCCCCGTGAAGGCCAGAGACGCGACGGTAGAAGGTAGTCCCAGGTATCAAATCAAATAACTCTTCAGAACACTGTCCTTTATACAGGTAGGCCGTAGAACAACCATAAGAAGGCAACTTCTCTCCTTCTGAACCGAGTCAAAAGACCCAAGCTGGTATTGAGGTGCCGTGGTCAGATGGCAGCAGTATTCTTTTGGGACCGGACTTGCGACTCATAAAAAATCAAGTACACGCCGAGGGTGCAGCTGCTGGAATCAAGCCGCAACGTGAACTTCAAGGCGTTCGTGGTGCGAGTTTCAACATGTTTTCTGCACCTCGTCATGGAAGAAGACTTTTGGCCGCAGGACGTGGTTTTCCGTCGCATTCGCGGACTAGTGCCACACAATCGCACAAAGACTAACCCCCTTACTCATAAAACGTTCATAATCATAATCATAATCATCATTTATTTGCTAATATGTGTACATGGGGATGTTACAAATAATATAGAGTGGTCACATAAGCCTTCATATAGGCATGCAAAAATTTCAATTTCAAACATTTTATGTCAATGAATGAATCGAAAATGTAATGTCTACTTCCTATTTTTCTTGCAATGTGCAAAGTATTCAGCAATGGAATAAAAACTATTGAACAGAAGCCATTTTCGGATCTGAACATGAAACTTACTTAGAGGCAATGTTTTTATGTGTTCAGGGAGACTATTAAAAATATTAATACACATTGCGTATCAGCTCCTTTGTAGAAATACTGTGGAGGGTTTGCGCGCCAAGACCAATCTATTAGCATTTCTTGTATTTCTAGGGTAAATTTCCTTCGCTGTACTAAATAAATGTACATTGCATTTACGTTATTAACGTTATTTAACTAATAAGTTGATTAAGTGGTCACCTAAATAACGTCAAATTGTTTGACAATGACAGCAAGGTGACGTTATTTATTTGACCATTTATTCAGTAGATTTAGTTAAATAGCGTTTATGAGTAAGGCCGTAAATGTTTTAGTTTAGTGTTTATTAACTGTTTATACTAACAAATAATGTTTTATTATAATATTTATGTTAGTTTGTAAGGTATATATCTATGGGCCACTAGTAGCCTGAAATAAATGAATTATTGTTATAAAGTTGCACTTTAAGGCGGCCCTCTGTGGCCGGCGCAACTTCAACGCGAGCATAGTCTAAAAGCTTGTTGTTTCATCCAACGTAATGTTTGACTGCGAAAAAAGAGAGATAGCATCAGAGCCGTCGGTTATCAGTCGGTAAATTCCGCTGATCACTCGCGGCCGCTTCGCTAGGTCGTCATTCATGATTTCGCATTCATAAAACTTGTTCCAGGAGTATACTTCTTGTGAAAAAATCTTACAAGTTTGTGAAAAAAAGTTAGTTATTTAGAATCTCCAATACATTTGCAAGCCTGGTATCTAAATGTTTTCTTTACTTTTACAATTTATAGGTACATTAGATATGGCCAAAGTTCAGGCAAAAACGCTGTTTTTCGGAGGCTTTGACTGAATTTGTTTCACACTTTTTTTAAATTACGCCTAGATACACGGCTAGATATAGTGCACAAGATACTAATTTGTTCAAAACATCTAACGAAAAATGTTTAACAACGCCATAATAAGTACAGAGGTTTTGTATGAAAAGTATGACGAATTGAGTCCTCTTAAAATATAACTGTAGTTTCATTTACCTAACGCATTTGACATTTAATATTACGTTTGTTGCCACGTGCCGCTTACTTTCAATTAGTTATAATAGCTAAATACCTTTCAATTTATGATGAAACCAATCGATTGATGAGCAATAAAATGAACGATGGAATCTTTGTTTTTAGGTTTATAGTACATAAAACGTAATAATATACAGATACGAATGTCCAGTGTTACGTAAAGTCATTGCAAGACGCTACATTTTTGGTAATGATACCAATTTGAGTAGGTGTACGATTATACGGAGAAAATTATAGCCAAGTTTATTGTTATGTTTTCTTGGCCCTTAAATAATAAATTGATATAAAATTATACAAACCAAAAAAAATGAGTTTTTATCGGGTTCTTAATAACTCGATATACCTACCCATATTTTAATAGCCCGAGGGTGTATCGTTTTTTTTTTATTATATTTATTTAACTTTTTTTACTATATTTATTTTACTTTATGTATTAATTACCCAAAATCAAAACGAACCAAAAAAATTTTTGAGTTTGGTAATAATATTATTTATCTATAAAACTAATAAAATATAATATTTAATTACTAAAATAATATTTATAATTAACTTTTTAACAAAAAAATTAACCGCCTTCAAAGTACACTAAAAAGTATAAAATAACTCTTATCTGACACTGTTTTGAAGTGAGCGAAATCGCATGACGTGTTCTATAGAAAATATTTCGCTGACTTCAAAACAGTGTCAGATAAGAGTTATTTTATACTTTTTAGTGTACTTTGAAGGCGGTTTATTTTTTTGTTAAAAAGTTAATTATTTTTGAATTTTTAGTTTCATTATATACTGAATACATCTGCGTAACCCTTTCGAGTGTACAGGCCTGATGTTTTGTTGTGTGATTGCGTAAACAATGCATATTTATGCGATAGCAGCAATCGCGGCTGATTTACTGTAATTTTTTTAAGTGTTCCGTTGTCTATCTCCGAAACTCATCATCAGATCTATATGAAATTTATATGGGACCATTTCGGAATATACCCCTTTCGAACAAAAAAAGAATTTTGCAAATCCGTCTATATATGACGGAGTTATGCCCGAACATACATAAAAAAAAAAAAAAAATATAAACATCCTCCTTTTCTTGAAGTCGGTTAAAAATAGAAGATTAAATAAGAGTACCTACAATTTACATTCGATAAAAATAGAGACCGTTGATAAATTAATAACTTACTGTAATAAATAACTGCTGGTTTTAAGTGCAGAAAAAACAAAATTACTTAAGGAAAGCTAATTAAATAAAATACACATTTTGACTATTACTAATATTTGTAGGTAAAATCTATAATTTTGTTTTATCAATAACTTTGCTAGCACACTGCCAAGCGTCCAAGTTATGCTTCGTTTGACACACATTCTTTCCTTATGTGGGTGGATTAATTAGGATTCTAAGTATATGCATTTTATTTCATTGTTGCGATTTAAATTATTTCAATATTTTAAATCGCAACAATTAAATAAAATGCACAAGAACTTTGAACTCAATAATTCTTTTTGAGTAAAAAGGTTAATTCACACTTTAAAATTATCGAAAGAAATAAATCAATTAAAATAGAATTAAAAAACAATTTAGATAGCATAACAAAATATTTATTAATGTTTATATCAGAAAATTAAAGTTAATTCTAAATTAATTATGAAATTGACATAAAGTAAAAAAACACAACTGAATTATTTATAAAAGGTTAAAATAAATGAAAGGTTAATAGCTATATTTGGCAAAGAATCAATTTTATAATAAATAATTAATTCGGTTCATTAACTTCTCATTAAAACCTCGCTAACATGATGTTGTTCGTTATTTACATATCTCATTTATTTTCATTTAATTTATTTTAATATCAAAATGCATCCAGTGTGTTCGATTTATATTTCTTCTTTGAATACATTTATACCGGTTTTAATCTGGGTATTGGCACACTTATGAAATGCTTATAATCTAGAGTCTAGACAAACATTTGAATATATTTAGATTACATGGGGATTTATAAATAGAAATATTATTTTATTTATTTGGTCAACATTTACAATAATAGTAATTAATAAATGCTTCTCTATTGTTAGTCGTAGTATTCATGGCGACGAGGGATGAAAGCCACGTGACTGGGGGTCAAGCACAAGGTCTTAAGACAATATTATTATAACTTTATTTGTCTTTTGTCCTGTTTTGACGTCGGATGTCAAAGAAGGACAAAAGACAAGTAAAGTTATATTAATATTGTTTTAAGAGCTTATGCTTGGCCCTCTGAAAGAAACTGAAAGAGTTCTGAATATCAAAGTGATACAGGAAGAAGAGAAGAAAAAAGATGGATGGATTGGATTATGTGAAAGATGATATGAGTTAGAAGGAAGTGGTATGGACGTAGACTTTTACTGCTGGCGGCATAAATAATCTCAGAGTCACTCAGCAAGCTATGGAACGAGCTATGCTCGAAATTTCTCTACAGTCCGAAATGAGGACATTCGTAGGAGAACGAAAACGAAGGACTTAGCTCGTATTATAGAGTTAGTAAGCTGAAGTGGCAATGGGGAGGCCAGATCGCTCGAAGAGCCGATAACCGATGGGGAAGTAAGGTTCTCGAGTGGCGACCACGTAGGTAGTGGAAAGTGCCGAGCGGGACGACCTCCCCCCAGGTGGTCCGACAACCTGGTCAGAGTCGCTGGGCGCTGCTGGATGCAAGCGGCCCAAAACCGTTCCAAGTGAAAGTCAATGGGGGAGGATCCTTAGGAGAGAAAGAGAGAGAGAGAGAGAGAGAGATGATGAATGCCGGTATGATAGATAGACGAGTCTAATGGAAGAAGCGTACATATTGCGCCGACCGTAAAAGGTCAGATAGATGATGACTTCCCTACCCAAAAATCTAAGGAACTGTATAAACATGTCTATTATGTGAGAAAGTTAAAAACTACATTTAGGTAGTTTAGATTCATACTATCAAACTCACTTACAATTAATCACAATAAATACTCGCATCATTAAAAAAAATAGAGAGATGATACTCCACCCGGCGTAAGCACTTCAATTAATCGCACAACTAGAAAGTAGGTACATACTCCAACTGAAATGTCAGAGTTCGCATCTCTATAGCAATAAAAAATATGTTTGAAACTAGTTGATTGCTAAGGCGTGCGCCGGCGCTGATGTAGTTATCAGATCTGATAATGATTTATATAGAGATGTTGATACTGCCAACGTGTTTTTTATTAAAGTAATAATTTAAGAAATAAAATTGAAAGGAGATTGACCAGATTTGGGCCCACTATTGTGTCATCGAGTGTCTTAATCAAATATGATTCAAAAATCAAGTCTTATTTTATTATGTTCACTCACAAAATATTGATATTTTTCTAACCCGAGGATTAAAAACAGAATTAATAATATATTCGCTTGAATTCCTTTACACTTATACGCCTTCCGCACCACAGATATCTGAAACCGTACGCAATACGGATCACAGTTTTATTAATATCGAATGTTGCCAGGTGTTAAATTAGGTTTATCGTAGTTAAAAACGAGCTACATATATAGTTTTTTTCTATTGAATAACGCTAGTAATGATGAAACGAGATTACGAGAGTGATATTAGATATATTCGTCGGTTAATGCAGCAGAAATGCAAAATACCTACACATTTTATTTTTATTGACATTAAATCATAATTGTGTTTGATGACAATGATTATTTTCCCAACAGTATGTTATGATTAAAATAATAGTAACAAGTAACATAAAATAATTTCTAAAAAGTATTAATTTATTTTATGAAAAATAAAATCTTCTTAGTTTTAAGTTTGGCAACCAAATCCTTTTTACGGGGACTTATTTTTGCCAGTGTCGAGTTATATTATAAATAGGTAAGTTTGGCAACTAAATCTTTTTTATGAGGACTTATTTTTGCCAGTGTCGACTTACATTATAAATAGGTAAGTTTGACAACCAAATCTTTTTATGAGGACTTATTTTTGCCAGTGTCGAGTTATATTTTTAATAGGTAAGTTTGGCAACGAAATCTTATTTATGAGGACTTATTTTTGCTACTGTCAGGTTATATTCTAGTTCTAGTTACAAAATAAAACATTTTCATATAGTCCGCACTATCAGTCACCGTCCATAACAGACATATTTTAGTAAAATAGTTGTCATTGTCAATACTTCTCACGGACCTTTCGAGACAACTTGAAAACTCACAATATACATGATTCGTTTCACTTCACTAGTGCACATAGATTTATCTATATTGGATAAAACTCCACTGATATAATATGTAATAAACCTCAAAATACAGGAATTTATGGAAATAAAACGAAAACGCTACGTGACTTTGCAAGTTCCCGCCAAAAAGTCTAGCATACCTATGTTTAATCTTTCGCAAAACATTCAAATAAACACAAATGGATTTTTTTAGTGGCATTACTGACTTACTCCTTCTAAACCATTGAAATACTAAAACAAAGTATGTAAATAACCATTTTTTTTTTGCATTTAATAACCTTAAATTCTGCATCATAAAAAAGAAAAATACTCGTAAACCCGGGTCAGAAGATTAAAACTGTTTACTGATTTTGAAAATATAGTATTTTTTCTACAAAATAAAAAGTAAATCATTGTGACACAAAAAACGGTCATTCTCCTTTAATGATTAGCATAATTTCTTCGATTTTCACTATTTTGATCTACTACATTGGTATAATAGTAAAATTAGTTTTATCTCTATACCTATACACGGTGACTTTTTAATCGTTTTTTCGCTAGAACAAACGTTGTTCAGACCATGGTCTACTATCATTCTATTAACATCAAATTAAAAAAAACCTCATTGGTTTTTGAAAAAACCACAAAACAAAAATTTCAAAAAGTTAGGAAGTCGCGGATTCCCACACCTGCTATAAAATTGGCATGCCGCCGTGCCACAACTACTTTGATGTGCAAGCGCGGTGTAACGATAATCCCGATTTTTTTACATTATTTGGTGTTTTTTCAAAAACCAATGACGGTTTTTTTTCATTTGATGTTATAGATTGTTAATAGATCATGGTCTGAACAACGTTTGTTCTAGCGAAAAAACTATTAAAAAGTTACCGTGTATATAAAAATGAATTCCTATTTCCCTTGATGACGCCATAAAAGAAAGAAAGAAAGTTGCGTAAAAAATTAGAAAATTTATGAAAACTTCTCGGTAGCTTAGGATAGGATATCCCTCGGGCACGCGGGTGAAACCACGGGGCCCAACTAGTCAATTAATTGCTATATAGATAACTAGCTTTCACTCCTATTAAGGCGAATATTAACCCCTATAGGAGATCGCGAACCTAATAGCGGAATTTCCGAAACACCTTTCTTAGTGGATAATTTTACTAGTATTATTAATTATCTATCATACGAGAATCTTACGAGCAAATTAGACGACGAGAGCAAACCACTAAGAACTATATAACATTAACTTAAACAAATAACACACTAAAGTTATACCTGTCACATAACATAAACATTTTCTATTAATTGAACATCGCACCTCGTTTAGAAGGTGCAGTGAAAGTAAAAAAATAATAATTTTAATATAAAAAAACGGCGAGAATTTGCGCTAACACCAATAATGACGTATTATCTAGGATATGACGCAATACATTAGACGAATTAGAGAAGATTGCGAAGTATCTGTGCCAATGTAATAAAAAAAAAACTCGTATGTCCGACTTTGCTAACCGACTTTAAAAAAAGGATGTGTCATGTTGCTAATACTTACTTATAAATATTATGAGAGTCGTGACTATTGTATAAGTGATTATACATCATACATGTTGGATACGATAATATATTAAATAGCGTAAAGAAGTCATAAATACGAACAACTTTTACAATGGGACCAACTTTAAAATCGCAAAATACAGCGGTTTCATACAAAAGGTCAATGTCTTCTCGGCTAAAATATATGAAACAGCCAGAGATTTTTTTTGTGATTTCGAAGTTTACCCATAGTAAAATTTGTTCGTAAATACTTTACGTGGTTTCGTTTATTGTCGTATCCACCCTGTTTTAGTGATTGGTCTATTGGAGTAAAAAGTATTTTAATTTATTTCAATAATAGGATTGCGATTTTTCTCACATACCTAATATAAAACTCTGCCAAGAAAGTTTTTGTATCTTTGTTAGATTCGTTTTTAGGGTTCCGAAACTAAAAGGTATCATAAAGGAACCACTGGTGCCACTCCGTCCGTCTGTCTGTCTGTTCGTCTGTCCGTCTATCACAGCGGTATATTTCAGCAACCATTAATACTCTTGATTTCAAATTTGGAATAGTTTTACATATTACTGACTCACACATATTGCAAATGAAAAATTTCGAAAAATATTATTATTTATCTTGCAAAAGTAGAAAAGGGCTATAAGTTTAAGTGGGGGGAGGGCTATTATATGAAATCATGGCCTGTAACATGGCTGCCAGGGTATGTAACAATAAACGTTCGTTTATTTTAACTGTATTTCCGAAAAAGTTATATAACCACAGCATATAAGTTCATAAAATATTGCTTCAATAGAAATATGATTAAATTCCTTCTACATAACGAATTTAACCATAAGACATGATCATCCCATTAAATCAAATCCCCTTAGGCCTATACCACAGTGAGATCCCTACAGAGATACGAGATTGTAAACACACCCGCTCTGTACCTGATCCCGAATTTCACATAGAAAGTTATGGAATTAGTCATAAAATGGATTCGTGACTCAAATATCTAACCTATGCATTGTGTGTGCGAGCTTACTTCTCAAATCCAAATCCCCTCCTATACAAAACTGAGCATTATACTCCTCGATTTAGAGTTGAAATTCGTTTGTATTTTTTTGTAGTTATGACGTTATTGTTGTCAAATAACTAAACGATGCGAGTTGACATTCGATAGAGGGCGTCGTGTGACGTCATTAAATCAGTAAGGCAACAAAATTTAGGGCTTTAACGGTATTACGTGGGCGCAGACATGTATTCGTTTGTATCATCGCATACACTATTGAGTGGTAGTTAAATTAGCATCGTATTATCTTCTGTTGATTCAGACGTAGGTCAAAATAATCTCCTATCTTTCGTTCTTTCCACGTCATACTTTTCTTTTGCAAATTCAACTACTATCTTTACCTTACCTTTTCACGATGTGAACCAACTGTTAAACTTATCGTCTACCCTGTAATTTTCATCATTTCATTACCTACAGTCAATCTACAGACGTCTTCTTCCAAATCTGTCATCTACGGGTCATCACTCACTATAACAGCACGGCTACGCCTCGGCATTTACCTTGCCATGCATGTGAGGCCTTTAAATCGTGTGCGTTAAAGTAAATTTTACAATGAGTAGATAAAATAGTTGACGCCTCGCGGCAAGCGCTACAAGCCACTAGTCCTGCTGACCACACGCTTCTAGCGAGCGTCAGTATGTCAGCACCGCTCCATCGCAGCAACGGCCCGGCATCGCCTCAACTCGATCCAACCACCATGTGCCAGCGCGGCGCGGCTTTGCCAAGTTACCGCTTGCTGGCGTCACGCAGCAAGGGAGCGGACCGCTCGCTGGATGCGTGTCGTCAGCAAGACTAGTGGCTTGTAGCGGCAAGCGCACTTGCCGCGAGTACCGCGAGGCGTCAACTATTTTATCTAGTCATTGTAAAATTTACTTTAACGCATTCGATTTAAAGGCGTAGGCTCACGTGCAGGGCAAAGTAAATGCCGAGGCGTAGCCGTGCTGTTATAGTGAGCGGTGACCCTTAGTCTGACTTTCATAAGTGCCTCATAATTTCTAAGCTAATTACATAGGCTTTGACTTCCCGTGTTTACAAAACACTTACAATAACTACCTAACAAGGAAACTTTAAATTATAACCGCAGATTAATAACATGGAAACAAAAAAACAGGATTAGTAACTTGATCAGGCCCTCTGATAGACACATATTTTTTAACAAAAAGGAAGCATTGCTAATTTGATTACCGGTTCAAACGCACGTCATCCGCAAAGTTCCTTTGATCGGGCAAAAATACAGATATGTGGTGTACTCTGCCTTGTACTGTGGGGTAAGGGATGAGAGATAGCGACCGCTGTCACTTATGGCCAATGAACAACAACATCGTCACCGATATATAAAAAAAGAGGAATTTAGGTTAACAAAATAGATTTAAGGTGATTTTAAGGCATTTAAGAGAGGTAGAGCATAGCCCTATTTCGTTCAAAGAGCAGCTCGATTGATGGGCTTCCACCTTACAGAATACCGCAGCCAAATAACTTTATGTATGGATAAGGTGGCCAGAGCTCATTGGGCGCCACCCAACCCTACCCGGGTGTTGCAAGCATCCGTATGGCTATGGTAATCGCTTACCATCAGGCAAACCGTACGCTTGTATAACAACTTCGTACAAAAAAACCTAACCTTCCTTTTTATACCACTAAGGTGGCAAACAAGCATACGGCCCGCCTGATGGTAAGCGGTTACCGTAGCCTATGGCCGCTTACAACACCAGGGGTATCACTCGTGTCCCTTTTGTTGAATGGAAACAATGTGAACAATCCATAGCAAGATGGGTTACTTTAAGCTAAAAATATGTTAGCAGTGTGATTCAGTAACTGTAATTAATTAAGAGCCAGTTCTTTTGTAGGCATTATGAGCTAACTACCTTCAGCCACAGTAACAAAAAATATATCTTTTTCGAATTATAAATTAGAGTAATAAAAATAAATTATATCCTAACTAATATTATAAATGCGAAAGTCAGTTTGTTTGTTTGTTTTTTACGCCTTCACGCCCAAACTACTCAACGGATCATCATGAAATTTGGCATGTAGATAGCCTATGGTATGGATAAGGATATAGGCTACTTTTTATCCCGGGTGAAACCGCAAGCGACAGCTACTAATTAATAAGTTACAAATGTGTTATTATGTCATGAAAAGCATCAATTCAACCCAATTCATCATCTTCCAACAACGAATTCCTGGACCAATCCCCGCTATCCGCTCAGACTATGACTTGCGCCTATATTTAATAGTGCCCCGGGCAAACTGTTCCCGGTAAGCTAATGAGATGTCAGTACAATCATTTGTGCTTTAACCTCATACGGATGAGGTTTTTGGCCTTTCATTTTGCCCGCCTTTAATTCTATATTAATTACATTAAGACATAATATTGTTTACTTTGTGCGCAAGAAAAAAAATGGATTTAAAAAAAAATATGTCCTAAAGAAAAGACTTTCTAAAAATTCTTTCAATTGGTTCAAAGTAAAGCCATTATTTCAATTTAGGCCCTAGTACTTATGAAGAGAAGAACCGGTAAGAAACTCAGCAAAGTTACATTCTTATAAATATTTTTAAGTTAGCAATAATTTCTGTAAAACTAACAGTGTTTGAGTTAAAAATGAGTTTAGTCAGACACGCGGGTCTGAACGGAGGTTTAGGTTAGACCTATAAAACCTTTACCACTCACACGATATATTTTTTTCGATGATGTAATAACGACGAAGATTTTTTTATCTTTATTAAAGACCTTAATCAAAATTTGATTATGTTGCTTTGATAAATACAATAATGTATATAAACCTAATAACTAGACGTACTTCATCCAGCTCGTCGACTGTGGTTGAGATCTTTTGAATGTAGGAAAGTGAGCCTTTAAAATTAAAAACAAAACTACTCAGCTATACTGTAAAACTGGATCCAGCAATTTCCGAGAAAATCAATTCAAAAACTTTTTATAACCTCAAAACAAGATCATGCAATCCAAGGTAACCGGCATACAGTACATATGTGGTAATCACTGTAATGGGCGGGTCAGACGCAACGGGTTAAGGAGCAAGGTTTCACTGTCAATAAACGCACTATTTTAACTTAATACTCTCTTGAAGTATATGCCTACGTGCATTATGACGTTTTTGATTGTATGAAAATTTTATGTCATATTATTTAGTACATTACATATAGTTTATAACATTACGGTGAACTAAATCTGGCACGTTCCACACATTTACACGTTGCGCTTGTGTAGTGTCAGAATAAGCGCGCGGCGTACTTCGTACTTTGAAGCGCTCGTGGTGTAGCATGATTAACCGTTCTTAATCGATCGGCAAAGTTAAGCTACGCCTGTCGTGGTCGGTACCTGGATGGGTGACCGCCTAGTGGTATTTCAAATCGAGCGTTTCCGTGCTTCGGAAGGCACGTAAAGCCGTTGGTCCCGGTTATCACTTAATTGTGATAGTCGTTAAGCTAGTTGGATGCCTCCAAGGCGGCTTGAAAAATTCCAACAGTAGGTTGACCACTAGCCTACCTCCACCGATCCGCAGTGGGCACGCGTGGTGGAGTATTGCCCATTCCATTCCATTTCACCTTCGTTTGTGAAAGGAGGCCTGTGCTCAGCAGTGGGACATTATAGGCTGATGATGATGATGATGTACTTCGTACTGCATTCGCATCATGAAAAGTCTATCTGTCTCTCTCGCGC
The DNA here is from genome assembly GCA_951394255.1 of Polyploca ridens. Taxonomy (NCBI): domain Eukaryota; kingdom Metazoa; phylum Arthropoda; class Insecta; order Lepidoptera; family Drepanidae; genus Polyploca; species Polyploca ridens. Next base: position 18,621,316 of record OX596247.1, on the reverse strand, counting down.
GCGCGGTCAAGCTTATGAGCATCGAGATCTATGCTTGTGAGTAAGGAAGAAGCAGTTTTTGTTTTGAATTTGCTACTGCTCATAAATATAAGGTATTTTTGCAATCGTCTGTAGAATTGACTGACTGATTAGAAGCGATAATGTAATAAAAGATCCTGTGTCGTGAAATTACATAAGTGTGAGTACTGTGAACGTGCCAGATTTAGTTAAACGACATATTTTTGTTGAGTATTTATATAAAAAACAATTTTTTAATCTACGATATAGCAAACAAGCTTACGGCCCGCTTGGTGGTAAGCGGTTGCCGTAGCCATATGGATGCTAGCACTATATAGGTTGGTCACCAGTCAGGCGAGTACCTACAAACTCTAAAAATATATTTAAAACTAAACCAAAAGTAAACAAAACTTATAAAGGAGCACACGTTGCTCTCAAACGCTTTTGTTCCGGACAAAATTCCGAAACAAATTATCCGATTAAAATTTCTCAGTATCCAGCCGTTTTAACATTTCAAAGGAAATGTCCGTATCACAGCAAAGACTAACTAAAGCTAGACGTTTTCTATTAAATTACTAATTGAATAAAAAATAAATCTTTTTATTACAAAAGGTTATCCATTGCGAGTTTATCTGTCCGTAGCCCCAGGTGAGTCTGGTAATTATTATTTTACTTTGTATTGTGCGCTTTGTTTGGTGGCTTCCACATTTCTTTTGTTTGCCTCCGTTACGTATTGTCTTTAGCATAAATCTAATCGTCATTTGGAGCCGAAATTGAGTTAGACCACAGATATTTTCACTATTTTGTTTCAACTAATGAAATATTTTTTGGGTATCATTTGTCATCTGCCGTTTTTGGGTAATCTGTTATTCGAGTTTTTAAATATAAGTTGACTTAATCTGTGCGTAAATATGTCAAGGCTATTTTCTGTAGATTAATGAAGAGTTTTACTAATTATATAATTATATTTAAATACTTCAATAATTAGTTGCTGGTATAATTAATGGTTTTCAATTGTTGAAGTTTAAAGTTTTTAAGTATGAAACATTTTAAGTATGTCAATACATAAAAAAACTATACTCATTTTTACATTTGGATTAGGTACACCAACATAGTTAAGTTCATGAAATTAAATATTTTTTTATTCAAATAGGCCTTCACAGGCCCTTATGAATAGTCACTAAAGTTAGGCACGGTTTGGAAGGTTGCTTTTGCTGAGAAGATTCGGCAATAAACTCAGTAATTACTCTTAAAAAAGGGTTTTATATTTTTTTATTTTATAATACCCAAGTCCCCAGTTATCAATGCCGCACATTATTTAATCCGACGGGTGTAGTTCAAAGACGCCATTGATATGGCGATACATACCCAGAGGTGATGTTAGTCCCGGCCCTATCGCGTCGCGAACCTGCGGGCGTGTGCCGACGACAACTGTCACGTGGCTCTCATTATGATTATTTTGCGCACAGTGGTTTGATGTACGCTTTGATGAGCCAAAAAATGACAAACGCAGTATTTTTTTTTTAGATCTGAAGTTCTCTTCATTCTGTAATTGGTCACTGTAACTGGTGATGTTTTGTGTATGTTTTTATACAAAACGCAGGGCCCATATACTTTGCCCTTGTAGTTGTAATTTGATCCTTGTGAGGTCATGTCACTTGTCATAAATCCTCTTTTTCTCGCTTTCTGTCGTTTTTTATCTTCCCTTTTATGATATATTTTCTCTGAATCTATCCAATCCGTATAATGAGAAAAACAAAAATAGCGAAAGAAGCTGCACTTGAGAGCCAGTTTCCTTAAACAAAGTCAAAGCCATTTATTCAGTTTAGGCCCTAGTAGGACACTTATGAAGGTCAAAGCTACTGAAGTTACCACCAGTTCGTAAGTCGGCCTTCAACTGAGAAGAACAACACTGTAAACTATATCTTTATTTCTATACTACCTTTAGCCATAATAATATCATCATTATCCATATACATTAAAAAATAATCTAATATTATCCAATACTAGCTTCTGCTCGCGGCTTCACCCGCGTGGCCTACAAGAAACAAATGACATATTTTTCTACAACAATAAAACAAAACAAAACAACTTCATCCCGCTTCGAGGGTGGAATTATTACAAACGCTGAGACACGTATACAATAATTTTCAATCTTTAGTCTAAACACAAAATTTGAAGATCCTAACATCGAAACTGACGGACTTTCATACAAACTTTCATCCCCTATTTTACCCCCTTAGGGCTGGAATTTCGAAAACCCCTTTCTTAGTGGATACCTACTCTTCACAAAGAATATACTCTCTAAATTTCATGTCTCTAGGACCAGTGGTTTAGGCTGTGCGTTGTTATATCAGTCAATCAGTCAGTCAGTCAGGACTTTGAATTTTATATTATCCAATATTTAATTATTTTAATTCAGTCTTAGAAAACTAACCTCTGCAAATGAAAACCAACATTTTGTTTCGTTCTGGATTTACACAATGAAGTGGTAAGCCCTTTTGAAAGCGGGTGAAGCCGTAGAGCAAAAGCTTTCCGGTTCATGGATGCATATCAAAGTTGTCATGTTAAAACATAACTGACGGGCGGCCGTTTTATTTATTCCGATTCCGACCCCTAAATCCTCGAAGGTTAAAAACGCTTTTTTCAGATACGAGTGACAATTCACGCCAATTCGTTGGCAGCTGACCGCTTGTCACACCGTTGTGTAATATTTAATAAACGTTATGTTCAAGATTGAATATAGAAATATTAATTAAAAAAATTACGCATTCGTTTTTTTTTTTAATTCAAAATTCAATTCAAAATCATTTATTCAAATAGACATTCGCAGGCACTTATGAAAAGTCTGACTCTAATTACCGGTTCGGAAGGTTGCATTTGCTGAGAAGAGACGGCAATAAACTCAGCACTTACTCTTTTCAAAACAAGCTTAGATTCATTACATAATATTTACATTCTAATTGCACTGACAACAATTACGTGTCCCGGCGCGGCGGCAAAAACTACAAAGTAGACTGAATCTATATTTAATATCGTTCGTTGTGTTTTGTTCGTTTTGTTTTTGTTTTTTGTTGTGTGTGAATTGAGTAGGTGTGGCTTATATAATATAATAATATCATGCTTGTAATGTAATGCTGTAAATTAATTTTGACATTGTATTATGTCTATTTTTTTGTTAATTGGTTTGAATAGTAATGTTTGGCATTGTAATTTTAGATATAATTGATTAAGAATAAGAAATTAGTATGTGCAAATTATTTGTATGCCCGTGTGGTAGGATGTAGAGGATTTTTCTTTTGTTATTAACATCTATTATGTAACCTGCAGTCCACGAATAAACAATATTATTATTATTATTATTATTATTATAAGTAAATAAATAAATGGCAAACTTAAGCAGACTAGCACCCACAAGCAGCAACTGCTCAGAAGTATGACGCGTGTGGCAGCCATCGCCCTTCTCGCCATATTAGAGGGAAGTGAGCGACCCGTCACCGTTTAAATATAGATATGCTTGCGCTTAACCACAATCCTGCCTGATGGTAAGCGAATACGTAGTTCGGGTGGACCGCGCGTGCCCATTAGATTTGAATATACCTTATCATACTTTTACGTGGTTGTCCCAATGGAGTACAGCATGGGGTTCTTCAAAAAAGGTGTGAAGAGATTTCTGCAGGGTCGGCAACGCGCGAGTGATACCCCTGGTGTTGCAAGTGTACATAGCCTACGGTAACCGCTTACCACCAGGCGGGGCCGTATGCTTGTTAGCCACCATAGAGGTAAAGAAAAAAAAAACCATATATACGATTTATGATGTTCCAGTAGGTATCTTATTCTTTATTATTATATTTAAAAAAGGTTTTTACTCAAATTCAAAAACTATAAAATGTACTTTTTTTTGTTTTTCTTCAATGGCGTCACACGGCTAGTGTATTTTGCCAATTTCCAGTAATATTATAAGTTCTAGTCACAATTAATCACTTTCACATAGTCCTCAGTCAGTCATCGTCCATAAATGTCATGTTTTGGTACAATGGTGGTTATTGTACTAAAACTTAGGAGACTAATTGGAGATGAGTCTTTAATTAAGGCGAAACTCACGAGCCTTGACCATCGAAGGAAAGTTGCTTGCTTATCGGTTTTCTACAGGATATATTTTGGAGAGTGTGCGCAGGAATTGTTCAACCTTATTCCACCATCCCCATTTTTACACCGAACCACAAGACGCCGGGAAAATTTTCACCCGTACGTTGTTGACATACCGAATATACGGACACAGCGTTTTGCATCCTCATTTATAATGCGGACAGCAAGGGAGTGGAACTTGCTTCCGGCGTCCGTGTTTCCTGACGCTTATAATCTAGGTACTTTCAAGGCCAGAGTGAATAGGTTTCTTCTGGGTAAGCGTGTTTCATCTTAGGCTTCGTCATCGCCCCTTATGGGCGGGTCAGTCGTCAAACGCAAGCCCATTTAATTTAAAAAAAAAAAAAAACTTCACAGACTTCTTGAGACAACTTGAAAAGACACGATACACAGAATTCATTTCATTTCACTTCACTGGTGCACATAATTGATGTTTATTGGATGAAATTCCACCGATAATACGCAATAAAACTCAAAATACAGGAATTTATGAAAATAAAAATGAAAACACAACGTCTCTCTACAAGTACCCGCCAAAAAGTCATTAAATGTACTTAATTAGATAAATTTTGCGCTGATCTCTCGTTTCCTTTCCCATTGCTTTCATACAACCGTCTGCTCGATTTCCGGTAGGCGCGAGAGGCTGCCTAAATACTGTGTTTGCATTTACATATTATTTTGCAAGGTATTCTTGAATTTGTCCCATATTATCAACCATTGGAGATTTGGCGCATGTAATAAGTATAATTACTTATTATAAACTTACTATTAACTTATTATAACTTACTATTAATATGAATATATATATTTAATTTTGTGTAAGATCGTTTGTTTCTAAAAAAAATATATATAAATCTGTGTAAGCTATTTTAAATTTTTTCGCTGTTTCCAGTTACTAAGCAAATTTTTTTTTATACTTTCATCTTGAATAATTCGTGACTTTCTATTTTTAAAAGGTTAGGTTTATATCTGAAAATGTAGGTATTCTAGCCCACATTTTTTCTCACAGTGCCGTGTGACGGACAGCCAACTTTTACCATAATACATTTAAAAAAACACGGAACACATTACAATGCTCGTTCCAAACTCAACTCCCAAATTGTTTCCTTCAGAAACAGCAATGAAAAGCTGTATTGAAGATTTTAACGTTTTTCGACTAGATTGAGATTACAGTCATATTGACAAGGTTCATTTTTAATTGCTATATTGATGCTTTAAGAGGTATTTTTTTGGTAAATAAATAAAAGCGAATGTCTGTTTTCGTTGATGGGTCATAGTTTTTAGTTATGACATGTACAGTTAAAATATTTTTTAGATTTTCCTTTTTATAATTGTGATTGAGTGACAGTCGAATATTTCGTGTACAAAAACGATATTTCAGCTTTTAAACGGACATCCTTTATAAAGGTTTTGGAATTGCTTTTTGGTGTGAAATTTTAAGAGTCCAATTGAGTTTTTATAAAAAATATTCACCGATATTCTAATTATATTTTTTTACTAGCTTCTGCTTGCGGCTTCGCCCGCGTTTTTCTACAACAATAAAACAAAACAAAACAACTTCATCCCGCTTCGAGGGTGGAATTATTAAAAACGCTGAGACAAGTATACATTAATTTTCAATCTTCAGCCAAATTTTTAAGATTCTAACTTCGAAACTGACGCACTTTCATTCAAACTTTCATCCCCTATTTTACCCCCTTGGGGATGGAATTTCGAAAAACCCTTTCTTACTCTTCACAAAGAATATACCCTCTAAATTTCATGTCTCTAGGACCAGTGGTTTAGGCTGTGCGTTGATATATCAGGCAATCACTCAGTCCGTCAGTCAGGACTTTGAATTTTATATAATTATATTATATTATATAGATATAGATATATAACTCTCAAAAACTAAAACTCAATTTTATAGAAGCCCAAAGTTACGTCGTTCTCTACCTACCGTCCGCAGCGTCCGCTCCTTGGCTTCCTCTTATTAGACAAAAATACACATGTCAGCATGTTCGGACCTTGTCCGGGGGGTGTTTGGGGTGTGCCTCCTCTGGGTGGGGTTTAATTATCGGTCACTAAATTAAGCTGGGACCGTCGTTTCTGCGATGCTTGCACTTTGAGACGTGTTTTGTGAGGCTGCGATTGCAATATGGTATTTTATACTACATGTGGTGAGTTGAAGAAATTAATGTAAAATGGATTACTTTGTTGTCAGTTACGATAGATGTAACGTATAAATAAAATTTAGAAATATATGTAATGCGCTAATCTCAGGAACTTATACCAACTTCCCATTGCCGTACTATTTGCAAATTTACAATTTCAAATCGCGCGGTACATACAGAAAGTATTTATATAATTCATATACTAGCAAAAATGTGTTTAACTTTAATAATAATAATGAAAAAACATTTTAAATTCATATAGAAAATACATTATAAAAATATTTTTTTTTTTTTACTCAAACTACAACACACACAAGATTACTTCACTGCTCCAATCGCTACATATACCCAAGTTTTAAGAAAAGGGCAGTCAAGTTTATCTGATATCACTTTCAGTCCACTAACGAGTGTTCTGCGCATAGTAGTAATGCTTTAAATACATACGAGACAACATAAAAATAATCAAAATCATTTATTCAAATAGACCTTCGCAGGCACTTATGATAAGTCTGACTCTAATACTCTAATACCGGTTCGGAAGATTGCATTTGCTGAAAAGAGCCGGTAATAAACTCAGCAACTTACATATTTACAGTTTTTTGGTGTTAGAAGTGGCAGGACGTTTCATCTAATGGTCAGTAGTATATTTGCAGGTATATTACGGGCCTTTATAAAGTCAAAATTTACAATATGAACACTATCAGTTATGGTAAGTAATTTTTAGTTATTAAATTATGACCATTCACTTATACCACATCATCATCATCGTTAATCCCGGCACCAGTCCCACTCGAGAAGACTGACTGAATCTCCTACAAAACATTAAAGTTCCTCATATTTGTGAAAGATCTGGAAAAGCTAAGACAAGTAAATTCAACGCGCGTTGTAAGTTAATACAATTATTTAGAAGTTAATAGACCGTAGAGCAGCTGCGGTTTTGATAATTCCTTGAAAGCCTCCAGTTTCATTCGTCTCACGTAAATCTAGACTTGAAATTTATTTTGATAAAAATATTTTTGCACTTTTTGTTTTTTTCTTTTCTGGTATCACACGTCTTGTGTATTTTGCCAGCGTCGCGTTATATTATAAGTTTCAGTCACAAAAATCACTTTCACATAGACCTCATCGCCAGTCACCGTCTATAAGCTATTATTTGTAGTAATAATAGCTCAATGTCTAGTCAAAGTCATGTTTTAGTAAAATGGTGGTCATTGTACTAAAACTTTTCACGGCCTTTTTTAGACAACTTGAAAAATCAAGATACACGTATAAAAGAGTGCAGCATTGGGTTCTTTAAAATGGTGTGAAGAGATTTCTGCAGGGTCGGCAACGCGCGATGCCTCTTGGTGTTGCAAGCGTCCATAGGCTACGGTAACCGCTTACCATCAGGAGGGCTGTATGCTTGTCGCTTACCTTAGTGGTATTAAAAATGAGCTTCTGGTGAATCTAATATATAAATCATATGATTATTTTTTTGGCGTTTGATGCCTCTTATCATATTATAATAATACTTGCATTCTGTAATTTGCTCTGGAACTTAGTTGAAGCCAGGAGTTAAAATATTCCACAAAGTATCTAGAACGAAGTAACAAATACATTGCAAAAAAATGCAATTCACAAAATTACTATTCCACAAAAAAAAGCATTTTGTAGTTCACTATTGTCTCAAAAACATTATGCACATCAAAGTTCGTTTTAGGGTTCTTCAGTCGAGATATAAAATCCCTTCCTTAGTGAAAGCCACTGCTTTTTTTTCATATGTAGATCTTGGACGCGCCTCCTATCCACGAGCCAATGGAATAACTCTAAGTGAATCTTAATTATCTTAGAAATTAATAAAAAAAAGAAAATATCTGCTTCTGAGCTTAATTAATGGACTTGCAAAAACATCAAAATAAGTCCAATATACTTTGTAAAAGATTCAATTTAGTGGCGATCATCTTGGTATTCTTAATATCTATATAGGGTGACTGCAAATTAGTAAACGATACTTAGACACATGATTGTACTCATGATAACAAACAACTTTCCGAAAGAAAATTTTTTTTAAATTAACTTAGCACATGAGCCCATAATATTTAGTACCTAACAAGAATAAGAATACACCATCAGTTTTTATTTACTTTAGTTATTTATCCCTATTTGTTTCTTTGGGAAAGTTGTTTGTTATCATGAGTACAATCATGTGTCTAAGTATGGTTTACTAATTACCAGTCACCATAGGCGAAAGATGGCTACTTACACTTGTCAACTTTAGTTGAATTTCCTACGGAACCCAAATGTTTATAATTGAAATATGACTTGACATATTGTTTAACTGTGGGAAATGTAGAGAGATCGGTACATTGAATAATGTTGGGATTCCTCGTTCATTTTTATTGAAGTAACAATAGACAATTTGATGGAAGGATTTCGCAACAAGGTTACAGAATCGCTTTTATTACACTATTGTTAGGTATTACGATTTGGAATGATTGATATTAATTTATATCATTAAATTTGTTGAGTTATTCGTGGTACAATAAAATTACTTTGTAACTTCTAGCAATAGTGATGTCTAGTTAAAGTCGATATCGATAATTTATTTTGAATCTATAAAATAGGATTGATTGAAAACTACTAAAATATTTTGATAAAAAATTAATATTATTTTCGTTGGTAGAGTACTTAGTACCCGTCTGTAGTATCTACTGATGTGAAATGGCACCTGTACTTTCCTTCTAGCATTTCTTCGCTAACATTAATATTTACCATAGTGTGGTTACGGTTAAACAGGAGCCTATTCATAGTAAACAATATTTAAAAAAAAATAGACTCATATATTTTGTGATTAGTTCAGATAAGTATGTAATCTGTTGTGACAGTTTACTTTTGACAATTATAGTCATGCGCCTTAACGATATCCAATCGATTTTTTTGTTGTATCGAGAAAGTTAATAAAGAAAGTCTAATCGATTTTCATTTTAGTGCTTCTATTTTCAAAATTATATTTCCTTATCACTGTCTTACTGCTTAATACCGCCTCGTGTGTAATTACCAACTTTGCACACATGTATCATACTGTACTATTATCGTTGTTCTTAATTTCAGATAATTATTACAGGATTTATGAGAAATTATGTTTATTAATTGATATTTACCTAGTAATGTAAGAATATTCTCTCTCTCTTTGATATCGTACCGATATATCAAAATTTATTGGTAATTAAAAATATTTCATTATTGATAAACATAATCAAAAATAATCGATATAACATAATATCGATACTTTTTTGAATTTTCCTGTCGATCAAGCATTGTCAATCACTATAAGTCAATGTTCCATTTCATGCAGCAAGTATTTTAAGTATATCCTATTTCTTAATTTATATTAGTTACTCGCAAGTAGTATGAGTGAACCGGAAAATGTGAACTGTCACCGATATCTTCTAATCCTGAAAACAGTTATAATTGGAAAAAAAGCCATGGTGCCAATTTTATTTTTGTGTTATTTACTCGTATTTTCTGATCTATACTATTAATTATTATTTAATTAATATAATATCGAGGAAGAGTTTTTTTGTTTGTTAAAACGGGTTAATCACTGGAACTACAAGTCAGATTCGAAAAATTATTTCACTAATAGGGAGCTACATTGTCTACTTTTTGTCACCGGAACGCGGGGAACAAAAATAAATACAAATTACTTAATAAAAATTGATATCGAATTTATCGATACACTTTAGACACACCTCTAGTAGTGACCAAGATTGTTCTCAGATAGAATTAGTGCGTTGTGTGAATACTTTTTTATATAAAGCGTAATACTTTAGATTTCTACGGTTGTTTCACATCACCGTAGAAATCACTATGGATTTGGGTGGTATATTATTAGCTGAAATATACGAATAAAAAATAATCGGGACATTTTTCACACACAGTTCCTAAACTAAGCAGGGCTTGTTCTATGGGTTCAAATCCCCAATCAAATAAGCTGAAGCTTTCGGTGAAGGAAAACATCGTGAGGAAACCATAGTCGTAGGGTGATCCCTCAAGTTGAAAATCTGTCACCAAGCACCCATCAGTGTGTTCCGACAGCTGCACTTGAGAGCCAGTTTCTTCTAGGTATTGTGTGCTTACCACCTTCGGCCACGTCATCACTTACCATGGTGAGATTGTGGTCAAACACTAACCTATCCTAAATCAAGTAACTTGTACCAGACTACACTTCTAAAAATCACATTTTTTTCTGTTTTCACCTGAATATTTGGGATGCCGCATAAACCACTCGGCAATTTCCAACCAGCGGCATTCATCACGCAGCGTTTACTCAACGCGTGTGATATATCGCGCACGCGTCAAAATAAACGCACTGTGCGCCTACTGTGTAACTGTGCGCGTTGGTGTCGACAATTTGATGGGACTTTGATATAGTTTATTTATGGATTTTACGTACTTTTATGAGTTGGCTCTTGGACATAATTTTCCGTTATTATAAAATTTTATAAAAGAGAATGTAACGACGTCGTCAAACAATTTGTTCCAAAAAGTGATTAAAATTCGAAATATTCGATTGATAAAAAAAATGTTTTGAAAAAATTGCTTCACGATAGGTATAAACTTTAATTTGTATAAAAGGGAGTACAAAGTCAAAGCCATTTATTCAATTTAGGCCCCAGAAGGGCACTTATGAAGGTCACATTTACTACAGTTCGGGACTCGGCCTTCAACTGAGAAGAATCCGGCAAGAAACTCGGCAACGTTACATTTTTGAAATATTTTTTGGACATACCTATTTAAAAAATGTTTTTTAGATATGTAAAAAATACCTACACGTTTGTGCTCAAAGATTTTTAAAAAATATGCCTATTTAAATAAAGATTTTCATTCCTCCTTTGTTTTCAAATATATATATATATATACTTATGAAATATAAATATATAACTATATAAATAAAAAAAAAATAAAAAAAATTATATAAATTAGTAGGTCACTACTTATAAAAACTTTTGATGAAAATTTCATTTTAATCAAGATCATTGTAATTAAGCTATAACAACCAATAACAACCAATAACAACAAAATAAAATTAACAACTAAAGAAACTTATTTTTTTCTAATACCGAAACGCATCAATTTACACGCTACATCACCAGCGCAAGCGCAGTTTACATTCGTATGATCGTAAAACACACGTTATAAAAGGCAGATGTGTTTACTTTACCCAAGTTTGAGTGGACTGTAATTAATTGGCCATCACTCTGGCTTCTCAAAGCTAATAATTCGTTTTAAATTGGTCCGATATGCCGATCTGGTCTATCACCTGGCATCAGGATGTTCGTAAACATACTGAATTGCAGTCTCCATAAAATTTTACGACCGTTTTCAGTGAACTAGTTTTCATTCTAGATTTTTTGCAATTAATTATAGATTGAAAATAATGGATAAGTAAGTACATATCGGACTTGTAAGTGTTCCATGTAATTATTGAAACCCACCAAAAACACTTTTAAACGAAACTTTTTTACGAAACGGCTAAGCCACATAATTTGACTACGGTGTGTAGAGTTTGTGAAGTTAGGGCTTGTAGAGTAAGGGCATGTAGAGTTATAAACTTGGCTCTACATGAGATCTGATAACTTTTAACATTTTACATAAAAGTGTTTTTGGTGGGATTTCACTTCTTTTTGTAAGATGCTTATGATTTTTTTTTAGTGTTTGAAATTACCAAGTTTTATAATTTTTTTGTTTATTGTATACTAATACAAGCTACTTATTATTGGATACTAATCAATAAATTCTAAAGTATAAGAGCTATGTTATTGAAACTTAATATGTTTAATAAGTTCACTATTGATATCATATCCAGAGAATTTTGTTTATCTGGTATAGTCCAAACCCAAGTTATGAGGGTTCAAAAAAACGACGAAGCGCTTCGAGAAAAGGTAGGGGGGCACTCCCGTGCCCCCAGATCTGGGTATCAATGGTGTTGAATTTGTATCTTTAATGATTATCGTAATGAACACCATTAATGAATTTCATCCAATGACAGACCAATGGTCGTCGTCGTACATCGAGCAAAAGACCCTTTAGAGTTTACTGAAAAATCAATCGCTGCATCCTGTGTTTTTCGACGGGCCAGCTGGCGCAGTTGGTTAAGATTCCACCTATCGCGCCGCAGGTCGAGCAGGTGAGCATGTCTGTATGTCCTGAGTCTGGGCGTAATTATATACATAAGTATGTATTTATAAATAAAAAGTAGTATATGTATTATATCAGTTATCTGGTTTCCATAGTACAAGCTTTGCTTAGTTTGGGATCAGATGACCGTTTGTGAGGAATGTCCCAGGATATTTATTATATTTTTGATTTGGCTAATCAGAGCGCATGTGACTTAACCAATTAGAGCACATAGTCGGTGGTGGAAAATTGGCGGAATATATTTCAACCAAAATGAACGTTATTGCGCAATGTTTCGATGTTGTCCTACCACTTCATGGGATGAAATTAATTATGGTCTTCATTACGATTACCATCAAAGATAAGCGGTAGCCCCGCTGTTCCGTGTAAGTTATGTTGAGTATGATGTTATTTTTTCAATAATAAATTAATGTCAGAGAGTAGCCATAGATGAGGACCAGCCAAAAAACAAATGATTTATTATTTTTATTACTTTATTACTAGCTATCCCCCGCGATTTTTATCCCGGATAATCCTGCGTATGAAATTTCAACACAAATAGTTGTGCCATTCGGACGTCAAGAATTAATAAATAAATTCACTTTCTTCGGTATGATCTGCTCTTCAACAAAAATCTCCCAAATTAAACCAAATAATTTGGGAGATTTTTGTTGAAGAGCAATCGCAAAGTGCATTTTTTTTTTCAATTTGCCTAACAACTAGCTGCACAACTACTTTTCCATCACTAAATTTTTATTCAAATTCAAATTCAAAAATCGTTTATTTAATATAGGCTCTAATAAGGCACTTACGAACGTTACAATTGATTCTACCACCGGTTCGTAATACACTTAAACTGAGAAGACTCCCGGCAAGAAACTCAGCAAGGGCTTTCTAATTTTTAACCGACTTCAAAAAAAGGAGGAGGTTCTCAATTCGAATGTATTTTTTTTTTATGTTTTTACCTCATAACTCCGTCATTTATTAACCGATTTGGAAAATTCTTTTTTTATTTGAAAGGGTACGCTTCCCGTTTGGTCCCATTGTCATCAGATCAGGATTTGATTACTTTTTAGTGTACTTTGAAGTCGGTTTAAGTTTTTTGTAAAACAGTCCAATTATATTCTAACAGTGTTCCTTGGTACTACATACTCGTATAAACTACCCAACATACTCATCCTAATCCATAGTACAATTAAAGATAAAAGTGGTTGCCCATAACTCACCAGCCTCAATAAATAAGCAAGTACAGTGTGACATTAGCTCAGAAGCAACAAATAACTCAGTCGGCGAGATTTGTTGTTGTCGCCATCCATTGTCGCGCCGACACGGCAGTAATGAAAGCCTTATCTCCACGACTGTACCTCACTGCTGTCGCTTATCTGCGTCACTGTACCCTCAAGACGGCTAATCGCAACACTGCGTAGAGTTAAACGAGAATTTGCATTTTTATTAATATTGTTCTTTTGCGGGGAAAGTTTAAGGTTGAAAGTTTTTTTGGGAATATTTTTTGTAACTATTTGTGGATAGCAAAGAAATTCGTCTCTTGGTAAATTTGTAGTAGCTCTTTTTTTAGCAAATAATAAAAAATATTACAAATATCTAGATTATAATAGGTTTTTTTTTTAGTTTTCCGTTTTCGCTTCTCTCTCTTCCATACTCACAAAATGGAACACTTATGGATCCCCTCTGTGTGTGACTGTCCGCTTATCATACGTTTTTCCCATTGTTCTATTTTCAAGCAGATTGAAAATTTTTATAATTAAAATAAAGACGAATTTTGGACAGGGTTTGGGAGGACCCCATACCAAAATATGTATTTTTTATTAATAAATTGAAAGTTCTTTAAAATATTATATGATTTCAAATACTCAATACTCAATCATTTATTGCAATTATGTACATTGGGTATTTAAAATGTTATACATAATTACCCGATAATAGGGTGTAGCAATTTAATATAATATTCTTATGCTAGAAAAGAAGGAAGGGGGACGGACCGATATTTTGTGATATCGTTTTAAAATGAAGTACTATTAAATAATTGGGTGATAGATTTAATATTATATTATTTAAATTCTGTGAATGGGTCATTTATAAAATCATTTAGACAATAATAACATTTTTTAATTAATAGATTTTTTATGCGTCTTATAAATATTTTATCATTTTGCTCCTCTTTAAGTTTATCCGGTATTTGATTAAAGATTTTTATGGTCATAACATTTGGACTGGCACTGTGCATTTTTAATTTAGATGACGGCAATATTATTTTATGTTTAAATCTCAATGCGTGCCGTCGCGTTTGATCAGCTTGCTTTGTATAGAAATGTGGGTATTTTCTAGTATTTATAATAAATATTTTAGTAAAACGAGTTTTTTTTTAATTTGTTTATATATTCGAAAAAAAAAAATCCCCACCGTATCACAAAAAAAATATGAACTTGTGTATATTGCGAAAATTTATAAAAAAAGATTTACTACATTAAAACATACGGAACTCTAATTATGCGCGAACGACTTCCACTTAGCCAGTATTATCTAAACCTGCCTATTTTGTAAAACTTCAAAACTCATCAATTTAACCGCTAGAAAAACATTCAAAACTGTTTATACGCCAGAGACTGATGAAATGGAAGCTCATTCAATACAAAGTTACATATAGTGGCAGAACATCGAATAAATTCAGTACAAACCAAACACGCGTGGATCCTGTCGTAAATATCGCACAGGTGTGACTAGTATCGTGTTTACATAATCGTATCGTTATCGTAACGTGTGCGTGTTGCAATATCGTATAAGAATCGTGCAAGGGAAGTCGGTTGACGGTGGATTTTTTGGATAAGGAAGATTAGAAATATTGGGGTGAATGTGGGATTGCGGCGTCTTTTTGGGTTTTTGCTTATAGTTAATAGCGAAGAGTTTTCCTGAGCAAGGAGTCCCGCGATGAAAACAAGGACAATACTCGGACCCTGTGAATTGTGAAAACCGCATAACCGATTGAGAGTAGAATATTGACTCTATACCACAAAACTGTGTCAAAAGTACTTAAGGCCAGGTCTAAGCGCAGCTAAAACGCAGTAAAACGGTACCGCCCACTAACACACTTGAATATTATGGAACCTGTTAAGCAAGACATATCTAGTAGGAGATGAGTTTCTTTTTCAATACTCTACGAGCCTCTATGGTTAATTCTATATTTATACTATGTAAAACAAAAACATATACCTTGGGAAAAATAGCCAATATAATCATATTGTCCAAAAAAAATACAATTATAAACATTCAAGTTGTGTGCATAAATACATTCCCCCGTTCACAATTATATATAAAAAAATATCCCGATCAAAAACTCGATGAAAACAATAATGAGCTCCAAAACATAAAAACAAAACACCGACCAATAAAAAGCTGGCAACACCGAACATCTGAAAACGACGTCAAACGTGAGTGACGTCACCGCGTTAAGCGAGCACTGAAGAGGAAATTAGCCTCACTGTTGTGTCCATTCGCATTTTTCCATTATTGTCAATGTGTCGGCCCACTGTGCGGCTCAGCGACAAAGGATAGCCAGACGTCAATGTCGGTGGAGCTATGGCAGAACATTAATTTTACGCCTGTTGCTTTTATTTTTCAAGCATGGCAATTTTATTGTATAATAATGATATAATCGGCGGGATAAAAATCCTGGGATAAAAATAGCCTATGTACTTATGATAAGGACATATGCTATTTGATAGATAGATTATGGTATGGATAAGGACCTTATCCATACCATAGGCTATCCGCATGCCAAACATGATGATCCGTTTAGAAGTTGAGGCGTGAAGGCGTAACAAACAAACAAACTCACTTTCGCATTTATAATATTAGTTAGGATTTCAGTAACTATTGAAAGTGTTGGTCCAAAAGTTGGTCCATGTATGACATTGTAAAACTGTAAAGCCATGTTTTTTTTATTAGGGATGTAATTTTTCCAAATTAGATGCAATAAGCTATAATAAACTTGAGAGTCTGGTGTAGGAAAACATGGTTAGAAAAACGTTACATATTGGTGATACTCCGCCTGTCTGGTTACCTCAAGACAGCTGCACTTGGAAGCTCTTCAAGTTGTGTGTAGTTTCCCTTTAGTTATTTTTTTATTTCTAAGGCAGACTTAAATAAGTCATTCTCACTTTAAGGCCTTTGCTTGCGGCGGCGTCGTGTGGCGGGTCGCTCACTTCCCTCCAATATGGCGAGGAGGGCAATGGCTGCCACACGCGTCATACTTGTGAACAGGTGCTGCTTGTGGGGGCTGGTCTGCTTAAGTTTGCCATTTATTTGTTTACTTATTAAATATAGATTCAGTCTACTTAGTAGTTTTTCCGCCATGCCGGGGCACGCAATTGTTATCAGTACAATTAGAATGTAAATATTATGTAATGAATCTAAGCTTGTTTTGAAAAGAGTAATTGCTGAGTTTATTGCCGGCTCTTCTCAGCAAATGCAACCTTCTGAACCGGTATGGGAGTCAGACTTTTCATAAGTGCCTGCGAAGGTCTATTTGAATAAATGATTTTGAATTTAAATTTGAATTTGTTTGTAACTTCGGCCACATCATCACATACCATGCTGAAATCCTATCCATCATTAACAAAAATAAAAGGCAGCGTATTTTTTTTTATTGTTTATTAATTCCATCTCTGAGACATAAGCAATTATATTTCTACAAACCTATAAAAACAGGATCAAAGCCCAATAAATTACATTACCATTACCTTAACCAGAAAAAAATCCTAAATCACCCTCCCCCCAAAACAAGGGCAGAAAAAGTAGGGAGGGGAGAATCTCGAGGATAACACTAACACATTTTCGTCGCAAAGGCTAACGATTCCGAAGTGAGCTGTCCCATAAATTTGGTACGGGCTGATTGATACATGGCGGTGGGTTGACGCCCATCCAGTAATTTAGTGCCCGCGCCCGCCCACCAGCCATACAGATAACGAAGACTTTTGTTTTGCATTAATTCCTTTTGCCAGTTCGCATGGCTTTTTATAAGATTGCTTGGAGCTTTAAGAATAGGCTTTAGATAATTGGTTCGGTCGTTTGTTACAAAATAACTTTTTTTATTTTATTTCATGGGAAGCCATGAAATAAAATAAAAAAAAGTTATTTCTAACGAGACTCCTTTACGAAGGTAAAGGAGTCTCGTTAGATCAGGTATTTAGAATTTTCAAAATCAAAATCAAAAAGTCATTTATTCAGTTTAGGCCCTAGTAAGGCACTTATGGACCTTACATTGGTACATACAGTTGAATACATACCACCGGTTCGGAATACACTTAAACTGAGAAGACTCCGGCAAGAAACTCTTGGAAGTGTAATTTATTTTGAAAAACTTAATATGATCATGCCATGATGCTTAGACGTTGGAAGGGACCAGTCCCCACAACACAGGGAATTGGAAGGGACCAGTCCCCACAACACAGGGAATCCTAGTGTGGGGACTGGAGACCGCATCTATTTGTAAAGTTATTTTGAAACTAATAAATATTATTTTATTTTTATTTATTTTATTTATTTACGTACGTACCAATAAGATATCATCGTATTTTTTTATAATCACATCACATACAATACTTTCTGTGGGAAAGACCTAAGAAATTTCGAAAAATCTACGATGGTAATTTTTTTCTACACGTAACTTAACAAGATGTAAAAACCAAGTACGAGTCAGACTCGCATACAAAGAGGGTTTCGTAAAGACGTTTCTTTTTAATTTTATTTCATTTTTATTATTTGTTTTTACAGCGGCACATATTCTGTGAAAATTTCAACTATCTTCTTATTACGGTTCAAGGGATACAACCCATTGATGGACAGGTGAAATAAAATAGATGGACGGACGGACGGACAGCAGAGGCTTAGTAATAGGGTCCCACTGGTACCCTTTAGGTACGGAACTCTAAAAACTAACATATGAGCTACACTAGCCCGCTTCATTATTCCAAACAAAGCCTCATATCTCAAAACAACATAGTTCGTTTCACGACTGCTTACTCACAAAAAGCCAGTCTTTCTTTCCACACTTTGCTAATTTCAAACCAGTCACCACACTCACAAACGACACAGGGCCAGATTACAAGGCCTTTCTTAAAAGCTAATCTTAGGACAAAAGCTTTATTACAGTCCGCCCCTGGGTATGGGGCGCATGTTGCCATTGTTTATTTTAATTTTTTCGCCTGGCGGAAACGTGTCTGCGTGGCTAAGGAGAGATGTACAGTACAGGGTGTGATTGGATTATTTTGTTTGTAGGTACGGGAATTTTATAGCGTAAGATATATGAGATTGGTAAATTTATGTAATATGTTAGTGATAAAAAAATGTAAAGTATTGCAGCTAATGTGTTTAAATACCATAATTGGTGTATTGTACTGTTATTTTTATTCTATTTCTATGTGTTGTATATGTATTGTGTGGTATGTTATAGTTTTTGTAGTCTGGTATTTTTATTTTGTTTTCGACTTTTTTGAGTTTTTTATTTTAAATCCTTATTGTGCTTTCTGACAGTCTAATTATTGGTCTTAACACAATTTAAGAACCTAGAACCGTTTTGGAGTAGTAATGTAGACCGATTATACCTATTTAAATTAGACGAATTCGCTATTTCGT
This sequence comes from Polyploca ridens, assembly GCA_951394255.1. Taxonomy (NCBI): domain Eukaryota; kingdom Metazoa; phylum Arthropoda; class Insecta; order Lepidoptera; family Drepanidae; genus Polyploca; species Polyploca ridens. The sequence goes on along the minus strand of OX596247.1, from coordinate 18,602,210 downwards.
AATCCCCGGTTTTCTACTCCAAAACTGGATCGATAAAAAAAAAACAAGAATCATAATAAGATGGGCTTTGGCTATGTCTGTCGGTTTTCCTTTGTTTTTGTGTATTCGTCAAATTTGTTCGCTGGACGTCTGATAAGAGCGTGATAATGGTAAGTTTTTGTGATTTTTGAAGGCTCTTAATTCTTATAATTATTAATTTATGGAGAAATACAAAACCGAGAGACATACAGAGGTACCTTCAGATTGCATGGTAAAATAATCATTGCTCTAGTGTAATTATCCAGAGACGAAACTGAGGATTACGTTTATATGGAACAAACGCCACCAGCATTTCCTCTTAAGAATGGCATTTTAAAAAGTTTTTCCTTTGTAGATGCCTATAGCATGATGTAATATAGGGAATCAGGTGTGCGCATTTTATTATATATAATTAACTCTGATTTATAATGTAATGTGACAAAAAGTTGAAAAAAATATCACTTTGTAATACTTCTGGTATTACGAAGTGATATTTTTTTCTGACAAACGTTGGAAACCTCTTCACGCTATTTTTGATATTGTAGCGCTAAGGGAAAATTGTATAGACTAGCTAAAAATCCATTAAAGCATTTAATAAATATATCCTTCCTCTCCTGTATACAGGCACGATAGTGAAGTGATATGCAGCTCATTTTCAGCTTTGGCTGAATTATCAGCGACGCGGACGCGTGCCTCGGAGAGGCTAACGGCTACACCGTGTAGTGCTGCCCACTTGAGTTGGTAATTATGAGTTTTTATAGCAAATTAGCTGTCTCCCGCGGTTTCACCCGCGTTCTAGGAATATAAAATAAATAAATATCCTGGGACATTCCTCACACACGGTTATCTGATCCCAAACTAAGCAGAGCTTGTACTATGGAAACCAGATAACTGATATAAAACATATACTACTTTTTGTTTGTAAATACATACTTAATATACATAATTACACCCAGACTCAGGATATACAAACATGTTCATGCACACAAATGCATGTCCTGTGTGGGAATCGAACCCACGACCTGCGGCGCGTAAGGTGAACCTTAACCAACTGCGCCAACTGGCCCGTCAATATAAAGTAGCCTATGTCCTTCACCATACCATATAGGCTATCTGCGTTTCATCGTGATCAGTTGAGTATATAGTTAAGGCGTAAAAGTATAACAAACAAATAAACTAACAAACTCACATTCGCATTTATAAATATATCGAAGATTAGGAACTACGGGAATCAAACCCACGGCATTCGTCGTAGATACAAACAGAACTGGCAGTTTTTTTTATACTACTAATGCCCGGTTTCAATAAACAAAAACGAATCGTTTTGCTTACCAATGGTAGGTTTTTTATTGCCAAACTTGGCATATAGATCATTTCGTAAGCTAATTTTACCTGTGATAGCTACTTCCATATGGGAGGGTCTGCTATGCAAAGCTTTAAGGTCTTTGCTTCATTATTAGTAAAGATATAAGAGTCTTAATTTTAGTAAATCTTAACCGATAGCGGTCCGTAAATTATTGAAACCGGGCGTAAGTCGGCAAATAAGCATATGGTGGTAAGCCCATAGCAGCAGTTCCTCAATATAGTCTGTTCTATTCCAACTGGGAAGACCCGGCAATAAACTCAGCAATTACTCTTTTCAAAACAAGCTTAGATTCATTACATAATATTTACATTTTAATCGCACTGACAACAATTGCGTGCCCCGGCGCGGCGGCAAAACTACAAAGTAGACTGAATTTATATTTAATAAGTAAATAAATCAATGGCAAACATAAGCAGACCAGACAAGACCTTGTCGACCTTGTCGACAATCGTCATCGTTACTAAGCGATCAACCTTTGTATGAGATTGACATTTCAAATCGAAAAATCACGTGATTTTTAACAATCTCTTATGTCACTCCCATACAAAGTTTGATCGTTTACTAACGATATCGATTGTCGACAACCATCTTGTCTAGGGGGGCTGCCCCCACAAGCAGCACCTGTTCACAAGAATGACGCGTGTGACAGCCATCACCCTCCGCGCCATATTGGAGGGAAGTGAGCGACCCGTCACACGACGCCGCCGCAAGGAAAGGCCTTAAAGCTGTATTATGGAGAACTCTCCGTAATAACTTAAAAACAAACTCTTCTTCCACTATCAGGTTCACACCGACCACACTACAGTTACAGTGGCTTGACAAAAATATAGTGACGCGCACTTGGAAGCCCCGGATTGCATGTACGCCTTGTTTATGTGGAACTCATCAAGTTTGCTAAGAACAATGGTTAGTTTACACTTTTTCACCAGTTTTCACCACTGCTGTAGACATCCCGGGGCTGTTTTGTGTAATGAGCGGTTTTTGTAAGTCGCATGCCAGTCAAATCTGGATGTGTGTTACTTCATGCCTAAATAGCTGAATAGGTGTGATAAAAAAGGTAACACATAGGATATTTAATATCTAGGAGCACTTTTAGAATTAGGGGCTTACGGAAGCCCATAATGAAATAATAATAGTGATGGCAATTTTAACTCAAAGCAATTTGGATATTACCACAGATATACATCTAAATAGATGCCGAAAGCGTATGTACTTCGCGTGTCGAAATCTGTGCAAAAATGGGGCCGAATGTTCTTCTTTTAAAACTGTTTCGCGCGGACAGGGAACTCGCATAAGGCTGCATGTCCATCAGATATGTTTAGCTGACAAATAGGATAGCTTCATTTTCACGTTAAAAATCTAATGCCAACCTAACTAAATCAATCTTATGACATTATGGTAGGTAAAAAAAGGTGTAGCCAAGCGTGTAGCTTGGTTTTCATACGGATGGAGGGACTTGCGTTTTCTATTTAAATTTATGTCTGTGGATATTACCTAGTTCCATATAAAGACGACATACATGCATACATGTAGATTTTTCATCACGATAGTGGAAATATTAATAAAAGAATACGTCTGTAAATGGGCACAGATAGCTCAGTTTATATAGACTCACAAGAGTACTAGAAAAAAAATGCAAACGGAATCATTTACGTAGATGCCTGAATAATTTCCACATCGACGACAAATTACCACTAATGCAGCAAAATAAAAAGCAAACCACATCAAAGCAAAGCCATCGCTACACTACCGCACCCTCAAAGACTATCGTACCCCAAATATCTCACGTAGGAGACTGCACCTAGGCGTCCTCGTAAATGCACCCATCTGCGCGACCGAAACTGCTAATATCTCAACCTACAAGCGTTTGCATCTTCACAAACTTGCATTACGAATCAAAAGTCTTGACCGAACACCTCTATGTTGTAGATCATACGTACGATTTTCGAATGTGTGTATTTTAAATCAAATGCAAAGCAATTTTGACAGGTGAACGCAGAGATAGCGTTTACGAAGCAAGCTGAGGTCGCGTTTCGGTTGAAATATGCAGAGATGGTATTGAGGTGACCTTTACAAAGGGGTAAGACAGTTCGTGTGGACGCAACGCGATTCGTGCATGTGGGTGCGTCTACACGGTTGGACGATACGATATTTAAATTAAGGTGCATCTTGTACTACGGAAACCAGATGACTTACTGATACTACTTATACCTTTTGTTTGTTAGTACATACTTAATATAGGTCATTCCTCACACACGGTCATCTGATCCCAAACTAAGCAGAGCTTGTACTATGGAAACCAGATAACTGATATACTACATATACTACTTTTTTTGTAAATACACTTTGCACTTGAGAGCCAGTTCCTTCTAGGCTTTGTGTGCTTACCACCTTCGGTCGCATCATCACTTACCATGGTGAGATTGCGGTCAAACACAGGCCTATAAAAAGTAAAAAAAAAATAATTACACCCAGACTCAGGACATACAGACATGTTCATGCACACAAATGCATGTCCTGTGTGGGAATCGAACCCACGAGCTGCGGCGCGATAGGTGGAATTTTAACCAGAGTCCTAACCAACCACGCCAGCTGGCCCGTCAAATGGAAACAAACCACCACAGTCAGTTTTCAAAAGACCTCCATAGGGAGGCACGTGTGCTCAAAGTGACCGCCATTAAACATGCAATGCTGCTTAAGTAAGGCGTTAAGTCGCCTCTGAACGCTTTGAGTCGGCCGTGTACTATGTGGCCGTAGTATGCACTTGCTAAATTAACATGAATTTACGGACATAGGATGCACGGAAGATTTGGTAGTGTTAGCACACAAGCACATCCACCGGATGATAAGCGATAACTCTTGCAAAACCAGGGGCACCACTCACATGTTACTGACACTTCCATATCCCCGGTGAGCTCTGGAGATACTCACAAGCAGGAACACATTAAGTTATTTGGCTGCGGTATTCTGTAAGGTGGAGAACTTCTCCAGTCGAGCAGCTTTGAGCTCTTTTACCAAACAAGCAAGGCCCGCCTAATTGTAAGCGATTACCGTAGCCTAGCCGACCCTGCGAAAATCTCTTCACAGGCAAAATGGCGATGATAGCTCAGTGGTAGAGACGACGAAGGTCTCGGGTTCAAATCAATGAGCTACCAATTTCAAGTTGAAAATCTGCCGCGAGCACTTATCGGTGTGTTCCGATAGCTGCACTTGAGAGCCTTCCTTCTAGGCTTTGTGTGTTTACCACCAAAAAATGGAGCAATGTTCATCCTATACAAAACCTTAACAGCAACACTTTCTTCACGAAAATTCCACATCCTACTTTAAAGCAACACAGTCCTAATACTGAGCTCACCTATTCTTATTACTGAACGTCGGAAGCAGTCGGAATGCTGAGTCAAACGAGTCCAATATAAAATAAACAAGTCTGCTATGATTACGGGCTGCACAAGAGTCGAGTGGACGCCCCCCTGCTGCCGATCGATGACGTTTGACCCCTTTACCTGCCCCCCACTGTCCGTCCGTCCGTCTTGAAATCCACTGCACCGGGTGTTAAGACCAAGTCACTAGGACACGGTTTATTTTGGAAGGATCAATTTTTTTATCGCTAGATTAACCTTGGATTATGTACCTAATCAAAAACAGGTCTAATTTCAAATTAACAGTGAGTTCCTCTTAGCTGGCAAATGTAAATTTTCAGCAGCGTTCAAACTTAGGCTCTATTCACACGAACCACAACCACACTACAACCGAAACCACATCATAACCCACGTGGGCGGGCGCTAATTTGTATGAAAATTTATAGTTGAATTCGCACGGACCACATTTTCATCAATCATAACATTAGAGTGAGTGATACACCTGGTGTTGTAAGCGTCCATAGGCTACGGTAGCTGTTTACCATCAGGCGGGCCGAATGCTTGTTTGCCACCTTAGTGGTATAAAAAAAAGAAAAAAATGGAGTTTGTAAAGAAATAAATAAGACCAGTCTTTGGTCAACTGTACCAACTTAATGGTTATTTTTACAAATTATCATTTCACAAAACAAAAATATCGATTGAAAATCAACTAACATGAATACTTACCTATTTCAATTTAATTTTATATTTTTAAATTTCATTCTAATAGTCGTCCAGTATGCGCCTTAATGCGAGGGTGGTGAGTGCAATCTGCCACCTTTGTCCGTCTCACATCACCCTCGGAGTCGTCTTCACTCAATACCCTTTAATATCTGAGCTCTGTCTGTCTGTATAAATGTACAGGTGTTTTTGAGAATGAAGAAGATTTTGCAATGACACGTGACCACTAGATTCCGTCCCGCTGTTTTACCCGCTCAGTAATGATTATTGTCATCATAAGTTATGATCTATCTACATTTTAGGGTTCCTCAAAAGAAAAGAAAACAGAACCCTTATAGGATCACTTTGTTGTCGGTCTATGTCTATCTGTCCATCTGTCAAGACCTTTTTTCTCAGTAACGCGTGGATTTAATAAGCTGGAATTCCTTGTTATTTGGCTAGTAATAGGATATGTAGGATAATATTTTTGGCCACATTTGAATGATACCTGTTGGCTACACTTGAGAGCCATTTCCCTTGTAATCTTTATTCACGAAGCACACAAGAAATACCATGGTAAAATCTTGGGCGAAAAAGTCCCTATCCAAATAAAAAACCTGTCAAAAACAATTTTAAACAATCACATTGTAGGTATATAGACACAAGTTAGTGTCTATATACCTACAAATGAATATCTTTTTTTTTTTATACAACTTAATCGGTAAACAAGCATACGGCCCGCCTGATGGTAAGCGGTTACCGTAGCCATATGGACGCTTGCAACACAAGAAGCATCGCTCACGCGTTACCGACCTTTCCCCCCTCCCCTATGAGCTCTGGCTCATACCGACTTTACTCACGCGCAGGAACACAACATAACGTTATTTGGCTGCGGTATTCTGTAAGGTGGAGGTACTTCCCCAGTCGAGCTGCTCTTTGAGCGAATAAACGCTATGCTCTACGTCTCTCGAATTTTAAAAAAGCATTAAAATTGTTATAAAATCAGTAACTCGACCAACAACTGTTATAATGAACAACCCATAGTAAAAACTAACGCACAAACCGAATCGCAAATTAAAACCAACTATCGAAACTTTATCAAAACCAATCAACTGAAACATGGCAACTATGCCAAACTAGTAAATTTGATAAAAATGGGCGTCGTTAAACACTTGGGCAGAACTTGAAACTAATTTTCATATTCAGCGACTATCGGTGCGGCAAAACAAATCCACAACTCACTATGTAATAGTTACGTGCAGTCGTAGTGCATTAATGTGCTTCTACATAGACCGATGTGCTTCTAGATGTGCTTCCAATAATGGAGTGAACTGGATGTGCTGGGATACGTTTTGTTTTGATAATTATAATGAGAGAGGCCGAACATCTCATAGAACCGCGTGGTGGCAAATGGGCCGGGAATCAGCTCCCAATCCCCTTGACAGAGAGAAGATTCACATCGATGGAGCGTCGTCCCGTGAATTCTGCTGCTAAGTTTACCTACAATGTCAATGAATTTTTTGTTAATTAATTTATAATTTGCCATTTTTTTTATTCATTATTTCTAATATGTAATTTGTCAATATAAATTAATTAATTTATAATCTATATTGTTTTGACATCCTAAGGTTTAATTAGTTATATTTTTTTTAGCTTTGTTAAAATTACAACTTGTTATCATTTATTAAATTCCATTTGTATAATGTAGCTCTATTTTAGCGCAATTGGTTAAGGTTCACCTTACGCGCCGCAGGTCGTGGGTTCGATTCCCACACAGGACATGCATTTGTGTGCATGAACATGTCTGTATGTCCTGAGTCTGGGTGTAATTATGTATATTAAGTATGTATTTAGAAACAAAAAGTAGTATATGTATTATATCAGTTATCTGGTTTCCATAGTACAAGCTCTGCTTAGTTTGGAATCAGATGACCGTGTGTGAGGAATGTCCCAGGATATTTATTTATTTTATTTATGTTTCACGCAATAAATGATCTTTATCTTATCTTTAATAAACGCTCATTATAAACATTCAATGCAGGGTGCATTTAATACCGTAGTAGTACGTCCAATCACACAAACTTTGCGTCTTTGACGGCCCTCCAATAAAAGTTTAGTTCTATTCCTTACGCCTTGGTATTACCATACCACATCCAGTACACTCCACAGTACTCCACACCACCCATATTTATGACTCCTGCTTACCGCGCTGCATCGGGGAGTATCATAAAATTCTATCGCCTGGATTGCAGCGTTGATCCGTCCGCATCCGGGGGTTGCTGTAGATTATGATACATCTCCCTACTTCCCTAGACCACCCCCTCCCGTTCATTGAGCCAATTACCTGGGGTGGGAAAAATTGTGGCTTATTAACTTTGTGGTAATAGTTTTTGAAACTGCCTAGGTAAGTACAGAAAAGTGAAGATAGAGTTGATTGGGTTTGAGAAATTATATCGCTTTGGCTTTTTGCCTGTCTGCCTTAGGAGGGTAATATTCAAATAAATAAATAATAAATAAATATCCTGGGATATTCCTCACACACGGTCATCTGATCCCAAACTAAGCAGTTGTACTATGGAAACCAGACGACTGATATAATACATATACTACTTTTTGTTTGTAAATACATACTTAATATACATAATTACATCCAGACTCAGGACATACAGACATATTCATACACATAAATGCATGTCCTGTGTGGGAATCGAACCCACGACCAGTGAACCTTAACCAACTGCGCCAACTGGCCCGCCATTTGAACCTTTTGTAGCCAGCTTGACAAATTTTGAAATATTAATTTTAATCATTTTTGCTTTCAATCTTGAAGATTCTGTGAATGAGAATGATTGAAGAATATCGTGAGGAAACCATAGTTCGGTACTGTGTACTAACCATTTGCCTACCACCCCTTAGTTGAAACCTATCGCCATTCACCTAAGTGGTCTGGAAATTGCACCTTAGAGCCAGTTGATTTCAAGGCTTTCCATGCTCACCTTCTGGCACAGTACTTACCATGGTGAGATCAAGGTCATACATAGTAAAAAAGAATCGTTCGTGATATAGCATGATCAGCAGTCGGTGAAGACGCCGACGAGACGTTATGGGTGACCGCCTAGTGGTATTTCAACTCGAGTGTTTTCCGTGCTTCGGAAGGCACGTAAAGCGTTGGTCCTGGTTATCACTAAATTATATGGAGGCCTCCTAAGCGGCATGAAAACTCCAACAGTAGGTTGACCACTAGCCTGCCTCCATCGATCCGCAGTGGGCACTCGTGGTAGATTATCTGCCCATTCCATTTCACCCTCATTTGTGGAAGGAGGCCCGTGCTCAGCAGTGGGATATTGTAGGCTTATAATGATGATAATATAAAAAAAAACATGACCATTTAAAAATGGCCTAAATGAAGGTAAAACCATGGAGGAAAGATGGGTAAAACAAATAGACAAGCCAATACAAAGTTGTAAAATACAAGTGCGTTACAATTCTTTTTCAACAAAAACTATGATATTGCGACAAAGCTTGCCAAATCGAAAACTAAGCTACTCCAAAGCTCATAAGTTCAGCATATCTCGACTTTTGAACAACTTTCCTATACGAATCTCATTTGCAAATATAATATAGAGACGGGAATGCGTTTCTAAATTGCATTACATATTTTTCTGTTAATATAAGTAGGTAATACTACGCAATTGTCCGCGACGTGGAAATGTTCATGCTAAAGTGAATCTATCATCAAAACTTCATACATCATCATCTCTCCTGTTGGGCTAGTCTAGAACCAAATATAAGCCTATAAAATATACCTAGTCCAGACTGAAGGGAGATCTTCATTTTTAAATTGAGGAGTCATCCAACCATACTCTTCTATTCAGTTTAGGATCTGATAAGGCACTTATGAATGTTAAAGGTCGCCGAATTGAAAAGGGGGCCAACCACAAGCTCTTATAACAATATTATTATAACCTTAATTGTCTTTTGTCCAATTTTGACGTCGGATGTCAAAGAAGATGGCCCTCTGGTAGAGGACCACGCTAACAACATAATACATAAACCTACATATTTTGATGATCACATCCCAAGCTTCTACTTTCAGAGAACTATCCTGTACGAGACCGCAAGTGCACACAATAATTTTTTAAGATTAAGCACTTAATTATGCTGTATTTTAAGTATACTGTTTAAATAAAAAAGAAAAACAGATATATTAGATATTCTTCTAAATTATGTGTATTGTCAAATGCGACGCCCTATACCAATATTAGATTATGATGAAACACAACTCTCTAAAGTACAAAATCACATTTTCACATTCTCTGTAAAACTACCCTCATTAACCTCCCAGTCGAATCCCAGATTTTTCTCAACCCTAAACCAATCGAAAAGCTAATCATTCTAAAACAAATCGAGCGCACAAACAATAGAACATCACCGTAGGGTCAGCACCAGCAGGTAAACAAAGCGACGCATTAAGAGGGTAGATTAACAGAAAAAGCGAGGTGAAATACGGTGGTGCCTGTAAATTTTCTTACGCTCCCCCTCTGACGCCCGGCAACATCGACAGTGCGCTGACATGGGTACTAGGTGCAAAAAAAATATACTATTATTAAAAGTATTATAAATTTGAAAAGTCTACGTGGCTGTTACTCAAGTACCTACATTACATTTTGTCATTTTGAAAACAAATTGTGACTTTGACAAATATTACCAATAAATGTATGTATATTTAATTTATTGACTCTACATAAACCTATCAGTTATATTCTTACCCCCTTATTCATAATAAAGTTATCAAACGTTGATTAGCTAAAATTCCGAAGACTTTATCTGACAGGTGACATTTGGTGATCGAAAGAGTGAGACGGGGCACACTATTACACTGATTTAGTTAAAAAGCAATAATGAAGGGGGTTAGTTTCAATCGGTTTCCAAAAATTCATTCAAAAAAGTTTGTGGAAAAAAAACATGTAACAAGCACAAATATTTCTTTTTTAGAGTTTTATTAGAAAGCGTCACCACATAAAATTTTTCTTCCAACCGTACACTCGTCTCCCGATTCGTCCCACCGAAAATTTTCGTTCGAGCCGTTTCTAAAGCGCCTTTTTTAATCTCTATAAATCAAATTTATGACTTGTATAAGCTTTCTGTTTTATTTACCCTTTCATAATTTTGTTGCTTGACTGTACGTACGTACCTAGCTATAGGCAGCTTAATATATGTTCCGTAAATGGCTGAAACTCGCGAAGAATTTCCATTTATTTAGCTAAGTTATGAACTAAAATAGTGGTGACATTTAAGGAAATATTTTAGTTAATTTATGTTAGTTGTTAATATTTCGAATTGGGTAATGTAGCGTAAGATTTTGGGTTCTAATACGACCATTAACTTGTTTTCTTAGATTCTTAAATATTATCTTGCGCTTTCAGTGCCGTTATATACACAACTTTAGTTTATAGTTGTGCCGATTCTGTTGTAAATTGCACTAAACTAATTTTAGTCACATCACATCTCTTTCTTACAAACATTATTAAAATAAGGATAGAACAGATTTAAAGCAGTCAAATTAGTCTTTGCCGTCTTCATTTGCGGGTATTTAGACGTAACCGCGATAGATGGCGACTAAATTTGTATTGAAAACAAGCACTGGACAAATTTGACAGGACTAAATTTCTTACATACTTTTCTTATGTTCTTTGTTTGAAAGAGATATAGTGAGATTAAATTAGTTTGGTTGTAAACAATAGAATCAGCACCAATACCTACTTATTTACGTTTACTCTTTCACCGTGCACTTAATAAAATTATTCTTCTTATTCTCTTCTTCTTAGTCTGCCGTAAGCTGTACTTAAGAACTACTGTCTTACCAGGCTGACTGCGACTCTCAGTCTTATTGTCGTTATCTTCTAAGTTTGATGTGCTTACAAATTTTTTTTTGACGGGCCAGGCGTTACCTATCACGCCGTCCTTAGGTCGTGGGTTCGATTCCCACCAATGACATACATTTATGTGCATGAACATGTCTGCATGTCCTGAGTCTGGGTGTAATTATGTTTATTAAGTATGTATTCAGAAAAAAAAAATTGAATATCAGTTTTCTGGTTTCCATGATAGCCATGTGTCAAGAATGTGTCAGGATATTTATCTATACTAGGTAGGTAAATGGTAAGAAATAAGCATACCTCCTGATGGTAAGCGGTCACCGTAGCCCATCGACGCTTACAGCACCAGGTTTATCCATTGGTCACATAATCGCATGAATTATACACAATATATAAAGGTACAAATTTCCAAGCTCTTTAAATTCTCAAATAGAGCTGTTAGCATACTTTTTTTCACGTCATAACATGTCCTAAGCAAACAAGTAACAAAATTAGCCCCCAAGTTACCTTTAACATAGGTTACTAAAGGAGTACACGTCAGTACAAGGTTTCAACTTTGTAACACATTTCCTTGCCTTATCGTTTTAGGGATCCTCAGTTGAATATTAAAACCATGAAATAAAGTGTATATTGAAAAATGAGATATTTGAATAAGTTAAATAATGAGATGGACTAGACAGATTTAGTTAGGTTAGTCATTGTTTTGGCAGTAGATAAAAATTAACTTTTTGGATAAATATTTTGAGAAATTGATATTTAATTGTCTCAATGGATAGGCCTTAAAGAACTCTGTATGTCAAAAAACTCTAATTTTTTATAAAGGCAATCAATGTTGAATAGTTTGCTAATAGCTCAGAGTATATAAATACTACCTAATAGTATGTACCTAAGTGTTTTTAAATTTGCATTATAAAAGGTTAATTAACTTGCCTACATACAGAATTAATTTCGTTAGCGATTGAAAAACGATGCCAAATAGAGTAGCTATGTAAACCTCATTATACCAGTATTTGTAAACGGCAGCAGAAAGATATAGGTACTATATCACTATATGCACTAAACTATTAAGCTGAATTTAGCAAAAAAAAATACAGTAACAGAATATATTAACCGACTGAACCACATAAATTTGAAACATATTTTAAACGTTTAATACAACATCTCTCTCTATAGTCGTTCCCTCATGTCTGAGGATCGTGGTCAGCATCGGGTTTGTTTCTAGAGCGAATGTTCTGCCTCCACCGGTTTCTATCCAACGCGTCCCTTACGACCGTGTAAAACTTGGAGGACGATGAGTCTTTTACTTGATCGGACCATCTAGTTGGTGAACGACCACGTAGTCATAATATACAACATAATAATAAACTATTAAATTGCACCTTGCAAAAACCTACGGAACCATCCACATTTAAAAAATATCACCTTTCAACGTATACAACATAAAAAGTTTCCTTTGACGAGTGTTGGCCAGTCGTTACGTCCTACACATAAAGCCCACGGCGATTACATAGAAAAACGCGCGAAACGCTTAAAAAGGGGGTGAAACTGGGCGTGGGGTCACCGGGGGGGTACAGAAATGCAAATATGAAATATGAAAATGAAGATGGCATGTAATAAAAGTGATATACTGGGCTCCGTAGAGCCATTCCGGCGGGGTAGTAGTCTCGTCAGTTTTATACTGAGCCGTCCATCATATCGTGACAGTGTTCAGCGATGCCTCCTTGGGGCTGAAGTGGGGCGAAGTGGGGCAGAGTGGGGCGAAGTGGGCGAAGTGGGGTATAGGGCCGCTCGTGCGTTCACAGATTTATTATTTCAATGTTGACGCGCGATGTTTTATGTTTGATTTGGGTATTTGAGACTGGACTAGAAGACTCGAATGTTGAGATTTTAGGTAGTTTTAGGAACATTTTTTACTAAGAGAATGTATACTTTGTTTAGTTTGGAAAAGTTTGCTAAAAGAAAAAACTTTCAGGTGATGTTATCTCTGTGATGTCAAATGCCGTAAGGTCGTAGGTTCAAATCAAATATTAGCTTTCAGTGAAGGGAAACACCGTGAGGTAAACATGGCTCGGAAGGGTTTTTTGATGCAGCCACTTGTCTGGCTACGACCTACAAGTTGAAAATCTGCCAAAGAACCTTACAGTGTTTCAAAAGCTGCGCTTGAGAGCCATTTCCTTCAGCTTTAATTCTTACGATCTTTGTCCAAAGCATTTAGGACATTAATGTATGCATTGTGTCCTGAAATTCAAGTCAAAGAATTATAGAAGTACTTTAAATCAGCTAGGTACTAGATAAGCAATAGCGCAGTCTACAATTGCAAAAAAAAAACAAAGTATACTGGCAATCGTTAACAAAAAATTTAATTACCATAAAACAGCTTAAGTGCCGGCAGCGGGTAAGGTCAGCATATATATTTAATGTAACTGTGTAACATGGTCAAGCCTTCTTGAGGAAAATGTACTGAAACTCATTTTCACCAACTTTTAAATACAGAGTTCCTGTACGATACATTTGTTATGCTGTCCCGTGGAATCTGTGCATTTTAAAGTAAAGTAGCCCTTGTCATTCTCTGATCCCTAACCTAAACTACCACAATGCAAAATCGATCGCTTGCTCTGTTAAAATCAAAACCGAACCAATCCCACGGGAACGTACATTATTCCGGGATAAAAAGCAACCTATGTGCTACTCCAGACTATAATCTATCTCGTGCCTAATTTAGGGTCGGCAACGCGCGAGTGATACCCCTGGTGTTGCAAGCGTCCATAGGCTACGGTAACTGCTTACCATCAGGCGGGCCGTATGCTTGTTTGCCACCTAAGTGGTATAAAAAAAAAAAAAATTAGAGCTGTTCAGCCGTTCTGCCGTGATTGAGTAACAATCAATCCATCCATCCAAACTTTCGCAGTAGGATATATACATTTATAGGTACCTATATAAAGTTTTAGTCGTTCAAATAAATTAACATTGAAAATCATCCCACAGGAGCATATTACTGGAATAAAAAGTATCCTATGTCCTTCTCCATACCATAGGCTATCTGCGTGCCAAATTTCATAATGATTGGTTCAGTAGTTAAAGCGTGAAAGCGTAACAAACAAACAAACAAACAAACATACAAACAAACAGAGTTACTTTCACATTTATAATATTAGTAAGGATAGTAAGGATATTAGTAAGATTTGAGACAGTGATTTGATATATCGTTTTTCAATTACGTAGGTTTTTTTATTTATTTAAACTTTTTAAATATTTAATGTAACTGTGTAACATGGTCAAGCCTTCTTGAGGAAAATGTACTGAAACTCATTTTCACCAACTTTTAAATACAGAGTTCCTGTACGATACATTTGTTATGCTGTCCCGTGGAATCTGTGCATTTTAAAGTAAAGTAGCCCTTGTCATTCTCTGATCCCTAACCTAAACTACCACAATGCAAAATCGATCGCTTGCTCTGTTAAAATCAAAACCGAACCAATCCCACGGGAACGTACATTATTCCGGGATAAAAAGCAACCTATGTGCTACTCCAGACTATAATCTATCTCGTGCCTAATTTAGGGTCGGCAACGCGCGAGTGATACCCCTGGTGTTGCAAGCGTCCATAGGCTACGGTAACTGCTTACCATCAGGCGGGCCGTATGCTTGTTTGCCACCTAAGTGGTATAAAAAAAAAAAAATTTAGAGCTGTTCAGCCGTTCTGCCGTGATTGAGTAACAATCAATCCATCCATCCAAACTTTCGCAGTAGGATATATACATTTATAGGTACCTATATAAAGTTTTAGTCGTTCAAATAAATTAACATTGAAAATCATCCCACAGGAGCATATTACTGGAATAAAAAGTATCCTATGTCCTTCTCCATACCATAGGCTATCTGCGTGCCAAATTTCATAATGATTGGTTCAGTAGTTAAAGCGTGAAAGCGTAACAAACAAACAAACAAACAAACATACAAACAAACAGAGTTACTTTCACATTTATAATATTAATATTAGTATATTATTAGTATATTAGTATATTAGTATTAGTATATTAGTATTAGTATATTAGTATAGTATTAGTATTAGTATTAGTATATATTAGTATATTAGTAAGGATAGTAAGGATATTAGTAAGATTTGAGACAGTGATTTGATATATCGTTTTTCAATTACGTAGGTTTTTTTATTTATTTAAACTTTTTAAATATTTAATGTAACTGTGTAACATGGTCAAGCCTTCTTGAGGAAAATGTACTGAAACTCATTTTCACTAACTTTTAAATACAGAGTTCCTGTACGATACATTTGTTATGCTGTCCCGTGGAATCTGTGCATTTTAAAGTAAAGTAGCCCTTGTCATTCTCTGATCCCTAACCTAAACTACCACAATGCAAAATCGATCGCTTGCTCTGTTAAAATCAAAACCGAACCAATCCCACGGGAACGTACATTATTCCGGGATAAAAAGCAACCTATGTGCTACTCCAGACTATAATCTATCTCGTGCCTAATTTAGGGTCGGCAACGCGCGAGTGATACCCCTGGTGTTGCAAGCGTCCATAGGCTACGGTAACTGCTTACCATCAGGCGGGCCGTATGCTTGTTTGCCACCTAAGTGGTATAAAAAAAAAAAAATTTAGAGCTGTTCAGCCGTTCTGCCGTGATTGAGTAACAATCAATCCATCCATCCAAACTTTCGCAGTAGGATATATACATTTATAGGTACCTATATAAAGTTTTAGTCGTTCAAATAAATTAACATTGAAAATCATCCCACAGGAGCATATTACTGGAATAAAAAGTATCCTATGTCCTTCTCCATACCATAGGCTATCTGCGTGCCAAATTTCATAATGATTGGTTCAGTAGTTAAAGCGTGAAAGCGTAACAAACAAACAAACAAACAAACATACAAACAAACAGAGTTACTTTCACATTTATAATATTAAGTAAGGATATTCGTCAAATTTGTTTGCTGGACGTCTGGTAAGGGCAGTAAAAATGGTAAGTTTTTGTCATTTTATAGGCTCCTAATTCTTATAATAATTAATTTATGGAGAAAAACACAACCGAGAGACATACAGTGATACCTACAGATTGCATGGTAAAATAATCATAGCTCTAGTGTCATTATCCAGAGAGGAAACTGAGGATTACGTTTGTATGGAAAAAACGCCACCAGCGTTTCCTCTTAACACAGCTTGTCCTAACTTTAGAAGATTTCCAGATTTTAACACCAGTTTAGATCCATATCGTCAATCATACAAAATGAATAATAACGGACACAACAACACTATAATGATTCGTTAAAACCCATAAACAGCGATGTAAATTGCCACAGAAGCGACAATAGCAAAATTCATTATAACAATGCATCGCTGCAAATGATAACCTCATTTTGTGAACGAAACGGGGAATGAATCAAACACATTAAAGCATTGTCATACGGGGAGAATTATTGTGACGCCTCTCGTTACTAGCACACTTCGACGCTGGCGGCGTTACGTGGACAGAGGTGGGGTGGAGACGTCTTCTACTCAATAAAACTCTAACACTGAATAACAGATAACACACTACAGATAACCTACTCCAGACCGGTATAAGGTTTTAATTTAGAGGAAATATTGCTCGAGTACCCTACATGGCATTTAGAAAGGATTTCCGAAATTCAACCCTAAGGGGGTAAAAGAGTGAATCCAATAGGGCGGAGCGCTGGTTTATACTATAAATATTTGGTAGTGTGCATTGGTCATTTTCTAATAAATGAAAATAGGACCTAAAGTTAATTTGATGTAGAAGTTTATTTTAAGCTTAAGTGATAATATAGTAACTATTTGATTGACGTACTGTCCAAGTTTACCGAAGAAAAAATCTGACAATAATGTATGGGTTTTGGCATTTTTGCTAATTTTTATGTTTTTAAGTTTAGTTCCTATAAATTATAGAATAAGTAGAGGAATATTTACGGTTTAATAAATATATCAGTTTGTTTATATAATTTTTTAATGTAAATAAATTAAATATTGTTTTTTGAGAAAATATATCAAGTAATCATCTACTCCACACCTTCCAGAGTCCGTAAATTTTGCATTATCGCCCGCCAGTATGACAGCACAGTGATATATACTCGGACGTATTATAAAAGCAATAAATAAATAAATTTTGGGAAATTTAGAACGCTACCGATTTTATTGTGTACGATAATAATAATAATGAACGGTGTTGTTTGGCCGCCATTTGCATTGTCAAGCGCTTTGTGTTTTCATTATCGGCGTTCACTGTAGTGGTGGGATGGATGGCTTTAATTTTGAAATAGAGAACTTTGTTTATCAGAGACGTAGATTTTTCCTGCAATTCTTGGACAAGAAAAGAAATGGAGAAGATACGGTGCTTTGTGGCTCCCGGCATAGAATAGGGCCAACCTTTCTAATCCTGAGGGTGTCGTAAAAGGCGACTAATGGAATACACCAGTGGACGGGCAGCAGCGTCCATCTGTGATACATCATCATTACTGCGATCACCAACCCGCCTGCCAAGCGTGGTGATTACGGCATAACCCCCCTCAAATGGTAGCACAAATCTCTACTTAGTACAAATGAATCTCTACTTAGTAGATCTAATACGAAGCGTCTGTAAATTATGTCTGTAAATTAGCCCTGGATAAAAAGTAGCCTCAGTCCTTCGTTTTTTATGTCAACAGGTTGACAAACAGGCAGATTGGCCACCTGATGGTAAGTGGTCACCGCCGCCTATGGACATTTGCAATACCAGGGGGATTGCCAATGTATTGCCGACCTTGAAGAGCTCTTTTTACGCCTTATTTGAGAATCCCATATCGTGAGGGAAAACCGTAATGGGGAGCTCATTCCACATCCTAATAGTCCGCAGTAAGAACGTCCGACTGAAACGTAGTGTGGACGATCGAGGCAGCTCGAGGATGTGAGGATGAACTCCACATCGCTAGCGAGCAGTGCGATGGTAGAAAGGTGATGATGGCACCAGGTCAAAGAGTTCTGGAGAACACTCCCCATTATACAGGCGGTAGAACACACAGAGTGAGCCTATATCTCTCCGAAGGCTAAGAGGTTCTAAACCACCAGTGATAATGGGAACGATACGAGTGGCCCGCCTTTGCACCGAGGCAAGTGGATCAAGCTGATAAGCGGGTGCGCCTGCCCAGAGGTGCGAGCAGTATTCCATATGCGGCCTAACCTGCGCTTTATAAAGCTGTAGCCGCTGGAGTGTCGTGAAGTACCACTTAGACTTATTTAGCACACCCAACTTTTTTGAAGCCAGTTTGGCTTTGCTTTCTAAATTACCTCGGAACTGGACCTCACTCGCAATATCGACACCAAGGATCCCGATACTCTGTGCGATGTTGTGCCTTCTCCTTACCATAGGTTATCTGCGTGCCAAATTTTTCAAAAGTCTTGAAAAGTTAGCAAACAGACCGACAGAGTTACTTTTGCATTTATAACATTAAGTGTTACCAGTTATTACTTTTTTGCCTCAATAGTCTAATTTATGTCAAAATTAAAATATCCAAAATGCAATACGAATAAACCGTAAACACTAATAATCCCACACATCACTAGCAACATGCGATTTTAATCGGTTTTATCTAGTTTTTGTGGTAAATGACAGGAGCACGCCGCGCGGCGCGTCCCGTCGCATTGTTTTGACGTTTGCCCACAAAGCGGGCACACAAATAAATATAAACCTCATTTTTGTTGATAATGAATTGTATTTAATGCGCATCTGAATTTGATTGCGGTCGTTAAACCGGTTGAACCGGCCAGTGGACACCATGTAATTATTATTTTTAATTACGCGATAAGTGCACGCATGGTTTGTTTTTAATAAGTTCCAATTATTTTAAAAAGTTTGCCATTTTAAAATCATTTTTGTGTATTAATTAATTAGCAGTATATAATATTGCGTTTACGACAATTCTCTATTGGTACAGCGCCTCTCGCGGAGTACTTATGGAACTAATCCCTCCCGTATTTTTTTGTAAACCCAAACAGAATTAGCTGTCGTTTACAACGATATTGTAATAGAGATATGCTACCCTCATACTAAGCGGCGTTTAGTTATTGTTCAATTAGGTGAATGCGATAGATAATACGAAATGTACGGTACAGAAAGAGATAGCTATATATTGCCGCTAAGCAAAATTACGACAATTGTCTGAATTTGTCTGCAACAATTAGAGTGCCTTAATGCGATATCTACCTCTTTTTTATTATAATATCATTGGTCGTTTACTAACGTCAATTACTTGGATTCGGGGTACAATAAATCCTACAAAAATTTCCTACAA
Source organism: Polyploca ridens (assembly GCA_951394255.1). Classification (NCBI taxonomy): domain Eukaryota; kingdom Metazoa; phylum Arthropoda; class Insecta; order Lepidoptera; family Drepanidae; genus Polyploca; species Polyploca ridens. Next base: position 18,582,580 of record OX596247.1, on the reverse strand, counting down.
AATATAATTCGGTTTTATTTGATAGTAGGTTGATCAGCAGACGGTCCACCTCATGGTAAGTCGTCAACACCACCTATGGACATTTGCAATATCCGTAAAACAATTTTAGAGTGCACTAGGAAAATATGTGAAATACTTTTCAACCCAGGAAAAGTTTTTACCCTTCGGGTAGATACAGCTAGTATCAATACAATTTCAACTCCTCTACAAACCACATTACCAAACAAATAAATCCTTACAATATTAGATTTACAATCTCCCAGATTATAATAATATCAGCGATCGAGCGTGAGATCGTCTGTCTGTCATCGGGCGGGTGTGTGCGCGCGCGCAGAGTGACACGACTCAGCGAGATCTGCGCCCAGATTGAGCACGGATCATTTCGATCTCACTTGTGGATTGTGGAACAGATTTCGTAGAGTTTAGTAAATTAAGAAAGGATAATTATATAATTTAAATCTAAAATAAACTAAATACTAAATTAACTTATACATTAAAACTGAGCAGATCTTTAGAGAATATAATAAATAATAATATATTGGCATAAAACATATGACAGCTTATTTTTGAATCCATAGACTCCCGAACTAGTAAAAACTGCGTTTCAGGTGCCAGCGGGTTCTCCTATATCATACTGTAGATGATGCAACTTTACGATATCTAATCAATAATATTAAAAAAAAGAAGACTAAGCTAATTTAACGTAAAGACATTGCCAGCATTTTTTTATACGACTTAGTTGATAAACAAACATACGGCCCGCCTGATGGTAAGCAGTTACCGTAGCCATATGGACGCTTGTAACACACGAAGCATCGCTCACGCGTTACCGACCTTTCCCCCTCCCCTATGTGCTCTGGCGACCTTACTCGCGCACAGGAACACAACTTTACATAACATAAAGTTATTTGGCTGCGGTATTCTGTAAGGTGGAGATTCTTCCCCAGTCGCGCTGCTTTTTGAGCGAATAAAAGCTATGCTCTACCTTTCTTGAATCCCTGTCATGAGACCACATTTATTTAACTTATACAAAAGTGATAATTAAGGTTTTTTATTTATTTATCCAATTAAAATATGAGATGACATCATAAATATGGCGGCTAATTAATTAATTTTGGTGCTCTAATAAATAAGAGCACAAAACACACCTTAGCTATTTCCAAAACTCAAACATCGTAATGCTATGCCACCTCTAGGTGTACCAAAGTGCTGTTACAAATGCGGCGGTTCGCGTTGAGCGATTCATTCTCCCGATGACGAATTGTACGGAGATCTCCGGCAACGTAAACATTGGAGCAACTGTGCCGATTGGGGTGGCCACACGGTTTGGAGTTCGAGGAATTTTGTTTTTTTTTTAGTGAGATTAAAATTAAGGATTTATAGTGCTGACGTGACTTGACAACGTAGAAATGGATATTTTGTCATAAAATCTTATCAGTCTTTGAAAATATATCATTCATCTTTAAAAAAATGGACATAAGAGCAAACTCTCACAACACAAGATCTAGTATGGATTCTAGAATTCAGATAATTAAATTCAAAGAATTAATATGTAACTGTACTTCGGTATAACAATTTCCATACTTCAAGCCAAGTACTAAGAGTAAGTTTATGAGGCTAGAAGAGGTTTAAGACCCGGTTTCAATAAACAAAAACGAATCGTTTTGCTTACCAATGGTAGGTTTTTTTATTGCCAACCTGGGCATATTGATCATTTCGTAAGCTAATTTTACCTGTGATAGCTACTTCCAAATGGGAGGGTCTGCTATGCAAAGCTTTGAGGTATTTGCTTCATTATTAGTAAAGATATAAGAGTCTTCATTTTAATAAATCTTAACCGATACCGGTCGGTAAATTATTGAAACGGGGCCTAAGAGCGTATAGCGTATAGCGTAGCGATTATTCTCTCAAAGAGCAGCTCGACTGGGGAAGTACCTCCCTCCTCCTCCATGTTGTGTAAAGTTGTGTTCCTGCGTGTGAGTAAGGTCGCTAGAGCTGATAGGGGAGGGGGGAAGGGTCGGTAACGCGTGAGCGATGCTTCGTGTGTTATAAGCGTCCATATGGCTTCGGCCACTTACCATCAGGCGGGCCGTACACTTGTTTACCGACTGAGTTGTATATATAAAAAAAAACTTCTGAGCTACATCAAACAAAAGCTTCAAATTTTTCAGATCATTAAACAATACCCAGAAAATCAACTCATTCTCCAAAACCACCAAAACCATGCCCACATCACAACTCACACGCACGATTCTTGATTTAATTCCTCCAGGAAAATATGTACTGTTTTACTCTCGGCCACTGACGGATTTATACGTTCAAAACTGCCTGATTCACGCTATTGTTGCTGTATAAGTTTTTAAGATGTAAATATTTGTGTGAACGCTATATCGGACAGTCGACAGCATATTGCTTTATAGTTATTATTGTTTAAGTCGCGCGTTATGTTATGATTGTGTTGAAATGCGTTGAATTATTTAATGGGGTGTGTATATTCTGTGGTATGAATGAGATAGTTTATTGAAGTGTTGATAGATATGGTGTTCGGAGGTTATCAAAATGGTCGCAGGCCTAGACAAAAATCATCCATAATTTTTTCCGCACACGCTACAGACTAAACGTTAGCGTGAGCACGCTAACGACAGGTGGTAGACAAAGCACCAAGCAAACAAGAAACGCCAATTCCGCAGCGTCAAAAGGAAACACACTGTTTTGTCTATAGAAATTAGCGTGATACCAAAAAAAAAAAGTTTATACATAAAATATCAAACGTCGAACGCGGCCTGACTGTAGGTAAAAGTTTATACATAAAATATCAAACGTCGAACGCGGCCTGACTGTGACTGGTGGTAATTCAAAACGATATCTTGCAAAATATTGCTGATACTGCTAATAACTGATGTAAAAATCCAGACCGCATGACCAAGTTTGTTTAGAAATTCTGATATTTTCGAAAAAATCTGTGCTAGTTAGAATCATTGTTCTACATTATATTCATGTAATATTGACATAACTGTAATTAATTCAGATTTTTCACTTTTTGCACTTCGGAGATTAGGGGGTATTTGTAATTTTTCAAAAGTCATAACTTACTACTAAAGCACACAGGACCTAAGCTAGTTCAGTTGTACATTTTAGCATGATACTTGCACACAATTCAGCATGACCAAACCAAAACCGTTCCAGAACATAATGAGGCATTCAGGAGTAAAAACAAGGCAATCTCCAGTATCCAGGTTGAAATTTAATATCTGTTTAGTAGTGGCCGCTAAACCTCTTATAATTCTACCGGCACCGCACACTGCTCGTAAAGAGGGACGCGCACTTGCAGTTTTTGTGTGAGCCTGTGGTCACCGCATAGTTAAGGAGATGCCTGTATTCATTAGTAAAGCTATAGAGAGAAAAAAAATTAAGACGCTAGCAAAAATCTTATAGCATAAAGACTACGAGTCTTTATGCTATAAGATTTTTGCTTCAATTTTACTTGTTGTCTATAAATTTTAACCCCCCTTATTACGCACACAAACTTGCCTCAGCAAAGTCCTAAACTCTTTCAAGGGGCAAATATAAAAATATATAATAAAGTTCCCAAAGAAATCTAAGAGCTACCTATAGGTACATAGATTTACAAAAAAATTAAAAACAGAATGCAATGTAAGAAAGGGTAAAAGTTTCTCAATTTGTATATGACAAGAATGCATTTGAATCAATTCTTCCCTTCGCAGGCTATTGTTACACATTCTTTGAATGTTTGATGATCCGCGCGGGCGAGGAAAACAATAAAAATCAATTGTTATTTTTTAACCGCAAGTCAAGGGATTAAAAAAAACCCTTGCCGAGTTTCTTGCCGGAGAGTTCTCAGTTTAAGTGTATTCCGAACCGGTGGTAAATTCAACTGTATGTACCAACATAACGTTCAAAAGTGCCTTATCTGGACCTAAACTGAATAAATGACATTTGAGTTTGATTTTGTTAACATCTAAAATTTAAAATCCATTTTTATTTATTTTCCAAACAACACCTATTCCCCTTAACCTCTCGGGCAGGTATTTAACACAGTTTATAGGCGTATGTTTTAAGACTGAGCTATACTGAGCTAGATTCCCGATCTCGCCCGTTGATATTATGCTACTTTGTGAATACTGTTCACATGCCTTAAGTACGAACGTAAAGCTTTGTTGCTAGCTTTTAGAAGCTCAAGAATTTGTCGTTCATTCTGTTTAGTTCTTTTTTGTTAGTTATTTTATGTCATTAATCCTAGGGTTCTCAGTCAAAGATGCGTTAGTATTTCTTTCCAATCAGTTGGTAACAAAAACTGATAATTTCAAAAGGTTACCTGTGAGGAACATAGGGAGTACTTTGCAGGAGATTTTTGCAAGGTCAGCCTCGCGTAATACTATTGGTAATGCAAGCATCTATAGACATTGGTCACTGCTTACCATCAGGCGGGCCGTATGCTTGATTGCTAACTTAGTAAGGGCTTAGAAATATAAGGTTTTAAGAAATTTATCAGTGGAGTTGAATAAGATATTTAAAGTCATCAATATCTCAAAATACGGGAATAAGTGGTTATTTTAGTAGCTTCAAGCTTCATAAGAGCGGTCTTAGGGCCATAACTGAATAAATGGCTTCGACTTAAAAAAATGCTTTAATTTGGTGATATTCTAGTACTTAATGATGAAATAGAAGCCTTTTACAATATCAACAAACCATCTTGCAAAATTCCCGCAACTTATTCTTCGTTAAAAAAACATAAAGTCCCTAAACAGTCGACAATTTAAAAGACTTTAAAATAGCCTCTATTTCTACAACAGTAAGAGTTAAAGTGCGCTATCGCTCACACTTAGGGTTAGTCCACACAGCGCCTAGCGCATTGTCGCGCTGATGTACGCGACCGAGCGAGCCGTAAAGATCTCCACCTGGCTTTGCTAACCGTACGTACTCGTTGTAGCGTCGACAAGTAAGTTAACTGCTTTTTAATATTTTCTGGAATTTTTCTTATCTTCGTTCTTATTATCCGTTAATTGGAAGGGGGGAGGGTCGGTGATGCCTCGTGTGTTGCAAACGTCCATGTGGCTACGGTAACCGCTCACCATCAGGCGGGCCGTACACTTGTTTGCAGACTTTGTCGTATACAAAAAATGGTTTATTTTCATACCAGAAACGCGGGTAAAACCACATGATGAATTAGTTCAAGAATAAGCATATGAAGGAGTATAAAGTCAAAAGTCAAAGTCAAAGCCATTTATTCAATTTAAGCCCCAGAAGGGCACTTATGAAGGTTACATTTACTGAAGTTACCACCGGTTCGGAACTCGGCCTTCAACTGAGAAGAATCCGGCAAGAAACTCAGCATTTTTTAAATATTTTTTGGACAATCTGACTATGTTTGGCTTTTTTTCCAAATAATTAACAATTCAAGAAAACAATAATAAATATATAAAACATAAACCAATCAGCTTGTTGCTGACATCAAGAAGTTTCTAATACAACCTGGATGCAGAAATTATAGATCAGAGTGATAACTGCTATACGTTTCATGGGCTTATATTTTTAAAGATAAGTTCCATATCAATCTTTTTTAACCACTAGAATCAACGCAAGACAATAAATTATGTTCTGAAATATACCAAAAAAAGGATTCTATGACCTTGAATGAAGGAATAATGGATTACGCGATGGGATCTAAATTGAAAAGTTTTCAATGCACCGTAACTGTTGTTCTAAATTTTCAAAACGTGGAACATAGTTGCAACTATTTGAAATAGAAAGAATTAAAAATGTATTCATTCAGGCACACAAACTAAAAGAACAACAAAATTTTAATTAGTATGCATTATCTCAGAGTATATAAATACTACGTACAAGCATTATCAATAGGTATTCGTTCAACATGTAGATTCAGTCTACTTTGTAGTTTTGCCGTCGCGCCGGGGCACGCAATTGTTGTCAGTGCAATTAGAATGTAAATATTATGTAATGAATCTAAGCTTGGTTTGAAAAGAGTAATTGCTGAGTTTATTGCCGGTTCTTCTCAGCAAATGCAACCTTCCGAACCGGTATTAGAGTATTAGAGTCAGACTTTTCATAAGTGCCTGCGAAGGTCTGTTTGAATAAATGATTTTTGAATTTGAATTTGTAGTTGAGGTGATAAGAGCGCCGCAAGTCAGTGATAAAAGAGACAGTACACACAATACTTTTTAATTCAACTTGACAGCATTAATTTAGAATAACATAATTAAAATAAGAACTTTTATGTCGACCGTACATCGAATCTGCGCCGCGCACAGTATCGGAGATATCAAAAAGCTTACCCCGAGTTAGGGCACTCGATTATAGCCCCGCCTTGTTTGCATCGCCGCCTGCACTGATTAAAAAGTTTAAATAAATAAAAAAACCTACGTAATTGAAAAACGATATATCAAATCACTGTCTCAAATCTTACTAATATATTATTATAAATGCGAAAGTTCGGATGGATGAATGTTTGTTACTCAATCACGCTTCACACGCTTCAACATCTGTACGGATTTGACCTTACACCTTACACCTTACACCTTACACCTAACACCTAACACCTTACACCTAACACCTTACACCTTACACCTTACACCTTACACCTTACACCTTACACCTTACACCTTACACCTTACACCTTACACCTTACACCTTACACCTTACACCTTACACCTTACACCTTACACCTTACATCTTACACCTTACACCTTACACTTACACCTTACAGCTTACAGCTTACAGCTTACACCTTACAGCTTACAGCTTACAGCTTACAGCTTACAGCTTACAGCTTACAGCTTACAGCTTACAGCTTACAGCTTACAGCTTACACCTTACACCTTACACCTTACACCTTACACCTTACACCTTACACCTTACACCTTACACCTTACACCTTACACCTTACACCTTACACCTTACACCTTACACCTTACACCTTACACCTTACACCTTACACCTTACACCTTACACCTTACACCTTACACCTTACACCTTACACCTTACACCTTACACCTTACACCTTACACCTTACACCTTACACCTTACACCTTACACCTTACACCTTACAGCTTACACCTTACACCTTACACCTTACACCTTACACCTTACACCTTACACCTTACACCTTACACCTTACACCTTACACCTTACACCTTACACCTTACACCTTACACCTTACACCTTACACCTTACACCTTACACCTTACACCTTACACCTTACACCTTACACCTTACACCTTACACCTTACACCTTACACCTTACACCTTACACCTTACACCTTACACCTTACACCTTACACCTTACACCTTACACCTTACACCTTACACCTTACACCTTACACCTTACACCTTACACCTTACACCTTACACCTTACACCTTACACCTTACACCTTACACCTTACACCTTACACCTTACACCTTACACCTTACACCTTACACCTTACACCTTACACCTTACACCTTACACCTTACACCTTACACCTTACACCTTACACCTTACACCTTACACCTTACACCTTACACCTTACACCTTACACCTTACACCTTACACCTTACACCTTACACCTTACACCTTACACCTTACACCTTACACCTTACACCTTACACCTTACACCTTACACCTTACACCTTACACCTTACACCTTACACCTTACACCTTACACCTTACACCTTACACCTTACACCTTACACCTTACGATCTTACTTCTAACTAATCTTACTTGGATGGATGTTACTCAATTACGCTTCAACATCTGTACGGATCTGGAGGAAATTTGGCACAGAAAAAGAATATGTTTCTGATTACATCCATACATTTTATCCATGTAATGTGTTCCTGTGAGATAATTTTCAAAGAACTATAATTATCCTAACATTATATTATTAAAATTGATACGTGTCTCAGCGTTTTTAATACCCTCGAAGCGGGATGAAGTTGTTTGGTTTTGTTTTATAGTTATAGAAAAATATGTCATTTGTTTCCTGTAGGCTGCGCGGGCGAAGCCGCGGGTAGAAGCTAGTAAAAAATAAAAGGAAAACCGACAGACATAGCCAAAGCCCTTCTTATTATATTCTTGAAAAAATAAAATAAAACGATCCAGTATTGGAGGAGGAAACTGGGGATTACGAAATAGCGATTTCGTCTATTTTAAATAGGTATAATCGATCCAAGCTGCAGTTGTCTCTATCGTCCCTCATACATTCATATCCCAGCAACAGCGCGACAGCAATAGATTTGTTAAATACCTATTTTTCAAATTTCATGCAGCCATCCTTTCCTCTTAAATATTGTTTAAACCAATACGCGAGCAAGTAATTCATAAGTAAAATAAAGTTGTTGTGACGCAACAACTTTTTGGGAGAATAGCCAAGAACGAAGATTACAAAAGTGTTAATTAACTAAATTGAGTAGGTAGGTAGGTAGAGTCTTAAAAAAATAACAATCCCAATTTAAACGTTCACTCAAACAACCGATCAAAATTGTTTTCAAGACAGTTAGTATCTACGCCTCAGTCCCAAACAATTACTCCATAAACATTAATCCATTCTAAATGCACCTAAACCTAACCTTCCTTCGTCATAGCCAAAAACGCTGACGCCACCCGAACTTATCCAGGGTACTTTTCATCCCGGACACCTTAAGGCCATTAAGGCCCTAATGACTGCCTGTAAATTGGCCATAACTCAGGGCAGGCCGTAAATAACTGCGCTCACTTGATAAGGGCCCGCTGACTTGTCGCAAAATGTCCGAACATGTCTATCTTAGTTTAGCATGTGGGATTTATAGTTGGGACTCGTTTTATAGTGTTAGCTCGTGAGGATTTAGTTTATTAGAATGGGTACGAATTGATGAGATGGTTCGATAGGGTGTTAACAGACTACGGTGGTTGATCGATGTCGATCGATGAACTGTAAAATAAGTCGACGAAAATGTTAAAGGACATTTTGGCGGGAACTTGACGGACAGAGTGACGTTGCATTTTCGTTTTAATTTTCATAAATACGTGTATTTTGAGTTTTATTGTGTATTTTCGGTGGTATTTTACCCAATAAAGATCATCCATGTGCACCAGTGAATTGAAATTAAATGAATTATGTGTATCGTGACTTTTCAAGTTGTCTCAAAAAGTCCGTGAAGAGTTTTAGTGCAATGGCCACCATTGTAGTAAAACATGACTTTTATGGTGACTGACTGAGGACTATATGTGAATGTGAAAGTGATTTATTGTGACCGGAAACTATAATATAACTCGACACTGGCAGAACTGGTTGCTAAACTTAAAAATAAGAAGAAGATAATGTTAAATGTATGTAAGACTAGTTGCGCTCTGCCGTTCCACCCGTGTACCCGAAGGATATAGTGATTTCCCGGGATTAATTACCATAATGTGTTAATTCAGAACATATTCTAACTGTATGCCAAATTTCATCCAAATCCGTTCAGATGTTTCTCACATTAGTGAGATACAAGTATGAATTAAGGTAAGTAAGTAGGTAATCTACACTGCTTACATACCTTTAACCAACTTTGTAATCACTAATCTTTTGTTTACGTTTTCTATAATGTCTGGTGGTATAATAAATATAGTATCTTGTATTGCATTGCAACATTGCACTGACAGTATTTTTCTTTTATTATACAACTAGCTGTCCCCCGCGGTTACACCCACGTTCCCGGGATAAAAAGCATGGAGATAGCCTATGTCCTTTTCCATACCATAGGCTATCTCCATACCAAATTTCATGATGATTCGTTGAGTAGTTGAAGCGTGAAGGCGTAACAAACATACATACAAGCGTACAGTAGTATCCAACTAATATGGCTTACCGATGTACCTGCGCAGAAGATACATTTTCAAAGCGCGGGAAATGCTATTGTTCGGCAGCTGCCGCCTTGTTAGCGCGCGCCGTGCGGAGGGGCGTGACTTGCGAGTGAGACGGAACTAACAGCTGCAGTGTATTATTAACCTTATAGTAGTGATCTAAGATTGATTGTAAGTTTTAAGCATTCTTTCGTTAATCTTCGGGGCCATACTTTCTTTTCTGTGCGAACGAAGATTCACGACGCGCTATATCAGTTGGGTACTACTGTACATATTAGTTAGGATTATACAATTGCGATGAACGTTCGATATCGATTCTAATTTTTATAAACTACTTTTTTATGTCAGGATATATAATAGTACTTAACATGTTTCTGACTTGCTTGTTTTATTTAACTTTAACTCCTATAATGAACTCTTTATATTATGCTTATCGTTATCGTTAGCTATCGATAATATCGTGAGTGTGTTCTAACCCTTAAAGGCGATGAAATTCAATTGTATCATTTAACTATGTTGTAAAACGTAACATCCTATAGACACAGGAAATGCTGACTCTTTCTAACCGTTTATGGTTGGCTGATCAAGTAGCTCCCAAGTAGTAAAACTCTTTTTAAGTACATCCCTATTAATGCATCTCTTTTCTTCTCTATCTATAAATACTATAAAAAGTCGCTTTTCTGTCCGTCTATTTATGCTATATATTATGATGCGGTTTTTACCATCTCTTATAGAATATCTAATGGAGAGTTTATAGGTATGATACATTGACCAACCGGGACGATACGCTAGCAGAACGATTTGAATGAATTTTGGCACTTAGATAGATAACAACCTGGATAAAGGGTAATTTTTACCCTAAAAAAACATTAGATCTTTCGGGACGAATAAAATCGAGGGCATGTGCTATTAGAAATATTTATCAAATTATACCAAAGATTTTCATATAGGCATCGTGCCTCTACCCAGATGGCTAGTTCGCCTTACCAAAGCATGACATTTAAATTCACTCCGCTTGAGGGTCTCCTGAGCAAATCGCTCTCAGTTCGTACTGCACACGGCTGTCACTGCGTCATACTCGCTGTACTGATTTTAAATAAAAAATGCCGACTTGCGTATTAAAATACTGTCACAACACTTATAAAATCAAGGAAAAACTAAAAAACTAACCTTCCATGTGTTAGTATTGCGATTTCGTCATTTTTAATTACGTAAACTTATTTTAGAAATATACGTTTGGGAGCGCCAGTTTTTATTTTTTAAATCTTTTCCGGCCATGTTTTATGGAAGGTTGCCACAACATGAAAATTAATTTCCCACATTTTATTAAAAGATGATATCGAGTACCTACTGATTAATTTTGCTCTAATGAGGAGTTTTCTTATGCTCAAAATACCCATCAAACTGTTGATAATTCGAACCTCACGATTTAACAGGTATTTTGACCATAGAGGTATCATGAGAAAACTCCTCATTAAATATTATCTGCACAACCAGATTTAATAAATAAATTTAATTTTATTGGATATATAGTACAAGAGCTAACACAGATTATAAATATATTTATCATCTATTTTAGACTCAAAATGTTTTTATATTAATTAAATAGAAAATATGTTGCAACCATTATGAATGTACTTAGACAACTAATTTCTTTTATAAAAAATAGTCTTCAAAATTTAATGAAAGTGGACATTTTATAAATTTTTTGGCGTTTCAATTCATTTCAGATAGCCAAATAATTTTAGAGTTCAGTACGGATTTTTATACTTGTCAAAGAGTAATACAAAAGCTACATAATAATGATAACATTAGTATGCATTAGTCGCACATTCGTTTATGTACTGTTGTCTGTTATAGATACATAATTTTATGTTATTTTCAGTTTTCCTAAAGATTCTATACTCGCCGAACCAAACTTATATTTGGTCGGCACTCGGTACATTTTAGTAAAAGAGACAAATATTTGACAATAGTTTTCCCAGAGATGAGATTTAGCGAGATCGATTTTTCGCCCTCAAAAATCCTAATATAATAATACTTATGTATATGCAATATTTAGTTAGTAATAATAAATATCTCCTGACCGAAATTTATAAATTCCCCCATTAAAGGGAAAACATTTTTATCTGCCACCCTATGCAAACTACACAGACTGTCAAATACTGTCAATTCTGGCTTGTTTATTTCATGTTCCCATAGAGGCGACTATCCTTCTGGACGTTTTAAATTCTTTGATTATACCATTCCTATGAAGTTAATCACTTTTTACTATAGTATATTTCAAATAGCATGAGTTCGGTGACACATGGTATTTTATTAGATTTCTCAATGGTTACAGAGCGAGATTTCATGAAATATTGTGAGTACTATTTTAGAACATTCAAATGGAATTTCACTAGATATTGGTAAAAAACCCTTGACCTTGACGACTCATCCTATGTGAAATAGAGTATAACACATTTCTATTCATATTGCATTATTTCTCCAAATCTAATTTAATTTAACAACGAAATTCTACACAACTGAAACAATCACACAAAACCGACTTATCCAACCAAAAATCATAACGTCACAACACGAAATCCAATACAACAACAATATCACCAGCTTATCATCACCAACAGATGTCTCTCATAACATTTATATTAAAACAAAGAAGCAAACAAACAATTATCACCGCCCGCCCGCAGCACCGCCCTGAAATTAGCAATTACTTAGGCGAAATCTTCCCAACCATGCCATTATCTCGACTGGCTCGTAACTTTGCTGCTAACTGTTATTGCCATCATTTCGTGCTTGATTTAAACAAGACGTTACGGTACAGTCCCTGCCTCGTCAAATAACCCGGGGAATAACTGAATGGATATGGTATACAAAATATGAGTTGAGAAACTGCAACGGTGCAATCGGACAGACATATTTCAGAGCTTTTTAAAAGACTGTCATATCACAAAATATTTATTGTGAATGATCTTTTTAAATAAGATTTTCTTTTTAATGTAAAATAAGATTTTCTTTTAAATCTGTGCGTACAATAAATGCCATCTGTTGAAAATAATTTGAACTAAGAATGGAATTCGATTTAGAAAATATGAAATTAAAAGTTTAACATAAAACACACAATATAAAAATAACAAAACAAAAATAAAGTGTAAAAAATTCAGGCGGCCTTATCGCTGAAGCGAAATAGTAGTGTAACCCCCTTATTCATAATCGCTTTTTAACTAAACCAGTGTAATAGTGTGCCCCGTCTCACTCTTTCGATCACCAAATGTCACCTGTCAGATAAAGACTTCGGAATTTTAGCTAATCAACGTTTAGGTTCAAAGAATCTTTATTTCTCGAAAGAAGTTCACTTCATGAGAATTTACAAAATTTACTTAAATATATTTGACACGTCCAGTAAAAATCTTAATAAAATAACAAAGAAAAAGTTAATAAATGTAGACATTAAACAGATAAGTTTATAAAAAAGAAAATCTTAAAAAAACAATTTGTAAACAAAATAATGATTATGTGTTTATCAAAGATGTTTATTATATGTTAGAAAAAAAAATGTATAAATAAATAAGCTGTCAATTTGATAACTTTATTATGAATAAGGGGTTAAGTAAACAATAATAGTGTCCTTTTGAAAACTTGAATATTGGTCACGTATCTAACAACACCCTTTCTACCATTAGCATTACAATTAAGTGCTAATGTTTTCATAAAAAACACTTACCTGACTTACGTTTTGATTCCCATTCTTCTATAATACGAGCCGGGCTTTAGTATCACCACATCGCAGACCAACACGTAGTACGGGACAGTATGCTCGAGCGCTAAGGGTCCCATATTTGCCCCTACAAGTCCCTCAGATGTACCTTTTTTATCCACAAATTATTTTTTCAGATGCGGCATCTTCCCTTCGTAGTTCTACAGCCAAAAGGCTTTGCGTCACGTTGATGTACTGAGATAAAGAAGTTCATTACCCGCAATGACCATAGGAGCACCTCAACATTCCACTTGTTATCTTGTTGAGTTTAACTCAGCTTCCGTCTCGCTTGATTACTCTGATGAAAATGAAATGGAGGGATTAGAGTTTAAAAGATTTTTGTGAAAAGAATTTTCGGAGAAATGTTTCAGAGTTAGGCTTCTATTTTGGTTGATATGTGGTACTATGGTCCGATTATAAGCTTAATACCAGTAGCATTAAGCTCAAAGTCAAAGTCTCTTACAAAAACAATTATCCTGTAGTCCCCAAAAAACCTCCTTCCCTATCATTTACCTACCTAAATTTAAAATTTTCTTGACCATTTTACAACAATACAAACAGCTTACCAAAAGCAGCTAACAAAATTGGCTCCACTTTAAAACTATTACTGGAACACTCCGGATCGAACGGCATTTGTCTCCAGGCTCCCCTTCCCTCCCACCCCCCCTGGATTACACGGGCAGAGGGGAGACATTTAGTCGTGACATTTGGAGTATTTATTCGCATAATAATAATTCCTCAACGCGTCGACGGGGGCGCCTCTACCGTTAAGAGTTATGGCGAGGGAGACACCTTCAAGGTGATACCAATGTAAGGGTACGATTTAGATGGATGTGGTGATGAAGATTATAACTTGTTTGTCCGTTTCTTTATTATAATATAACTTCTTTAACCATAGAGTAAGAATATTGATAGAGAGATAGCGTTGACAATTCATCGATATATCGTACACTTGTGATAAATTACTTGTCTTTCATTTTAAGTTCCATGCTTCAATCAAGTTAATATTTCAAATCTCTTGAAAATTTTATATCTCTGAATCTTTACAAAGAAATGTCCACACTACTATAAATAAAGGTTTATCCACACTAACCTGACTATCGGCGTCCACCGTCTCAAGATTAAGGCATTAACCGTTACAAGCTGTGCGTCCCGCGCACCGGCCCTGATATTGTTATACCTAACATTACTGCCCCTGATCGAGGGTCTTCTAGATCTGGTATATCTTATCACTATCATAAGTAAGTTTTATTGAGTTTTTAACTAAAATCTTTAAGTAAAAGTTGAAAACAAAAAAATTGTATAGAGTAAAATTCAAAATATAATAAAAAAGGTCTTGGTATAGTCAAATTGTTGTGTTGCCTTCCTACTAGAGTAGAGGAAAATATTACCTTGGGAGGTCTTTTTACTGAGAATCCAAACTAAGCAAAGCTTGTCTATGGAAACCAGGTAACTGATGTACGCACGGCTACAGATCAAGCTATACATTTCCAATATAAGCTGACCTCTCATTGCAGGGAAATCCTATACAATGCGAGATCAGCTTATACTGGAAATGTATAGCTTGATGTGTTGCCGTGTGTACTACTTTTGGACACATGTACTAATTTTTGTTTCTAAATACATACTTATTATAGGTACATAATTAATATAGACTCAGGATATGTTCATGCACACAAATGCATGTCATGGGTGGGAATCGAACCAACCTGCGGCGTGACAAGTAGAATCTTAACCAACCACACCAACTGGACTGTCTGCTAACTCTCGGAGAGATTACAGACCAAACTTACCCTATGGAAAAAAACATAAAGTTTATTTAATCCTAATTTCAGAACAAATTTATATATTAAATAAATTATTAATATTATGAAAAAACTTTTTAAATACAAGCTTTTATTACAATTTTACAAACTAAACGCATATACAAAATTTTTGCTCAATCAGTTGGGGATAACTGTTTACAATTCAGTTGCGAGAATCAAACCCGAAGCAAAAGCAAAAATGCTTGTAAATATCCTAATTAATTTACTGAGTGACCAAAACAAACTCCAAAAGACTGGTCATAGAACCATTATTTTTAGATGCGTCAGTATAGTGTAACCAACTATTCAATGGCCCTGATTCTGTTGTTTACAACTATACTAATTTTCATGTCACTATGTCTCTTTCTAACAAGAAACATAAGAAAAGGATATAAGAAATTTAGTCCTGTCAGATTAGTCCAATGCTTGTTTTCAATATAATTTTAGTCGCCATCTATCGCGGTTACGCCTAAATACACGCAAAATAAGACGGCAAAGGTTAATTTGACAACTTAAAATATGTTCTATCCTTTTTCAATCATGTTCGTAAGAAAGAGATGAGATGTGACTAAAATTAGTTTAGTGCGATTTACAACAGAATCGGCACCATTACCCTATCTAGATATTCCCTAAATCTATATCGGCACGCCCTTTGCGGTGTCCCAGCATTAAAACAATACCCATGATTACCCCATCAGAGACGTAACAGCAAATATCCTTAGATTACGCTTCAAGAATTAACTTGTTTATGTCATTTACAAAACCCCTTTTTGGTTACATGCGTCTTTTGAGAGCCAAGATGTCTTTTGTATGATCTTGGTACATCTAACTATGTATACAAAAAGTCTTGTCCTGACACACTATCACGCACAGTGGGGTTACAACATAGAGTAACCAAATTAATAGAGTGATAGCGATAACAACATTACCTTGTGCGAATCGTGAGAAGTTTGCATTATAGATGCATTCATACATATCGTACACTCGTGATTTACTATCAGAAAAATATTCGGTATGAGTTCTTTGTCATTTGTTATTGTTATTATAATATTTTATTTAAAAAAAAAAACATTTTTAATGCAAGTTTTTTTTGGTGACTGTACTTTTTTGACGACATTGTCTTCCATTATACTAATTTATATCCGACCACTGGAAGTGGGTGAAAATCGACATGCAAGATTCCACCCGAACAAACATAGTTACATACATTGCAAGTTAGATAAAAGCTTGTAAAAACGAGAAAATTGCATTAGTTCGTTTCAAGGCTGCGTTGTACATAGCCATGCTCATGGCACATACTCTAGTATAGTCTCTCTATTAATGTTCTATATCGATGGGTTAGATCTTGAAAATTTGCACTAAGGTACCTTACTTAAGAGGAATGTGTACATTATTAAATAAAATGCGTTATTATTTTGCATATCATTTAGATATTAAATATGAATAAAAACATAATCGAACGAAATAATCATAGCAATAAAACCTTCAAACAAATCGACCACTCTAAAACCGAACGGGAAACAGTGAAAATCTCCTAAACCGTCTCACAATGGCTCACATAATAGAGCCAGAAGCCGACTGGATATATATTGCCGACGATAAAAACGTATCCATCCCGATATGCCTACAGTAAATCACCACTTAATAGTCGAGGAGGTCGTAAATATGTCAACAAGCGCCAATATCTTGAGATATATATAGTGAGAGCATTTTTTCGCTTCTACAGAAGATGCACTGCGTCAGTTTCTATCTATCTGTGATGGTGTTTCATGGAATTGTGTTTGTGTGAGTATGGCAATGAGTATCGCGACGAAAGTAGCGGGTTTGAATCCTGAATTGAGCGGAAGCTTTCGGTGAAGGAAGCCATCGCGAGGAAACCAAAGTAACCTAGTGTAGAACCCAGCTGGCTACTAATCGGCTGAAAATCTGTAACCATTATTTCGCTATTTTTAAAAATATTTCACTATTTAAAGATTTTTTTTCGATGCCACATATTTTTGTATATTAGCCTCAATCTTAAACAAAAATTTAATATGTAGGTATATATTTCCGATTGAAATTATGTGGTTATACAATAAACATTGATATGTTTATTTTAATGAGTTATTTCATTAGAAAAATAATGATGCCGATATTATCACCTAATGCAAAGCTTAGAAAAAAAAGTCTAAATGTCGTAAATCCAAAAATATTATCACTCTAGTCCGATAGTGTTACCAAAATATTGACATTACGTCTGGAAACAGTTTAAAGAGTTTTATTTGTTTTGATTAGACTTTGGCTATGATTTAAAAGGATTCACTACAGTTTATTTACTTAAATCGTAATGTAGTAGGTAAAAAAAGAAAAAAAAATCGAGAAGATGTTCTCTTATTTATTACCCTTGTTGGAAATTTAAATCGTGATATAGCAACTGGATTGAAGATAAGAGTGAGATAGATTGAAGATAGAGTGAGATGGACTGAAAGTAGAGTGAGATGAAAAGCATAAGATTTGTCTTTTTTTAAGTTTTAGTGGTGACATTTTTCGTCTTCTCTTTGACAGGTGCAATATCCATTCAATATACATAATACAGACTAATTAACATTCATATTTTATTGATGTCATTACAAAAATACTTTTTAACAGTTTAAGTCATACAAACCTCCACCTAAAATTTGAATAACAGAGCATTATTCCCGTTCATTAAAAGAAAACTTTCTTAATTAATACAATATATTTAACTCTCCCGTTATTTTTATAAGAAACATAAAACACCTGAAAACTCTTCATTCAATAAACACGCTCGTTCCAATTCACTGTAAAACTCGACAACAATGCTCCGAACTAATTAAATTCAGATTAATCGTAAAAAAAAGGAATCACGTCAAATTGACCGTAAAATTTCAAGAAAGAAAAACAATGGGGTTCGGCCGATAACGGCGATGGACTTAAATTAAATCGGAGTCGTTTCGACGAAACCCTTCACTTGGAAACATACGGGGGAGTGTTCTGTTAAGTGCCGCTGCGGTTTCTATAATATCACCGTCAGCAAACACAAAGAAAAAGCCGGCTAAATGCACGTAGGACCATGTTTGTATACCATAGGATTCCAAAGTACTTTTAATTTGAAAATGAGTGCTTGATCGCAGTTAATCAATAAAAAAATCATAATGAAAAAATAACTAGCCTTTAGTTGCTTTTTCCTTGAAATTTCAGTCTTTTATCTAGTGATTTTTATATTTAGATGAAATGAAGTAATTTATTCATTCCCGAGTCTTCTCAGTTTAGTATATTCCGAACTACTGGAAAATTCAAGTGTATGTACCAACTTAACGTTCATAAGTGCCTTACCAGGGCATTCAAATGAATAAATGACTTTTTATTTTGATTCGAATAGGCTTTCAAACGGGCTTATGAATACTCAGACTAATGGATGGTTCGGTTGCTTTTGCTGAGAAAAGCCGGTAATAAAATCAGCAATTACACTTTAAAAAAATATGTTTTATGCACTATAGTCACTAACCAGATGATAATTTATCTTAAATATAGGAATTATCCATATTTTATAGACATATATTAAAATAATCCCGCTTCATTAAAAGGTATAAGAGAATCTGTACGATATCAATGTACTATGAGTTACACCTATCTTCTGTCTCTAATGGTAAAATTCTCAATTTTTGAAAAAAACGTGACCGATCGCAAAATTAATCCTTATATTTCCAGCTGGAGGGGGTTAACTCTAAACTCTGGCCGAGGTATGAATATTTACGAAAGCATTAATTATTTTTTAACTTTCTTCAGCTTTAAGAGGCTTTTCTTAACGCAACTTGGTCTGAAAATACTGAATTACTCGGATTATTTTTAGTTTCGCAACAAGACATTTTGTTGAGATTTTAACAACATTTTATAAATAGCTTTGAATTTTTGATAGGCTGAATTTAACTTTCACATGACTTGACCTATCATTAAGTAAACTTTATTTTATATCATTGTATTCCCAAAACATGACGCCCGTTGGCATGAAAGTTCGATAAACCACGGCACATTGGTTCGAATCCACTGAGTTCTTTTAAATTTTATAAAATGATCTTACGTTTGGTTACAGACTCTGGAAGAAAAAATGACAGAGTGAGTCTATTACATCAAGGATATGACACGCTTGCTCAGAAGATGCCTATCCCCTCAATTTACAGGTTTCAGGTGATGCATTCACCAATATTGTATTCCATGTAAATGATGAAGCTAACGCTGTATCTGATTAGGTTTGTGGTTTTTGACAACGTATGGGGGAAATTCACCTGCCTCGAACGAGAGCCGATTATATTAAAAAACTATTGCGCACACTCTCCAAAAGTAGCTAGCTTTCATGGTAGGTACAAGCTCTGCTTAATTTGGTATCAGATGACCGTCATCAGAGATCCACCTATATCCATTTCATATCACTCAAACGACAGATGCCCCAAAGCAAATTTCTACTTCAACATCGATAATTAAACATTAAAATAGAAGCGTTTTACCTGAAAATAAAACGCATATTAAATACTTACCTTATTTGAAACCTTATAAAATGAGATAGGCCTTCCTTGTTTTCTGCTCTAGACTTCCTTCTTTGTCTACTCAAATATTGCCGTCTCGCTCGCACATCTCCCCACTATCCACCCAGGCAGAGCGCGAGCTTGAGCCACGCGCGCTTCTCGTCATTGAGTCGAAATACCAGGCAGAACTAAAAATTAAGGTTTCAAATAAGGTAAGTATTTAATATGCGTTTTATTTTCAGGTAAAACGCTTCTATTAAAACTTGACCGTTATTTGAAACCTTATAAAATGAGACGTGTTTGTTTTCGCCTGGTGAAAGTGTGGATGCCAATGTGATTTTATGCTTGTAGCATAAAGTTATTTGTGACATAGGTAGGTGTGATTTCTCCAGTATAGGTCATACGTGTACAGACTTCTGTGTAAGTCTGAAGGTATCGTGAGAGAGAATAGGTATCAAAATTACTAAGATGTGCGAGGTACTGTAATTTTATTTATAAAGTACAAACGAAATATGTAGGTGTAAATGGCTAGAAGCAAAGATCTTAATCAAATCATTGATGAGCATAAAAACATGTATCGTATGTGATTGAAAAGCAACATTCAAGTATTTAATTAATCATGCGAAGATAATGTGATCCCGCGATTAGTGGCTTATTATCAGCTATATGGTAACTGTCTGAAAGGGTTGCAGATCTCTAATGGGCATGAGACCAGATTTAGTGGATCTGAACTGATTATGCCAGCACCAACGATGAATTATTCTATTTCGCACCCTATTAAAGATGCAGCTTTGGCAGGTCTTGTCAATAGTTGGTGGATTTTGCTGTGTTACGTTTATCGTATAAAAGGCGAATACAATCTGTACACACAGTAATGTATAGCTATATGTTTTGCTATAGTCTATGTACCTACCGACATTATTATTCTCCGACACGTGTAGGTACATCATATATTCTAATCAAAACGTTACATACAGTACATTTTTACTTACATGTGGTATCTTGCTATAATCACCAGCAACATTACTGCATAAACATTAACCAGAAATCATAACATAACTTTTACTTGTTCTAAAACTGGAAAGTGAAGTCATGTAGGTACAAGGGTACTTACACAAAGGTACAAAGTTGAAGGCAACCTTAACACATTACAAAATTAAGACAACGCTGTGTCGGTCTGGATATACAAAATTCGTTACTTAAATTTTAGATATGTTTCTAAAAATTACACGAGTCAATCGACTATCTATCGTATCAATATATCTCAAAATATGTCCAACCAACACATGAGAACTAAAACTGCATACATTTGATACCACTGACTGACACTAAGTGTAAGAAGCAAGTAGTTAATAACTTTATTAGTACAGGAGTCATTGTGACAAATGGACTACTTAAGTTTGTTCATTTTATTTCAAACAAGCTACGGTTAGAAGCGATTTTTCAACAAAGATGCCATGGTTACAACAAGCAATCCAATACTCATATTTCTATAATTCCAGACCATCTTATGGTACCTACTTGGAGGTAGAAAAACCGTCCATGTATCTATCGATAGCGCTGTATCGTGAATGGGACTGTCAAAGCTCCGAACTTGAGGTCTGCCCTCCGAAATACTATCGAGGAATTACTTACTAAAAGTTTGTTTCGAGCCAATTTAGCTGAGGTAGCAGTTTAGAGATTAAACAAGATAGAGGGTAATGTTATGCTAGGTGGTAATTCCACGTGGAACAAAGGTGCTTTTTCTTCGTAAAACATTTATTCATGCTTTAGTCTAAATACAAAACTTTCAACTACGTATGTACATTCCATATTATTGTGCAGGCGTATCCGCTGTGTAAGTGCTCCTCTAGCAGTAGTTGGTAATCAGTAACAATAGACGAGGATCTAATCTAATATATGAAAGAAATTGGAATGTTACATTCATATGACGATGATACGGTTCATCAGATGATTGTCACTCTCATTCCGCACATAGGTGACGTTTAATTTAGATATTGTCATGCTTTCGAGATAGCGAGGAGTGCTTTGTTATTGCAATGCAACATTTTTCTGGCTAAACAACTGTTCGACTGTTTATTGCGCTTACAGGATTCATCTGATTATAAATTTCAATAGAAAATGAGATTGCGATTGCAGTTGAATCAAAAAAGTATGCTGAATCACGGTAGTGCAGACTCTTTTGGGATATTACCAAGCTCGATAAGTTCAATAGACCGATTAGGCTCTAAGGTGATTTTGAAAGAAAATCAATAATATTTCTAGTATTCCATTGAACCCCCAAAAACCCTGCGAGGGTGGGTAAATTTGTCAACATAGTGTAAGCCTCTGTAGCACAATTTTATTCATTCTTGTTTTAGAATTAAAACATAACGCCTTGGAAGGCAGGAGAAAGTTATTCAAATAATCGATAATAGGTATTCCTTATTCCCTATATGCTTGTTACCCCATTGGTTAATTAAGCAAAAAACTTTTGGCTGAGACCGAAAGGTAGGCAAGTTATCTATGTATAATATAGTTGCCATTATTGGTCATAGATTCGTATGTGCGTCGCTCACATTTACTAGTGAAAACATGCCTGAGATCTGAATTTTGCACAACCAGTCCGGGTTGAAATAAATCAGCGATACGGTAAACATTTAATTCGTATCACACGTTATAATAGGTCAGTGAGATCAAATCAAAATCAAAAAGTCATTTATTCAGTTTAGGTCCTGATAAGGCACTTATTAACGTTAATTTGTTACATACAGTTGAATTTACCACCGGTTCGGAATACACTTAAACTGAGAACTGAGATTCACCACTTTTTAGCATCAGCAGACAATGTTCAATGGTGCGGGTGGATATCTGATACCACAGTACT
The DNA here is from genome assembly GCA_951394255.1 of Polyploca ridens. Classification (NCBI taxonomy): domain Eukaryota; kingdom Metazoa; phylum Arthropoda; class Insecta; order Lepidoptera; family Drepanidae; genus Polyploca; species Polyploca ridens. The sequence goes on along the minus strand of OX596247.1, from coordinate 18,559,786 downwards.
GAACCGAATTACTTGACATTACCAACGGTTTTTTGGTAAAACAATACGCATCGACAGTGTATTATATCATTTTCATTATATAAACCGGGGGTGCTTAGATGTCACCCTGCTGGTGGAATAGAATAACATAAACATAAATATACTTTATTTGTACACCACAAAAACAGTACACAAAAAGAAGGAAAACAAATACAAGAGGAAGTGATACAAAACAGGCGGTCTTATCGCTTAAGCGATCTCTTCCAGACAACCTTTGGGTCACAGGATATTTAACAATATTTTCAGGTGTAGTACATAATAATACACTAAAATAAATACATATAAAATCCTAATACACAAAATAGATATAAATCCTAATACATAAATAATCAAAATAATAAACTACTACTATTAAAATAATATATAATAAAATAAATAGTCATGATATGAAACAACAGAACTAGAAAATTAAGACAGACTGGACATGAGGATGTTTAAAGCGTATGATAATGTGAAGTTACAAGAGATTTAAAAGAGTCTAACGTTTGGGCGCGTCTTATAGTCTGAGGAAGAGAATTCCAGAGACGTACAGCTTGGATAGTGAAGGATTGAGAATAAAAGTGAGAAGTGTGACAGGGAGTTTGAAGGTTAAGTTCAGTGGAACTACGAAGAAGATGATGTTGAGAGGTGTAGTACTCGAAGCGTTCCTTGAGATAGGATGGGGCTTTAGGATTAAACAGAATCGTGTATAGAATTTATTGTCCCGCTTTGAAATTATTAAATGTCAATCTTTAAGCACCTTGCAAAAAACGAGTATGGTAAGACCCCTGCGAGGGATAAATATATAAGAACAAGTCCGTAAGGGCACCAACCTCCAAGTCAAGTACTTAAGAGTACGCTGTAAGGGTACATTTTCCAGTTACTCGCCCTGTGAGATTTGATAATGATGGGAAATATGCGTAGAGGCATCTCGGCATAGGACTTTGCAAATGTACATTTTAAAACCAACTATTCCCATGTGGGTGGTTATATTAGAGACTGTGCGACAGAACATTTCAAATCACCTGTCCTTGCATGGGTTGATTTAGATGGCGATTGTGAGAAGAGGCACAATATCTAGGTAAAGTACCCTGCGTTGAGGGTATATATTTCGAGTCCCTTTTCCTTACGAGGCAGGGATAGAGTAAAAATCTGCTTTGACCTGTTTCTAAAGCAGGATCATTTAATTTTTAATTGAAATGCAAAATAGGTTTTCAAACACCACACTGCCTTTTTAATCCTTTCATCGTTAGTGTGCGTAGACACACCATCCAAACGTAGTACCCTGCGAGAGTGTATTCTAAGGTCACGCAAAGATTTATATGCGTCAGGCGCGACATGATGTATTTGAAACCAGACTTGAAGGGTCCATTTCAAGTCACCCTGTAAGAGGTTGATTATGATGGAAAATGTGCGTACGGGCAGAAAATCCAAAATAATACCCTGCGAGGGTACATTTCTGTCCCTGCAAGCGGTTGATTAATATGGGGAATGTGTGTACAGGCATAACATCCAAGAAAATACCTCACGGGGCTACATTGCAACTCATCTGCCCCTTCAAGGGGTTGACTATTATTGGTAATGTGCATACGGAGTACTGGCACAACATCTCAAAAGAACACACTCGAGGGTATATTTCAACTCACCTGCCCCTGCAAAGGGTTGATTATTACGGGGAATGTGCATACGGAGTAAGGGCACAACATCCAAGAGAATAAATACCCCGCACCGGTACATTTCAGTGACTGCCCCTGCGTGGAGTTAATAATAGTGGGGAATGTGCGTGCCGGCCCAACATCCAAGCAAATACTCTGCGCGAGTACGTTCTAAGTCACCTGCCCCTGCGCGGGGTTAATAATAATAAGGAATATGCGTACTGGCACAAGATCTAAGACAATACCCTGCGCGGGTATGATTTGAGTCACTGCCCCTGCGCGGGGCTAATAATAATGGGGAATGTGCGTACGGGCACAACATCCACGAAAATACCCTGCGCGGGTATGTTTTGAGTCACCTGGCCCTGCGCGGGTCGGTGTATGGATCAGACTAGCTTGCTAAGCAGGAGCATTTGATCCTTTTTATTAGAGGCAAAAATGTTTAAACTTTTTTAAGCACTGTAACTAGACTAGCAATAATGGCAGGCGAAATTTCTGGTTAGCGGATCACAATTCCTCATTTGAATAATTTCAGTACAAATAATTCTAATTAACACTTTAAATTCTTTTTTATTATCAATCAACTTCTTTCACTTTTCACTTTTAATCACCGCTTCATTGCAAGATCCTCAACAGAGGTTTATTTAAGTAACTAGTAACACACAAGCTAGCACAAAGTTGTTACAGCGGCAAATTTCTTAAAAATATTTAACTATATAATAAATTGTTATTTAGACGGCACTGCTAACGTTTTCGACACCTTAACATCGCCTGCGGTCATTATTAATTTTATTATCGATCCGAGAATCAGATATATGAGATATATGAGGCATTTGGATTTACTTGAGGACCTTATATAGGTACTACTCGACCCAGTGTTACGCTGCCTTTTAGATCATTTTTGTTCAGGGCAGTATCCGTTATCACTATTCGCACGTTGTGATTTATACAGTTAGCACTTGATGTAATTTAAATATTAATGTTCAACTGTGAACAAAACAGGAACTAACCTAGGAAAAACCAAGGATAATAAATTAATAGAAGCAAAATTATCAATAAAAAGTGGGTAGATTAAATAGTTTAAGAATTAGCTGTTCAAAGACATGAACATAAAATATCAAAATTAAATTAAAATATCGAACGGTAACACCGTTAAAATCATTATATTATTATTTTAATAAACTAAGAAGGAACAAAGGTATATAAAATATACAAATAACTTACGAGTGCCTAGGCTAGGCTAGGCACAACCGTCCGTTGCAGAAAACAGGACGCCAATAACGAGTAAGCGCGCGTGGCTCAAGCTCGCGCTCTGCCTGGGTGGATAGTGGGGAGATGTGCGAGCGAGACGGCAATATTTGGGTAGACAAAGAAGGAAGTCTAGAGCAGAAAACAAGGAAGGCCTATCTCATTTTATAAGGTTTCAAATAACGGTCAAGTTTTAATCTTTCATTAGACATTCAACTCTCAGTTGAATATAATTTAAGTTTATTTTTCTTATTACCGTTAACAACGGGCGAGCCTGCGCGTAGTTAAAGCGAATTTATACTTTCGATTACACGGCGGTGGATGAATAAAAAACAAATGAGTCGAGAATTTGTTGGTGCACAGCGGCTGCGGTCGCGATTAGTGTGGATGTGCTGTGCGAAATTAGCAGCTAGATATTGGGAGCAAGGTTGCATTTTTATTGAAATTTTATTTTGGTTTTTTCGAATTTGATATGCGAAGATGACTTCAAAATTGTATTTTTGAGACTGATTTTATGAGTATGTGCTTTTTTCTTACCGCGTTCATCATCACGGCCGTCAGATCCCAAACTAAGCAGAGGAGACTGACAACAGATATACTTACATGTACTGTATATATACGATACACGCAGACCCAGAACAAACAAGCATATTCATTCACACATATGTTTATCCTAGTTGGGAATCGAACCCACAACCTATGGCATGACATACCCTGTCATGCCATAGGTCTTATCTTCATTCCAACAAAACAAATATTTTGCAATTTTTTCACAACTAGCTGTCCCCCGCAGTTTCACCCACGTTCCCGGGATAAAAAGATTATTGATTGATTATTGATGATTAGCCTATTTCCTTCTCCGTACCATAGGCTATCTGCATGCCAAATTTCATGATGGTCCGTTGAGTAGTTGAGGCGTAATAAACAAACAAACAAAAACTCACTTTCGCATTTATAATATTAGTTAGGATAGCGATATAAAAAAATTCTATAATATTTAAACGATCCTTAATTTTCATGATAATTTAGTAATGCAAGCTTACATTTTAAAATAGAATTTTATATTTTTTTAAAGTTTTTTATAAAATAGATATAAAACAGTTTAAAATTAAAATACCATCCACCCTAAGACTTCGTCGTCATCTCAAGGCGCAGACCTAAGCTATTATATTTAATGTGTATGCTTGCTTGATTTGAACGTAGTATCAAACTCTGAGCATTCTTTGTCTCTTAGTATTACTAATTTGTCGTGTTTTCTCATTACAAATAAAGTAGGCAAATTAAATGTTATGCTTTTCGACTGACTCGTAGAGTTGCTACGCGGCTACGGCTGCTACGAAGTTCGCGTCTACGAAAGCGCTACGAGAATTAAAATTATGAAACGGTAATTTTAGTTATTGATTCATTTATTCTATGTTATTTATAGCGAAAAGGTATGGTAAAAGATATTTATTGTTGGATTTAAACTATTTTTTATGTCTAAAGCAATCAAATAGCGATGGAAGTCAGGAAGCAAAAGCCTCTCGAGTAATAATACTAAATGGAATTAATTTTCAACATTCACGACAGTTTTTTTTTTATTGGTAATGTAGACTCATTGTTATACTTACAGCTAACTAGTGCCCAACGTGTTTATCGACGTCACTTTTTTTTTACAGAAAACTTTTTTATTCTGCGCTCAATACCTCATCAAAGCATACGTTACAATCAGATGAACAAACAAACAGTAATTTCGTTTTTTGCTCGAAAGTTCTTTTTAGACACCCTACACCAATATGCAATCCATTCGACGTTTCATCCAACTTCAAATTTACAACCCTCACAAACATTGTACCAATAAAGTGCCCAACCCCCGTCCAATAGTAACCCGTCTAATAAACAAGAAATAACTATAGTAATTCAGTCGACGGCTGGGTCCCTCCGATACTGGTCAATCCAGCCGTCATGTCCATCAGAGAACGTGTCGTAAACTAGGCTTGAATCGCCGGATTTGTCCCCCATCAAGTTTCCTATACAGCATGGCCAATGGATTTGGGTATCGATTTGATGGTACGCATAAAATAATAGTTTGAATGTGATTGGATACGTTTACATTCTGGTTGTTAAAAAAAAGTTGTGTATTTTTAAATAAAGAACTATTTAAAAATAATATCATTCTTCTTGTTTGTTTTAAGTTTGGCAACCAAATCCAAATTAGGACTTATTTCTGCCAGTGTCGAGCTATATTATAGTTTCCAGTCACAGTAAATCACTTTCACATTAGTCATCAGTCAGCCACCGTTCATAAGTCATGTTTTACTACAATGGTGGTCATTCTACTAAAACTCTTCACGGACTTTTTAAGACAACTTGAAAAAACACGATACACATAATTCATTTCATTTCACTTCACTGGTGCACACGGATTGATCTTTATTGGATAAAATACCACCGATAATATGCAATAAAACTCAAAATACACGAATTTATGAAAACGAAAACGCAACGTCATTCTGCAAGTTCTCGCCAAAAAGTCCTTATCATTTGTAAATACTCTTAATACTGCCTGCAAACAAATAAAATGCCATAAAAGAATTTAAAATAAAGTTAATCTTTCAAACATTCCATCCCGGGACAGATTTTTGAAAAAAGAACTCCGACTGACAAGCTGTCTAGATAGTGACGGAGACAACCGAACATGTACAAACTTATACATTCACTGCCTAACAACTTTATTATTATAGCAGGACGAATCAAAATCGCTTTTACAATAGTATTAAAATTACTGTTTTCGAACTCAACATACATTATTTGCATTTGCATTTATTTAAACTCTTATTTTAACAGCTGTAAAGTCGCAATTTGGAATTTGGTCGTAATTTTAAATATGTTTGATTTTCGAATTGCAATTTTTATTATGCTATAGTTTTGGAGCTTGTTATCAAGGTATTAAGGTTTATAATAGGAACGACTTTTAACGTATTAAATTGGTTACTTTTGTTTCGACAGTTGGACATCGCATCGCTTCGCTGGACGTTTGTCAGTGGAAATAACCAATCCCACCAAAAACATTTTTATGTAAAATGTTGCCGCCAAGACATATAGCTTGCACTGTCAAAAAGTTATCAGATCTCATGTAGAGTCAAGCTTATAACTCTACTTGCCCTTACTCTACAAGCCCTAACTTCACAAACTCTACACACCGTAGTCAAAATAGATCTGATAACTTTTTGACAGTACGAGCCATATGTCTTGGCGGCAACATTTTACATAAAAATGTTTTTGGTGGGATTTCACTTCTTTTTGTAAGTTACGATTGTTTTTTTTTTTGAAATTTCCAAGTTTTATAATTTTTTTGTTGATTGTGTACTAATACAAGCTTACATACCAAATTTCAGCTTTCTAGGACTTCCGGAAGTACCCTATGAGTTTTGATGATCATCAGTGAGTCAGTGACGAAATCGGGGTTTTTTAGGTATCAATAAAATCTAAAGTATAAGAGCTATGTTATTGAAATTTAATATGTTTAATAAGTTCACTATTGACATCATGTCCCGAAAATTTTGTTTATCTGGTATAATCCAAACCCAAGTTATGAGGCTTCAAAAAAACGACGAAGCGCTTCGAGAAAAGGTAGGTAGTGCCCTTGCGCTTCGCTTGGCTGTCTTGGCGGGGGGCACTCCCGTGCCCCCAGATGAGTTATGTTTTACATTGTTATTTTCAAATCGGTGGAAAAAAAACAAAAAAAACTAAAGATTTAAAGAAGAGAAAAAAGCCCTTGAGTATGATCATGAGAATTTTTCAAAATTAAGGGGGTGAATAGAAGACTGCTGGCGAAGAGGCGGAAGAACAAAATATTATATTCATATTTTTAGTTTATTAGTTATTTCTTATTAAAATAAAAAACCTGGGACATTCCTCACCATGGTCATCTGGTCCCAAATTAAGTAGACATTGCACTACGGAAACCAGATATACTGATATAAGTACTACATATAAGTACTAAAAAATATCAGTTGATTTCTATTGTTTTCCTCGCCCACGCATACATTACGTAATTACACCCAGAGTCAGGACATGCAGATATGTTCATGCACAAAAATGCATGTCCTGGGTGGAAATCGAACCCACGACCTGCGGTGTGATAGGTGGAATCTGAACCAACCACGCCTACTGGCCCGTCAAATAAAAGATTCGTTTTTTTTCTATTCAAATTTTATTAATATAAAACAGTCTTTAAAAGTATCAAAAACTATTCATAATGAATAAATTATTAAGATACCAATCGAATATTAATATAATCAAATTATAAACAATATAGTCATACTATTTAACGGTAATTTATTGTCAGTCGATTTTCCGAATCGGCCGGGTAGTGCAGCCATTTTATATCGCCACCATCGGCGATATACGGCGGAATTAAAAATACATAAACATGTAACATTTTACGATAATTACGCTGTACAATACACCCTGGTAGGTTTATAATGGCGAAAATAAATACATTCGAATGCTTTAATCGTTTAACGCACGGTTTTAAAGCGAGCATTGTACTAGATTGTGCTTTTTTATTTATTGTTAATAATATTATTGCGATAATGAGCAATACCTAAATAGAAAATTAATATAATATAATCTGTATAGAAAAAGTCATCAAGTCTTCAAGGTTGCCAGCAGGCTGGCAGCGTTTCCTCTTAGGGCAGCCAAAGTGATGCGCAACCTAATAAAAAGTTATATTTTTAAAAAAAGTGTTTACTTACAAATAAGTTTGAGTTCAGGACTTTTTGGCGGGAACTTACAGAGTGACGTTGCGTTTTCGTTTTTATTTTAATTAATTCGTGTATTTTGAGTTTTATTGCATATTATCGGTGGTATTTTATCCAATAAAGATCAATCCATGTGCAACAGTGAAGTGAAATGAAATGAATTATGTGTATTGTGGCTTTTCAAGTTGTCTCAAAAAGTCCGTGAAGAGTTTTAGTAAAATAACCACCATTGTAGTAAAACATGACTTTTATGGACGGTGACTGACTGAGGACTATATGTAAAAGTGATTTATTGTGACTGGAAACTATAATATAACTCGACACTGGCAGAAATAAGCCCCAATTTGGGCTTGGTTGCCAAATTTAAAAATAATAAGAAGTTTAGGTTCAGTAAATTAAAATATCCATGATCGTTGGTATGGTATTTTTCCCAATTTCTTTGTATTTTTCTATTACTTATTTGACAAGGTATGGAAAACATGTCAAATATTGTCAAACATAAAAGCATGTTTTTAGCTTATTTAAAAGCTAGGTATATCTATTCGAAGCTTTGTATGTCACCAACAACAGTCCATCAACATTTACAAAACAAGCTCATATTCAAAGTCAAAGCCATTCATTCACTTTAGGCCTGAAATAGAGGGTAACGAAATGTCACAATTTCAGAAATCAACCTTCTGAGAAGTACCGGCAAGAACTCAAGCTTACAAGTTGCAAGTTTACATTTCCATTAAATATTCCTAAAATATTATAAACGAGATTTTACTAGACTTGGATTAAATCATCTCATGCAATAAGACTGTTAAAATTTTATCAGGTTCCGATAATAGGATTGGAACTAGCACTGTGTCAATAAAAATGCCTTAATTGATGAGCCATAATGCAAATCTACCAAATTAAGAGCAACTTAAACCGCCCACACACAGCAAACCTATGTTTATTTATTTACATACAGACAGTACAAGCGATTGCGCATAAAATTGAACTAAATATAAAGCAATGGCTCCACTAACCGCGTCCATTCTAATTACCTATAATTATCGTTCCGGGCCGGACCGGGCCGGGTGCAGTTTTAATTCCGCCATTTTGTTCCGGTGCTCGCGGACTAATGAGTGTAACCGATGGCTTTTTGATAATGTTATTGATATGGCATGGAGATTGTATTAAGTTGGTTTTCATTGGTGTTTGGTTGGGGGATGATTTGCTATTGATTTCTCAGTTTTAAGTTTTTTGCGTAAAATATATTTAACCTTAAACTTCTTTCTCTTTCTCTGGTTTTTTGATATTTTAAAAAACCAAAATTCTTCTATAAATTAATGTATCTATATCATGTGGCTTATGCCCTTTCACAAACTAGGTAATCAAGAAGGTACCTAATGTTTAAAAAACTCCTAATGCAACTCAAAATAGCGACTTTATTTATCAATTTGACATTAGCTAGGAACTTCCCAAGGTAAGTTTGCTTGGTGAAAATTTACGTAGCTGTCATGAATTTATATCGACCATCATATCTAAATCATGCCCCATAATTTCTATATCATGCCCCATCATTTCTAAATCATGCCCCATCGTTTAAGTCACTTCTGTTTCAAAAACCGTACAAACCGTATAGTTGTCGGGTACACTTAAGGCACGTGTACACTTGTGCAATGTCCGCACGGTTGTCAAACAGTATCGGCGCAATAAAGTGTGTCGCAATAGGAACCGCTCCGCTTGTCCGGACGCAGCCGCGCGCCGTAACTCCGCCCGGTGCGGTTTGCTGCCGGACCGGCAGGGAATCTATAGAGATGTAACATACAATATTTAAATTCAAGTTTTAAGTTTGGAATCTTAATTAAAACTGATCTTTTTAAATAAATCTAAAGTTATCATTAAATTAACCCTGCTTGATTGGATTTATTTAGTTACCTGATTAGACGAAAATGAGAACAATCATGTTTTGACCATGCTAAATTCAAAAAGTCATTTATTCAGTTTAGGCCCTAGTAAGGCACTTATGAACGTTAAATTGCTACATACAGTTGAATTTACCACCGGTTCGTAATACACTTAAATTGAGAAGACTCCGGCAAGAAACTCAGCAAGGCTTTTTTTTTGTGGAAGATCTTTTTGTATTACAGCTTTTTTTCCAATTAATTGCTAGATAGATATATCATATTTCCAATACATATAACATCATAATTTATCTTTTTTTAATAAGAAGCCTTGCTGTCTCTGACACCGCCAACGTGTGCACTTGATAAATATATAAAATATATCATCATCATCAGCCTATAATGTCCCACTGCTGAGCACAGGCCTCCTGCACACAAATGAAGGTGAAAGGGAATGGGCAATACTCCACCACGCGTGCCCACTGCGGATCGGTGGAGGTAGGCTAGTGGTCAACCTACTGTTGGAATTTTTCAAGCCGCCTTGGAGGTATCCAACTAGCTTAACGACTATCACAATTAAGTGATAACCGGGACCAACGGCTTTACGTGCCTTCCGAAGCACGGAAACGCTCGATTTGAAATACCACTAGGCGGTCACCCATCTAGGTACCGACCACGACAGGCGTAGCTTAACTTTGCCGATCGATTAAGAATAGCTAATCATGCTACACCACGAGCGCTTCGATAAAATATATACCGTGGTGGTATTAACAACTCCATATAAATACCAAACAAACTGACCAATTAAAACAAGGCAAGTCGACGTCGGCCATCTTAAATCTGCACAGCCGTGCATTGGCAATATCTGAGCGGCACCTATTACTTCGCTACACGCTGTGTGCGTGCGCTACGTTGTGAACACACCCTGTATGTCCACGATTTAATGCGCTCGAGTGTGGATGGCCAATACATTTGTGCCGTTTTACGACTTTGAGTGGACGTTTCAAAGTTGAAATATTGTATTAGTAAAGACTTATGATTCGATCTTATTTTTAAAAAATGTCTTTTATTAAGTTTAGGCCCTGATAAGACACTTATTATGATCGTTATAAAGTTGAATCTACAATTCGGTTCGAAATCATTGAGCTATTATTACTACTTAGTAATAATAGATCAATGTTCAGAATACACAAACTGAAAAAAAAAGAACTTTAAATATAATATTTTCTGTTAATATATTTGAAAATATTTGCGACCTAAAATTTGCGGCAAACTTCTTACACACAATGTGAATTCTATTTTCGAAATGATACATTCAATGTAAAATGTAAATGTAATATGGTTTTTCCTTTGCAATTTCTGTAATTTCTAGTGTACCCTAACCTTAGTTCACCAGAAATTCTTGACCATTGTCAGTGATGATGTTTCCGAAGGTGACAAGCATACAAAGTCTACAAGTGCAACTATTTATACCGGGACGTATGTTGGACTACGTTAGGTACCTTTATTATTACAATATGTGTTTACCTTTATTATTATATTACGAGTTTCTGAACGAGACGTATGAACTGTGTCTTTAACACTGGCTTACTTCTCTGAGGTTTTTAAGTCGTATTGTAGCATTTACGACCATATGTTATTATACAACTTAAGGAGCTATAATAGCATGAAAGGTAATATTTAAAAATCCCATCTCATTACAATTCAAGCGACAAACAACAGTGCGTATATCACGGCGTTATTGCACGCGGACGCATCCCGTTGATTATTATCACTAAATCATATTTAGTGCAGTCATTATCGGGTTTGCGCACGATATTATTGAGTGCACAGATAATAAATAATAGTTATTGGGTGAGCATCTAATTTTAACGTCGTATTTTACAATGGTTACGCTCCAATTGTGCGTTATTACTAAATTTGTGGTCGCGATTTGACTGGTTCAATGTGTTTTGTGGTGAGATGCTTGACGGGGTGTCGGTGGTGATTTGAGTGGGTTCGTATTCAATGAGACCGTTTACTAAGCTTCGCTGACTTACATGGGCACACAACAAGTTTTTTTTTTATACCACTAAGGTGGCAAACAAGCATACGGACCGCCTGATGGTAAGCAGTTACCGTAGCCTATGGACGCTAGCAACACCAGAGGGGTATCACTCGCGCGTTGCCGACCCTGAAGAAATCTCTTAACACCCTTTTTGAAGTTCCGTGTGTAACGTAAGAACTCACTAAGTAATTGTTTTCTAAATTCAACCCCTAATGAGGAAAGATTACGGGTGAAAGTTTGGTCATAAGACATAGATTTCAGTAAAGATGCAAGAAGATTTTTTTTCCTGGTGTCATGATTTTCGATTTGCACTTTGCATTGTTTGTTGAAATATGTCATAAGTTTCGTACGTATACAAACAGGTAAATTATTAGTAGTTTTGTTGATCTATTTGAGGTGGATTCCGGTTTTAGTTTTTCCGTATTTATATATGTTTTAGCTAAACTATTAAAACTATCCACTATCTGAACTGTATATCTCTGGAACTCTCTCCCTTAGACTATAGGCCCAGCCAGACGTTACTATTTGAAATTTCTTGTCATCTCACTTTATCACACGCTTTAAACTTCGTCGTGTCATTATTCGTTTATTTGACTATTTACAATACAAAGTATTAAAATTCAAGAAAATCGTAACGTTCTTCAAAATTGTCATGTTTCCTATTTTTGTTTTAAGGCGGCCCTCTGTGACCGGCGAAACTTCAACGCAAGCATAGTCTAAAAGCTTGTTGTTTCACCCAACGTAATGTTTGATGAAAAAAAGAGAGACAGCATCAGAGCCGTCGGTTATCAGTCGGTAAATTCCGCTGATCACTCGCGGCCGCTTCGCTAGGTCGTCATTCACGATTTCGCATTCATAAAACTCGTTCCAGGAGAATACTTCTTGTGAAAAAATCTTACAAGTTTGTGAAAAAAAAGTTAGTTATTTAGAAACTCCAATACATTTGCAAGCCTGGTATCTAAATGTTTTCTTTACTTTTATAATTTATAGGTACATTAGACATGGCCAAAGTTCAAGCAAAAACGCTGTTTTTCGGAGGCTTTGACTGAATTTGTTTCACACTTTTTTTTAAATTACGCCTAGATACACGGCTAGATATAGCGCACAAAATACTAATTTGTTCAAAACATCTAACGAAAAATGTTTAACAACGCCATAATAAGTACAGAGGTTTTGTATGAAAAGTATGACGAATTGAGTCCTCTTAAGGCGAGCTCAGCAGTTTTTTTCTTTATGTAACTTTTTGTAAATAAAATGTACATTTTATTATTAACATTTAAAGAGTATTTAATTGTCTATTAAACACAATTTATTTCATTAAGCTAGCATTCTTAGTTTCCGAGATTTATAGGTTTCTTTAAGTGATCAGGATTCATTGCTGTCCAGTGTATATCCAAATAAATAACGGGTTTTTTATGGAGCCAATTTACTCGTATAGTTATTTAACTTTATAAATGAAAAATGTATAAATACATTTTCTTGCCATATACGGCTCACGCTTGAATCTCAAAATAACATCTGAAAGACGCTTAATTTACGTAATAATTTCAATGCAAGGCATTTCCATTACAAATTCTTTCTAAATTCTAATGATAGTTTAATATTTGACTGATAATTTCATTAATTTCCGGCTACTTTGTTAACGAATAGATTACCCTCATACAATCAAATATAACTTATCTGCCCAGTTTAACGCGCTCCATAGCAATATCGTAACTATAACCCACTCGCTAAACTACAGTGCGATATAAATCGATCTAAGCGCAGGCAATGCAGCCGAATCACGCGGTCTATCGTGCCATGATGACGGGTTTACGATCGCATTAGTGCTAATTTCGCGACGGTTTCTGTGCGGACGCGGAGCGCGCGGGATGCGATTATGACGCACTGTCATTTTATTGCACGCACCTAGTTTTAGTTGATGTGTAATTGATGAAAATTATTGTCAACAATGTATAAGCGATGCAACGTATGACAACTACATTACCAATAGCTCTTTTAATAGTTATAATAATTCTAATAGATAAACATAAAATTATCTGCGTCAAGTTCCTACATCATTTTTATAGCAAAAAAACTTCATCATACAAAATTGCGTTATACTATGTATGACAGGAGAATTATTAATTCCATATATCAAAGTATTAAAAACTTCCACTTTTCATTCCTTTTTAGGGTTCCATACCTCAAAAGGAAAAAAACGGAACCCCTATAGGATCACTTTGTTGTCCGTCTGTCTGTCAAGACCCTTTTTCTCAGGAACGCGTGGAGGTAGCCAATATAGGTCTACTGTCCGTTGGACAGAAATCAAAATTCTAAGCCAACGCAATCAAAAGATACAGCCTTTTTTTCAGCAAATTTTTGACACTCGCAAGGGAATCAAAACCTACAGGGTGAACTCAGAATCTTGCAAGTTGGTACGAAGCAACGTCTTATAGCACAGATAAAGGAAAAATTGCGAAAATCATAAATTTTTATTTACATCACATAATAAAATATACCTACAGGTTTGTACGGAAACCTCGGTGCGCGGGTCCGACTCGCACTTGGCCGGTTTTTTATCCATATATCAGCTCAGCTGGTGCAGCGGTAGCTTCTTACGGGGTGTTTTTAAGCTTCAAGTAATAATAATACGAATGTCTTGGGACATTCTTAACTCACGTGTTCATCCGATCCCAAACTAAGCAGAGCTTGTACTATGATAACCAGATAACTGATATAATACATACCTACTTTGTTAAATATATACTCATTTACAACACTCAGGTGCAAGGCAAGCAGACGTATTCTTACACACATAATGTTTGTCATGGATAGGAATCGAACTCACAACCTGCAGCGTGATAGGCCACCAAATTACCCGTCAATATCAAAGACAAAGGTTATTCCGGTGAAAGAGGTCTAACTACCGGTATTCATTCAAAGTTTGAAGGGAAAATTACTTGGGTCGTTATCACAACAAATTATCGCGAAATGCCGTACTAACCCATAAAACTAAAACGCAATCAGTTCAAAAACTACCGCACAGAGTGGCATAAATCAAAATTTAACAACGGGGAGCCGGGGCAACTGATTAAATTCATAGCGAAATAAACCTTATCATGTAAAATGTAATAAACAATGCGTTGTATCGCGATTGTATGGAAATCAATAACAAACGATTAAAGCAAACTAAATATAATTCGGAATATATTATAAACTCTTATGATAAAATATGCTTTCAATTATAAATTACTAGGTGTACCCCGCAGTTTCAATCACATTCCCGGGATGAAAAGTAGCCTTTGTCCTTCTCCATACCATAGTTTATCTGCGTGCCAATTTTCATGATGATCAGTTGAATAGTTAAGGCGTAAAAGTGTAACAAACAAACTGACATTCGAAAAAAAATTAATACTTCTTTATTCAAGGACTCAACAAAAGGAGTGTTATTAAAATTACAAATATCTTTATAACAACTTTATTTTATATCTAACTTTTAGTCGTGTTACCTAGTATCACTAACTATAATTGCACAACCAGTTGCATGCCCGAATCACATAATAGCACCACAGTTTCCAAGCGCGGCCGTTGGAAAATGGCTCGCTCCACCATAATGAGTGCACGCCGAATTGTCGTTGCTTTGATTTAATGACTCGAAATAATAGCAATCAATACGATCACCACGCCCCGCCCGCTCATATTTTTGCCAATTCTATAAAGGGTGTGGCTGTGTAAATAGCTTTTCTAAAATTTATGCTAAATGGTATTTATTATAGCTCCAGTTTTTATGATTGAGAAATGTTGTTTGATTATTGCTCTCTTTACGTTGTAAGTACCTTATAACTTCTGCAGTAGGTCATGGTTATAAGATTTTTTTTCTGACCGATATTTTTGTCTTTTCGATTACCGTAGTAGCTTATACATGCTTGTACTCCTGGTGTCACTTGCGGTTGCTTGCTGACCCTGCAAATATATTATCTTCACACCCTTGAAGAATTAATATAGAATCTTTTTTATTAGCTTCGGTTTTTTTTTATTGTGTATAGGCCTGTTTTTGACCACAATCTCACCATGGTAAGTGATGATTTGGCCGAAGGTGGTAAGCACACAAAGCCTAGAAGGTGCTTGGCGAGAGATTTACAACTTGAGGGTGGTAGCCAGCCAGATGGGTACTACAAAGTACCCTACCACCGTGCATGCCGTTTCCTCACGATGTTTTCCTTCACCGAAAGCTCAAGCTCATCGTAAGATTCGAACCCGGGACCTTCAATACGGTATCCGTCGTCACTACCACTGAGCTATCATTGCAAATCCTCATAGGTTACTCGTCCCGGGAGAAGTGTGATACCTCCTCACACCACCCTCACAGTGCTACACAAGGAGTCGTGATCACATCGACCCATCGTCTTCCTTGGGGTTGCTTCTGGGCATTCAGGGCCCCCGGCCCGATTACCCACGACCCCAAAGGACCCCGTTTAGTTACCTTTTACGCAGGCTGTGGAACACCGTATATAGCTGTCATTCTAAGTCCCAGCTACAGGGAAGGAGGGCCACTACGAGGCATGACCTCGCCTCGGTGGAGTAGTCTCCAGACGGCATCGAACCTCTTCCGATCCCGCTCAGCCGCCTCCTTTTGGGCTATTGCCCTCTACGCCGCATTATCAACACGACTGCTGGCAGAGAGACATTTCGTCCGATTTGGTAGACCAGGATCCGCCGCTCGGGTTCCCACGCATACAATATAGAATCTAGGTCATCGCAGCTATAAAAAAAGAGTTATTAAAAAATAGATGACATTCTAAAGCATCCTGTACCGACGGAGCCGATGACATCGCGGCACGTAATGGCGCCGCATTATTTTGCCTCTAATTAATTTATGATAATAGCCTGATAACGGTCGCAGCAGTAAATATCGCGGAATACCATTCGTTTTATTAAAAAGTTGGAATTAGATGGTTTATGTCAATTACTAATTGCATTTTGTCATTAGAAAGAGTAGGTGGCAAACACAATAATCAAAATAATAAAAGTCATTTATGAATACAAGCAATCCGAACCGCGGTACCTCTTCCTTCTTGGATGCCTAAACTGGTGCGCAAGATTCCGTAAATATTTTACTCATTTGTAAACCTCGCATGCACTGAAAATTTTCCACTTTTTCAGTGTACGTGAAAGTCACTTTGTGTCCAAATAAGCAGGCGTATGTTATTGCTTAAAAGAAAAAATAAAAGAGCATTTTTTATTGAAGTCATTGGTAGTGTTACCGAGCGTAATTTTTGTACTAAACATTGTTGACAATATTTCGTGTTTGAAAATAATAAAGAACATTTCTATATATCATAACTTACATAGGTACAGTTGGCAAGAATAACATGTAGTTTGTAATAAGCATACACAATACCACTTAACGATAACCAAAGAACAAGGAACCAACAATGCGTAACACAATAAACCAATAAAAGTGGAATATAAATAAAAATAAGTGCCCAGTTATAAATAATGTTAGAGTAGTACTTGTACTCGGCCTGTATATCACAGAGGCTCAGGGTGGCACGTCACACTGGCTGAGTTATAGCGTCACAGTACATAAAATATACAACAAAAACTGTTGTTCTTCCAACAGTTTTGCCCCATATTAAGAATGAGCACAAACAGAATGTGGATTTGGAATAGAGTCAAATAGAGTTGTGGAGACGCTGTTAGAATTATATTTTTTTGAGTTGGTGTGTTCGTGCAGCAATTTAACTAACATATCGTAATATTTTTTCTTAGCGTCAGGGATATGTTGGTTCAATAAGGCCATTTTTTTAATACGAACTATTTAAATTAAAGCTGATTCCACGAACAAAATAGGTGACCGCAACAATCGTGTTGTCTTTTTTAAATTTGATACTAATTTTAAAGCCATTTTTATTTTTTGGTTTCCTCGTCGCTGTAGTTAGCTTCAATTTCAATCACATTCTCATTGTTATTGACATTTATGTAATAAAGTATAAAAAACGTGTGGGCCATATGCAAGAAATAACTTAATGTTCAATTAAAGAATAAAAAATAAATTACCTGTAAAATAAGTGCACCAACGCGAGGACACCATATCACACCTCACTTAAAAAAGTTAACACTCCAACACCGTCTCCACAGTTTCCCCTATGCAGCGTCCTCCGCCCGATTCGAGCCGAGTTCGCGGGGTAATCTGTTATTTTTATTGTTTTTTGTTATTATGATTCTGTCCCCTGGATTACTGTCCGTGATACATAGCCAGGGCACTGGATGCGTTTAATTGCCCCCGACGCTTTAGCGTATCGCGATAAATAATAAGATTAAGGTACGAAATAGTGGATTTTAATGTTTATGAAAGGCTGTATCCCCCTTATTACAATACATGGTTATAAGCAAACTCAGGTTTTAAATAGCCTCGTCCCTTTTTGTTATATGACGTTAGAAAGTGACCGAGCGACTGGTTTTACTAAACTTGCTTTAAACCTTTTTTTGTCTTAGGGGTATATTGTTTTAAAATTTACAAATCTGAAATTTACAACAAGATTTAAGACTTTTGGTTAGGTTTAAATATATTTATTCTCAAAAAGACTACATAGTCACTCATATGAGAACGAGCTTATAAGTAAAATATTTTTAACAAACACCACTATTTAAAAATTAAGCATGACTCGATTATTGCAGTGTTATCTTAAATATTTCGGAATCGCGACATTTTAGAATAATATGCTAGGCACATGTACTTGAATGAGATTTTATTTGAAGTATTATATCGATTTAGTAACATTTTTTTTTAAAAGTGGTCTATGTCCTTCTCTATACCAAATGCTATCTGCGTGTCATTTCATCGTAATCGGTTGAGTAGTTAAAGCGTGGAAGCATAACAAACAAACAAACTCACAAATACATTCAATATAGTAAGGATTTAATTTCAATAGTTAATTTTATTTTTAAACTCGACTCTTCACAGTTAAGCAATAAAATCTTATGACATATTTTTTACATTCCAAATTTAATTTAAGCAATAACCTTTACGATCTCAAATACTTCCAATAAAGCTGTATAATCCGTCGGACTGTACCTATTATAAATCCTCAGCGACGCTCATTTCAAAGCGATAATTAAGCGACATTCGCTCGTTCTACACAAAAGGTGTGCTTATTTATTTTATACACAACGCGCGCTGTTTGCTCACATTCATTTAAACATTATAATTATGCTTATGTTTAGTACATAATAATCTTTGGACTTTATTCGCCATAGTGAGTCTTTTTTGCCAGAAGGCTGACAGACATACGGTAACTGCTTACCATCAGGCGGGCCGTATGCTTGTTTGCCACCTTAGTGATATAAAAAAAAAGACATTACACACAAACACATACAATCCCCTTAATGGGTAGTAGCTAGATTCATCATCATCAGCCTACAGCAGTCCACTGCTGGACATAGGCCTCACCCAATGCGCGCCATTACGCCCTATCTTCGGCTCGACGCATCCACTTCCTACCAGCAGCTAGATTGACAATACCTATAGGGCAGTATTTTTCAATCTGTGGGTCGCGTCCCCTAGGGGAGTCACGAAACCTTAGTCGGGGGGTCGCCGGCAGAAGGAAAACGGCAAGGTAGACTTCGTGCAAGCGGGCGTCCAACTGTAAAGGTATCAAAATAAAGAAAATCATTATCGTAGTCTTTTAATTTATAGATTCTTTGTCTGACTGACAAGGGGGTCGCCAGAATTTTTCAACCTGTAAGGGGGTCGCGAAATCAATACGATTGAAAAACACTGCTATAGGGGATTTACAATTATCAGTAAGGTAATTCTCTAGTGCAATTGCTAATACACTCTGGTACGTTCTAAGTAACATATTTTCAAGTCGAGAGATAGCTACAACGAAATATCCGATTCCTCACGATTTTTTCCTACACCGAAACCTTGAACGCCTTGTTGAATTCGAAAGCAAGTCCTTTGCCACGAGATTTGTCGACACGAATCATGTAGGGTTGGTTGCACCATTGATTCTCGCGAGGAACGCGCGTCCTATAATACCAACTAATGTCATTGTTATTTAGAAATTGTCCCACAAGATGTTTACAATTACAGCTTAATAATTAAAAATAACCTTAAACAATGTTAAAATAGATTAACTTGATGACTGTTTTCTCAGTAGATGTCTTATTTTTTACTCACCTAATATTTTATAATTACCTGTAAATGAAAAACAAACAAAAATAATCCTTATAATAATTAGCGTTTGTAGCATAAAGTAAACAACATTGTATGCGCAACTAATGACAGAATGATGCGCGCGCGCACCCTTTTAAATCCCATACAATCTGTCAACACTTCAGTCACCTTCGATTCGTTGCAGCGATAACATCTCCGTATAAAAATTAAACAATGAGTGCTAATTTACTCGACGCAGACGCGATAATTCTCTCCGGAAACGAGCAATGGATGAAACTGGAAGAGGAATGGATACCAGTAGACTTAGAAACTGAAGAAGATCACCCTCAGAAACTACAATCTGTCTTCAGCACATTAGACCTGAAGAAATCAACCTTCGACTCATCATTTCTATTCAAAAAAGTACGCAGGAAGGTCGGAAGGCGTCTATCGAAGAAATCAATAGCATTGGATTATAAAGACTTTATACAAGATCTGCAGCAGAGCCATCGGAAGCCGCAACCAGAGAAGCAGTTCTTCTTCATCAACGGTCAGATCATATCTGCTGTGTCAATTGATGATATATGTGATAGAATTGATGATATATTCAAATCTGTGGAGAAGCTTTGTTCAGCGACCAGTACAGTTCGTGATAAGAAGGTGAAGAAAAGGGTGTTGCCAGAAATAGTGCAGTGCAGCATATCAGCCGGTGATCTATCATTTGATGATACTGTACCAGAGAAGGAGAAAAGTGATAGAGATGATGTGGACAGGTTCATCGATGAAGCATTCAATCAACTTAATTATACAATGATGACGATATCTGAAGATGAAATTGATGAGAAATCTAAAGTGACAGTTACTACGTTAGTTAGGAAATTCAGTTCAATTTTAAATAGTCCAGCTGTTTATTGTAATCCGAGGAGGCAGAGGCAGTGTTGTGATAGGTTTAAGGAGTTGGCTGAATTCTGGAATACACGAGTTTGTGATAAAGATGAATAGATACATTATTTAGTGCTTTTGTTTTCGGAGGTAGGTGTGAAATGTTTAGTTAATTTTTATGTAGATTAAGTACTCCAGAGTATTTCATGTAATATTGTGTTTTATAGATATTGTTCAATAATTTAAAGGCTTGTTAAATTCGTATTAAAATAAATAAATGTGGGTAATTTTTGTTTTGTTTTTTTTTTTACATTATCATACTTCTCGCTATTCATTTGCAATAATCTTCTTAATTCAAGTATTTTCTCAAGAAATGCTGTTATAAAAAAACAGCTTTATGACATAGGTCCAGATTTCAAATTCAATTATCTTAAAAAAGCGGTAGGTAGTAAAGGTTGTATGAATTAATATTCGGTGTTTTTTCTAAATTCAAATTAATTTGACTATGCATACAACTGTTGTCATATTCATCTATACAGCAAAGTCACAGAATACAATAACTACAGTAAACAAACAATAAAACTACGTGACGAAATGGAATCATAAAACAAAACACGCATAATCATAACAAGTGAACAGCACAAATACACCTATTACTTAATTACCTGAACGGTGGACAACAAATAGAAATTCATGGTTCATTAACCAAACTACAGTGGTCCGTGGGTCCTCGCAGGACGTGGGCCAAGTTAGACGCTAAATCACGGTCGGTGCCTGTGGACCTTGGATGGAAACATACGGGTTACTGTTTTGTACGGGAATGTTTGAAGCAGGCGTGGACTAGAAATTTTAATTGAAAAAGCTAATTGTTCAAGTTACTTGGTATAGTATAATCGGTTTTTACAATAACTTCTGCAATTTATTTTTAATGAAAAGACAATATTCATATTTTTATAATGATATACTTTTTTTGTGCTACTTCATTGAAACTGTATTTATTAATATTTTTAATTCGGAGTAAGAAAACAAACATTAAAAACATTATTTTGATTTACTTACTTACCCTTATCGATTTTATCTTTATGTATTTTCGTTACCGAGTAGTAGGTACACAGGAAAAAATTGTAATAAGAGGTATTGATTTCATTCCATGCTTCGGAATGCACGTAACAGCCGTTGGTCCCGGTTATCACTTAATCGTGATAGTCGTTAAGCTAGTTGGAGGCCTCCTAGGTAGCTTGAAAACTCCAACAGTAGGTTGAGCATTAGCCTACCTCCACCGATCCGCAGTGGGCACGCGTGTTGCCTTTCCTTTCACCCTCATTTGTGAAAGGCCTGTGCTCAGCAGTAGGACATTATAGTCTGAATATGATGATGATAAACGATACATCAGGTGCAATTTAAATTCATGCCATAACGGATCATACCTTAATTCACCTTACATAGCACACACTACCATAGTTGTTTTAAGGCGGCCCTCTGAGGCCGGCGCAACTTCAACACAAGCATAGTCTAAAAACTTGTTGTTTCATCCAACGTAATTTTTGACTGCGAAAAAAGAATGACAGCATCAGAGCCGTCGGTCATCAGTCGGTAAATTCCGCTGATCACTCGCGGCCGCTTCGCTAGGTCATCATTCATGATTTCGCATATCATAAAACTTGTTCCAGGAGTATACTTCTTGTGAAAAAATCTTACAAGTTTGTGAAAATAAAGTTAGTTATTTAGAATCTCCAATACATTTGCAAGCCTGGTATCTAAATGTTTTCTTTACTTTAATAAATTTATAGGTTTTACATTAGATATGGCCAAAGTTCAGGTAAAATTTGAGCAAAAACGCTGTTTTTCGGAGGCTTTTAATGAATTTGTTTCACACTTTTTTTTAATTTCGCCTAGATATACGGCTAGATATAGTGCACAAGATACTAATTTGTTCAAAACATCTAACGAAAAATGTTTAATAACGCCATAATAAGTACAGAGGTTTTGTATGAAAAGTACGGCGAATTGAGTGCTCTTAACCGCGACAGTCCCGCGTGCAATATCAACCCGTACATTCCACCCATGTTTCGCGCACTGACCGGAAGTAGAAACTTATTCCGCCTTGTTCATGAGAGTTGGACAGTTTGTCAATTTATGAGTACCAAGCACAATAACGCGAGCACAGCCGTCCGACTCAAGCAGATGTAGTTAATTGAGTTACTGTGATTATCTGACACTATTTATGGCCTTATTGGATATATTGTTAACGTCTTGAGGCTTAAGGCTGCGTATAAAGCAAAATAACAATCTTAGAATTGAAATTTAACCAAGTAAATAGTATTTAAATGAAAAAATATTTTTATATGAGTATTTTCATTATATACGCGAGGGTTCTGCCTGAGCAAAAACATAATGGAATGAAATTTCCTCGATAGAAAAAAATCACAAAGCTACCTCTAATAATAATGAATTTTCGGTTTTATTCGTTCATGGTGTATCTAATTAAGACAAAAAATCGATAAATAATATCACTAACATATATTATGACCTAGGGCTGCTACTAACGATTTTTTAAAATATTCTATACTTTACGAGTTATTTAGATAAAAAGCGCTTAGTTAATTTTTGTTCCGCGGAACACGCTATCTCCATCTCATCTGCACGCGAAGATTAGACATAAGTTTGTTTCATCTGACATTGCCATATTTTTCTGGCTTGGTACGCACTCTTAATGTTGACTTATTTAGGCATAGTGACAGAATTTGTATAGAGAATCGGTCAAACTGTGTATATTTATTATTTGGATAGAAGTTGCCTGAAGATGGTCAAATTGGTCCTAAATGTGTCCTAAATATGATTGGAAAATTTGGCTCTAAGTACACTTGTAGCTGTACTGTACTATATTTTGTTGGTACCTTAATTTTTGTTTGGTTTTTGGTTTTCTACATTTACTAGAGAACTTTACAAAGCCCTCAACTATCTGATCACTGCTCGTGGCTATTTATGTCATCTAATTTAAACATGAACTACACCCTAAGGGTCAGTTCACACTAAGACGCGACACGACGAGGCGCGCATTTTTTAAGATAGCTTTATTTAGTAATCAATAAGGTACCTACACATTTCAGTGAGAGAATAGGAGCGGCGGGGCGCGTCGCGAGTAATTTGCCTGGAAAAAAATTAATAATCGGGATTGAACCATTTTACAAGTTTTGCGACAAAAATTAAATACAAGAGATCGTATTTTGATTAGCGCTTTTAACCTAAGAACATGTTGCCCTAAAGTAAATATTTCTTTTCTGGATATTTACAGAACGGTCCCCTAACCTAAGCAATTAAATTTTGAACTTTAATTCTTAATAATTTGAAAGACTAAGTGGACACCCATTTATAATTTTTTATAGGTATTTAAACGCATTCAAAAATCACATGAAATTTATTAGTTTCGCCATATATAAATTTTATTCAACAAGCAAGTAAGTTATATTAAATTATGTATATTATAGCCTACCCTGCAGTAGCTAACGTGTGAACAAACAAGTCTCGTCCCAGTCGGTGCAGTAACATATAAACTGTACATCTCAGCACGCGACTACTGACCACAATGTATGCGTGTGCCTGTGCTAGGGTTGACACCTTGTAAAAAAAAAACATTTCAAAAGTGTCAAAACGGGTAACCGTACTAGTTTAAATAGGGGATCATAATGAAAGTGCTTCGTTTGTACATTCCAAAACACGTTTTTATTTTCATATTTGTTACGTAGGATTTGACTATAAAAATTATTAAAAAATATCCGTAAAATCGCGGGACAAAACTAAATATTAAATAGCAGTAAGATGCTACTGTCACAGTAGTTATTAATTAAGTAAATAGAAACCAAACATTTAGAGTCAAACGTGTGACAACCCTAGTCCATGCACCTAATTAAACAATGCACAACTTGGTGATGGGACTTGCTCAGATTCACAATTTAGTAGTCTGGTATAAGAACATTCTACATTTTTATGTCATCAATACGTGACTTTAAAAAAATTACTAAGTAGTTGACAAAAACCACATTATTATTTGACCAAGTGCAGTTGCCACAATTCACTGGAGCTTGCCAGACGGATACTTGAGGGTGATAGCTAGCCAGGTGGGTACTACAAAGTAACCTAAAACTGTACCTTTAATTTATCTAGCTCATTTTAAGATTCGAACTAACGACTGTCGCTTAATTCGCTTACTTACTTTGAAGGTTTTATTTTGAATTAACGTTATGGGTGTCACTCGTCAATTAGCCACTAATTGTAATATTTTCGTGTCAACTAATGCAGTTAACGAAAAAAAGCGAAAAAAGCTACAGCAGTGCGTCCATTAGTGACGTCAGAAGCCCGCTCTCGATCAATTTGTACGGAATCACCGGCGTGAAGTGTTTTTTAATTAATTTTATGAGTGAATTTTGTTGTTGGACACGGAATATGTTGAGCACAATAAAAAAATATTTTGTAAACTTTTTAATCTTTGTTAGTACATTTTTTTTAACTAAATATATCGCCATGCCAATACCATAATAGCTACTGAGTCCATAGATTTGATTATTCGCGCTCATCATCCTATCGCCTTAGGCTTGCACTTTGTTTGTATAATAAAATTAAATAAAAATAAGAATAAGATAAAAATAAACTGGCCAGTTATGATATTCTTTAATTTATTGTCAAATTTGGAAATAGAAAATTAGATGACATACACTTTTTTCATTCATTTGTTTTAATTTCCCGAACAATACGTTTTGTCAACTTGTTCGAGTAATAACTACGTAATTGTAATTTTTTTGAAAAATTGCACTTAATTGTTTTTTATAAATTTGTTATTCTATATGCAATTTTGTTTATTAAAAGCTCTTTATTATGCCTGACTTAACATCACTGGAAATCATTAGGGCTGATGAAATGAGAAGAAATGGCCATACCTACAGATCGATTGCCTCAAGGCTTCGTCGACCAGTATCAATGATTCATCGCAGCATCCAGCGGCACAGATCGTCTAATTTTCTTGTGAGGAGGAGGGGTCAAGGTAGAAAAAGATGTACATCGAGGCGAGATGACAGTTTTTTACAACTTGGAGTTCGTAGAAATACGCGATTAACGGCTGTAGAAGCTCGAAATGAACTGGAAGACGTTCGAGGAGTACGAGTAAGTGAGCGTACAGTTCGCAGGAGATTTGAAGAAGTTGGTTTAGGATCGTATATACCTGCCAAAGGCCCAAAACTTGAGAGACGTCACCGCGTAAACCGATTAAGCTATGTGCGAGAACATCGTCATTGGGATTTGAACGAATGGCAGCAGGTTCTCTTTACTGATGAGTGCAGAGTTCTTTAAAACAGATCGATGGGAGACAGCGAATATGGAGACGCAAAGGAGAACGCCACATACAGTCTAATTTTGAACACACAGTGGCTTATGGTGGCGGCTCGATTATGGTTTGGGGAGGGATATGTTTGGGAGCTCGCACGGAGTTAGTGATAGTCACAGGAGGGACCATGACAGCAGATCGATACATCAGAGACATTTTAGAAGAACATGTTGTACCATTTGCCCCATTTACTGGTGACGACTTTATTCTAATGCAAGATTGCCTTAAGAAATCAACAATAACATAATCGGTAGCATACCCAGACGAATGGAAACCGTAATCAGAGCAAGAGGGGGAAACACTCGTTATTAATTTTGCTTTAATTTTATTGTTAAATCATTTAATGCTTACTTTTTTTTTGTGATGGTTCATAATCATCTAAAAATTTCACTTATTTCAAATTTCTTTATTTTTCAATAAAAAATAACGAAGACTTTTCAAAGTCGTTGTTAAAAGATGTTAATCAATTTGTTATTTTGTGTCTAATTACATTTTCGTCAAATATATGCGTTATTATCTCATAGTCTCACTTTTTTTTCTGTTCCGTTAATTGTGCCGGTGTGTATATATATAATACAATATTATAATAGTACATTCTTAAATTTTTACCTATTTTTTCTCAGATAGATAATTATCCTTGGGTAAAGGCCTCCTCCATTCCTTTCCACTTGTTCCTATCCAGTGCAATCTCCATCCATTTGATGCTTGCCGCATCTTTCACCTCGTCAGTCCAGCGTTCCTTAGGGCGCCCTCTTCCTCTGCTACCCTGTGGCCCTGACTAAGAAGTGACACGTATACTATTAAACTATTTCTGTAGCTAACAAGCATACGGCCAGTGTATAGAAGTAGCCGATATAAATAAATTAAAATTATAGTGCAAATATTTGCACTTATAATTTTTTATCACTTGAAAGCAGGTCCTGTTTTTTTTCCATAATTATTTATATGATGCACGTTCCATCCACGAGATTACGGGCTAATGTAGTTACTAATTCAAACTGTAAGGGTTTTTTTCTTTTTTCTTGTCTGTATAATTATTCATACAAAAAGACACCCAGATTTATTCAATTTAGACTCTCCCAGTAGGGCACTTATGAAGGTCAAAAGCTACTGAATTTACCAACAGTTCGGAAGTCGGCTTTTAACTGAGAAGAACCGGCAAGGAACTCAGCAAGATTTTTATAAAATATTTTTTTGGACAATCTGGCTATAATGGCTATTTTTCCACTCTAGTTTAAAAGAACTTGTCGCAACACTCGTATCAACCGTTATCTATCAGTTTGTTCAATGTGTGTCGACTCCATGGTTTTTCAGTGCGCGCGACATCGTCGTCGTCCACGCACTAATTCAATATGGCCGACGTAAGCCATTTGCGTTCGCGCTTGACGCATGGCCCGTGAAAAAATCAATTACGATTTTTTGATAGCCGCGCGGTCGTCGCCCTGTTGTGTGGAGGTGGCTTTAGTTAAATTGTTACTTACATGGTTATTCACGTTTATGATTTCTGGATACTGATAAAACAATTTGGACATATGCAAGTTAGAGGTTATGTTATTTTCTAATTATTTACTGAATTAACTCTTTAGGAATATTAATTTCTCTTGTGTATTCATAAAAATAATACTTTTATTTTAATTATGAACAATTTAGATTGCTGTTTAGCCTTTTCGTCTATCTTCTAGTCTTTGGTTAGGGCCTTCTGATCGGTGGAAGGTTTGTTTGACTCAAAAAAAAAACACCTATGTTCAAAGCTATATTTGTTTTTTATATCAACAAAAAGTTTTTGTTTAAATAAAACTGTCTCCACACTTCCATACTCCTCACCTGTCCAGTGTATATTTTCAATAGTACCACTTCGTCATAACGCAGTGAGTTGACACCTCAATCTAAAATGGTTTCACACAATATTGTCGTGTCGTGTTTCCAATGCACGACACTTGATCAAAATGTGTCAATCCAAGTTTTTTATGTAGCCAATTTTATAGCTTTTTTACATAAAAAATTGTAAAAAGTATTTTGTTTCTTTATTAACTTTATGGCGTTTATTCATTGCATTTAATGGTTCTCCCATAGAAGTGATCGGGAAATTACGGTCGCTGTAGGCTTCGTAGCACTCGTAGCGTTCGTAGCTCTTGTAGTACTCGTAGCGCTACAATTGAGAATTTTATAGTTTAGGCGCCGCAATCATTTGGAATCTCATTTCTTTTTACCATTTATGTTTGTTTTAATACTGTAATTACACTACGGTAAGTTATGATCTGGCAGAAGATTACACGCAAAGCCTATTAGGAAATGCTCTCAAGAGGACATGTAGGATTTTTATGTATAGTAACCTAACAGTTACATTTTCTCCATATTCCTCACAGTTCTGTCAGGCCTTCGTCATTCGCCTATACCTACCGCGATAAGCACATACAGCTCGCTTCGAGCCGGGCTCGACTAAACAGTCGGGGCCGCCGCGCGCTTACGAGCGCACGATACTCAGTTGTGTCGGAACGAAAATAAGAACGCGTATTTTTTTTTTCTTGTGCGATGTTTACCTAGGAACTATAATTTTATTTATCAATTATCACTGCATTTTGTCATAATGGAAAGCCGTAACACTATAAATTGAGTGGACGGCTGTCGCAATAAACAGAAATTAAAATTATTAAAATTACTGCAATATTCTGAAATGTAAGAAATATATATATTTTGTTTATTTTACACGGTGTTTTAATCAGCATCCTAATAAATTAGGTGCAGCAACAAGCAAGCAAACTAGACTGTAAAATGCAAACTGTAGAAAATATAAGTAACAAGTGTAATATTATATTATAAATCAAAATAATAACAATAGTAATATGTAGTGTAAATAGGTATTGTAATAAACACATAAAAGTTAATAATATGTATCCTAGATAGTATAAATTATCACAGTATAATATATAGTATGTATAAAAGTAATGAATATAAATGTATTAGAATAATTTATTTCTTGCGCGGACCAAGATGTCCAAATTGTGAAAATGTTAACGAAAAAAAATTTTGTAAAACTTAATCTAAAAAGAGGACCACGTGTCTGTAGTAAGTAGTTTAAACCAATAAAAAAAAAAAAAATTAGGTGCAGTTGGTATATGTAAAACTTCGGTTACTACACGAGCTTTTATACTGACCACAGAAAACTGAAATCAATTTGAATACAACATTTACATAAGCATCAGCAATATATCGAGGTGCGCGGACGCATTATAAGCACGTGCTCACGAGCGGCCGCTACGTGCAATTAGTACCTAAATGGTGCCGCCTGATTTGTTTTTTTTTTTTTTTTTATTTATTTACCAATACATAATTACAGTGTTAACAAAAATTAGTATTCCGTCAAATCGCAGAACGATTTGTCGACAGAACAGCCCTCGTTCTTATAGGCTATAAAATTACATAACATTGGTACCTACCTCATCATCATCAGCCTATAATGTCCCACTGCTGAGCACAGGCCTCCTTTCACAAATGAAGGTGAAAGGGAATGGGCAATACTCCACCACGCGTGCCCACTGCGGATCGGTGGAGGTAGGCTAGTGGTCAACCTACTGTTGGAATTTTTCAAGCCGCCTAGGAGGCATCCAACTAGCTTAACGACTATCACAGTTAAGTTATAACCGGGACCAACGGCTTTACGTGCCTTCCGAAGCACGGAAACGCTCGATTTGAAATACCACTAGGCGGTCACCCATCCAACCGGTACCTACCTACATTTATATAATTCCGCTAATCTTGTTGCAACAAAAACATTTTTATTTTACGTTTAATTTGAACCCTAGACTTAACACCATCAAACAAATCATGTGGCAATTTATTAAACAGCGTTGGAGTTATCCAACGCCTCGTTCGTTTGCCGTATGTTTGTAGTCTAAGGGATGGCTACTGACGCTTGTAAGGAAGATACTCTCAGTATGAGTACTAGGGATCAGTAGTAGAGGTGCGAATATCAAGATTGTTAGCAGTTAACTTAAAGGTTACGTCAACCTATTGCTCGCGGGCGGAACGCGCGTCCTATACATGAAAAAAAACCAGGAATTGTGAGCCAACTGATAAAATTAGTTATACATAATCTAAAGATTGTAATATTAATCATTACTTGTTAATCAATATTTCGCGTGAACCTATGTAGCATCATTGCTCCTATAAAAATCTTTCAACACCTTTCCTCAGTGAATTTCGAAGATATACTTACAGGCAACAATGTGCAAAATTTAAAATTTTATGATCCTGCGATTTAAGATGTGCGTGCGTGCATTCAGGCAGTCTCTCATTTTATACTAGACTAGCTGTCGCATTCGGTTGCACTTGCACTCTCAGAAGAAAGTCATTACAATCGGTTCAGCGGTTTAGATATAAAAAAGTAACAGACACGCCTACCTTTTTGATCTTAGTATGGATTAATTTAGGTTCATATAGATAGATTAGGACTCAAACTTTACAATTGTTTGGTAAAAAATATTAAAAAAAAGTAATAAAATCTTTCAACAAAACTCCTTGTTAACCCAAAGTCTAAAGAAATAAATATAAAATAAAATTTATTTAATTTATTATCAGAAATTCGCGAAACCGGACCACCGAGTCCCCTCAAATCCCCGATTAACGTAACTAATCCACCCGTCAATTCAAAATTATAACAGTCAGCACTTAACCTCTCAATAGCGTATAAACCAACAAATTGAGGAGGCACTCAATCACCGAACATCGCCGTGTTGGCGCACGCCCACAAATTAATCCGGTTAACGTTGGTTAACGGGGCCATCACCTGGAAGAACCCCCGCCATACGCCCCCCATTTCTCATGGTGGTTCTGTTGTGAGTCCCTGGATGTGGTATAGAGCGTAGTTTTGATAACATAGCATTTAGTGATAATAAGAATAACACGTAAATAATTTATTTTTCAACTTTTTCAAGACAAAGTAATACGTATGAAAACTGAGGTAAATATAAACTATAAATATATATAATATAAAATTTATTTAAGCACGGTCAATAATATAGATAGTTTTGTAAATTCTGAGCATGTTTTTTTCCTACAAATTGGATCTAAATGCAGCTATAAGAACACAATTGAAACATTGAAACCAGAATTGTTTCGAACTGTGCGGGCTCAACGGAGCTTCCTTCCGCGGACTCTCAGATTGTGGAATGAGCTCCCCGCCATGGTTTTCCCATTGGAGTACATCATGGGGTTCTTCAAAAAGGGTGTGAAGAGATTTCTGCAGGTTCGGCAACGCGCGAGTGATACCCCTGGTGTTGCAAATGTCCATAGGCTACGGTAACCGCTTACCATCAGGTAACATCACAACCACTTCTCGCCTTAGAATTACCATAATGTCTCATCCAGCACAAATCTATCAAAGAAGTGTCCTATCAATATATGCTGACAATAGAGTCGTGTGAACACGGCCACGTATTAGACAAGACTGCTCGAAGACCCGCCAGTATCAATACGTTATGTTGGCACAAATATTTGGAACGTTGGCCCAATGTGGGGTATGTTCACTTAATTAGAACTTTAAGACTGAAAGGTAGCATTCAGAGCGCGATTTTACCTGAGTATAATAAAATCAATATCATATCAATTTGGTTTTCCCAATGGAGTACAGTATGGGGTTCTTCAAAAAGGGTGTAAAGAGATTTCTTCAGGGTCGGCAACGCGCGAGTGATATCCCTGGTGTTGCAAGCGTCCATAGGCAACGGTAACTGCTTACCATCAGGCGGGCCGTATGCTTGTTTGCCACCTTAGTGGTTAAAAGAAAAAAAAATATCAAAACTCAAATCTGTCAATTTTGACACCACTGATAGTTCATTGGAACACAAATGTAATAGAAACAGGAACCCTGGCCATCCACCGATGCGATGTAAGCTGCTACCGTCTCCTAAAAAGATCATGAGGATAGCCTGTGTTTTAGGTCTAGAAGACAACTGGCTCTCAAGTGCGACTTCCGGAACTCATCGGTAAATTTACGGGCCAGCTCCCATCGCGCCGCAGATCGTGGGTTCGATTCACACACAGGACATGCATTTGTGTGCATGACCATGTCTGTATGCCCTGAGTCTGGGTGTAAGTATGTATTTAAAAACAAAATGTAGTATATGTATTATGTCAGTTATCTGGTTTCCATAGTACAAGCTCTGCTTAGTTTGACCAGATGACCGTGTGTGATGAATGTCCCAGGATATTTATTTATTTAACAGATTTCCATCATTACGATAAAAAGCTAGTTTAAAACTGCATCTAATGCACACATCCGTCGCACAAATTAATTAACATTCACAACAACTAACACCATTTACAAACACCAATATCTATTTGGGTACAATGTACCACTAAATATCTGGAGCTTTTAATTTATAGGCAAACTTGGCTCAGTTTGTCCCGTGCACGTATAAGGACAAGTTCGATGCAACGGGACCATAAATTGATAAGCTTATGCATGTGGACGATGATTTACGCCCCCACCAATGATAATTGGGAAACTAGTGTACTGTATTGATTATGTTTAAGCTTGTTTCCTAAGTTATGTTACTAAATCTAAGTTTGGGAATTGAACGGAAAATATTTTCAGGGAAACAAGAATGAAAATGTAATATAATAATTTAGGGTTTTGCAGCAAAGAGTGTGAAGAGATTTTTTTCAGAATAAGAATAATTTATTTCTGCAGGAAATGTGGTATAACATAGGATCTTAGTCTATACATAGTTCTCACTTTTCACCAGAAACTGGCATGCAACATTTATATTACAACTAACACGGTACTATAAAAAATATAAAATAAAATAAAAACCTTCAATCATCATAAAAAAATAAAAATAAAACACATAATCATTACAAAATTTCAGATAATTACCAATATTATTAATTTCGGTATGTCAATAAGATAATAGCTATTCATTACATATATGAAAAAATACAATTTACAAATTATTCAAATATTCATCTATAGAATAGAAGCATTATTGAACTAGCCATTTCTTTAATTTGTTTTTAAGTACATTTGAGGGTAAATTTTTTAGGACGGAGGAGGAATTTCAGGGTTGGCAACGCGTTGGTACTGGTGTAGCAAGCGTCTATGGTTTCGGTAACCGCGCCACCATGAAGCGCTCGTGGTGTATATTATGTAGCATGATTAGCCGTTCTTAATCGTTCGGCAAGTTAAGCTACCACCGTCGTGGTCGGTACCTGGATGGCTCACCGCCTAGTGGCAAATCGAATTCAAGTCGAGTTTCCGTGCTTCGGAAGGCACGTAAAGCCGTTGGTCCCGGTTTGTGATAGTCGTTAAGCTAGGTGGAGGCCTTCTAGGCGGCTTGGAAGCTCTAACAGTAGGTTGACCACTAGCCTACCTACACCTGAAATAAAAAAAAGTGAAATATCTGCCTGTTCCCTTTCTCCCTCATTTGTGAAAGTAGGCCAGGGTGAACAGGTGCTGCTTGTGGGGGCTGGTCTGCTTAAGTTTGCCATTTATTTATTTACTTATTAAATATAGATTCAGTCTACTTTGTAGTTTTGCCGCCTCGCCGGGGCACGCAATTTTATTGTTGTCAGTGCGATTAGAATGTAAATTAATATGTGAACCGGTATTAGAGTATTAGAGTGAGACTTTTCAAAAGTGCCTGCGAAGGTCTATTTGAATAAATGATTTTGAATTTTGAATTTGAATTTGAGGCCTGTGCTCATCAGTGGGACATTATAGGCTAATGATGATGATGATGTGCAGTACTGCAAGTTCTTGAATTATTTTTATTTTGATCAAAGTTATTAATTTGCAGTTAAATATGTAAATCGGTACGGAACGGTACGGTGGACTTGCTTCCTCGAAGTGATTTCAGCCTGGGTAACCAAACATCATCGGTAGCCAGTACTGAGATATGATCATGTTCAAAAATATCTCGTATTCATGACAGCTTTCACAGGAAAGAAAACTCTAAAGACCCCTAAACACAGTAAATTTTTGACGTACACCACAATACAACCTGCACAGTAAAGGTATACATTATTACTCGACTAAGTAAAAAATAACGATGACATACGAGTGCGTCGGGCGCTAAGGATGACCGTACACATAAACATGTCGAGGTAATACCGCCGCGCGCCGGCAGGTGTGCGCCCTGCTTTATACACTTTGCGAGATGCCACGTGAGCGGTGTGAATTTTTACAAGGGAAGTCGAGTGATTTATTAATGTTTTGTGTGTTTCTTTTGTGAAGGGAGGTTTTTCTGTGTGAACTGTCGTATAGGACTTAATGTTTTGGGTTGAAATTAACAGTTTTTTTACGTTCTTAGGTTTATGTCAAAAATTAAAATAAGGAATTATGGAATGATTAAAAATATATTAAATAAAAATGTTCTATACGCATCACGAAAGAACAAACATATAATATAAACTGGCCAAGTGCAAGTATAATATATATCATCTATCATATCATCTGAATTTTTTTGTCTAACTATTACGGTTCATGAGATACAGCCCACTGACAAACAGATGGACGGCGGAGTCTTAGTAATAGGATCCCGTTTGGCACCCTAAAAAAACGATTACTTTGTTTCATGTACAATATCAAAACAAACTTTTTTATAGTTGCACCTTTTAGCCCACTTTCTAAATACAGCATTATTTGCTATCTCTTTGCACAGAATAAACTGAGACTTATGTTATTCAGGTAAAGACACATATTTAATCCAACAATAACAATTTCATCTTAATGACGTGATGAAAAAAAAAATGTGAATTGTTATTTTTTTTGTGAAAAATATATTTGTTACTGCTAATGCCCGTAGGCAGCTACGGGAACTTACCATGCAATGAAGGCTCACTTATCAGCATTCTGACCAATATTCACATCGAAAAACAAACTCTAAACACAAACTATCCACATTTTATCACTCGTTATCTAAGCGTGAGGTATCATTGTGCAGACATACGGCGCACCTGGGACAAAATTAACCGGGACATGTTTATGGAGCCGGTCGTAACGACCCGCGCCCGCTGGCTGCTAATTATACGCATACTTTTCAACGGGTTATTATGAATATGCCTTTATAAGCTGTGGATATTGTTTTAAAAATAGTGAGCGGATTTTTTTACAGTCCTTCTGAAAAAAAGGTTCTACAACACTAGTTCTACTACAATTATGTAAGTTGAAGTTTTGTTGTCGGGAAACTAAGTTTAGTTACATTTAATCAAATAATTTTGTAACCAAAACTAGTTTTGTTACTGGTAAGTTTAGTTCGCAAGTCACTCTGTTTAGGTCATTGGTCGTCAAATTTCGTGTTACTTTTAAATAAACATTTTTTACCCGACTGACCCGGAAGGAGGGTTATGTTTTTCGAGTGTATATATGTGTGTATATGTGTGTATATATGAGTGTATGTATGTCTATTTCTTTGTGCCGCTCTGCAGCCTAAACGGCTTGATGGATTTAAGCATATGAGGTGTTGTTAGATTCGTCTTGACTGGGGGAGTATCATAGAGTATATTATTTTTATTAGTGCATTAGTGCATTAGAGTATTAGAGTTTGACTATTCATAAGTACCTGTGAAGGCCTATTTGAATGAATAAATTATTTCATTTCATATATAGCGCCTAAGAATAAAAAATAGGGGGGTATTAAAAATAAAAGTTTCGTTATTATAATAATATGGGTATCAAATGAAAGCTTGTAAATAGACCATTCCATATATGTATATATTGTAATGCTTTTATGCTACCATTTTGACATAAACTGCAAAAAACCACGTTTAATGCAAGGACAGTAGGTACTGAGCCGTTACCATACGTAAATCACAGATTTGCGATGGTTGTTAGCGTTCCTTTACCGTATCGCTCATTTACTTACTAATACATACAACTCTTTCTGTATAAAACTAAAAAGTCTGAAATAAATTAAATTATTAAAAGAAACAAAAAACCCGACTGCGTAAAACCATAGAGTAATGTGTCGTAAAACATAAATTAACTAAAAAGAGAAAAACAAGGTCTTAAATCTATAGAATTTCGAATATAACTTGAATTTTATAAGGTATTGCAGTCGGGGATAAACAAATATTACAAAAAAATACATACTTACGTTATTGGTTGTCCCCGATTGTAATACCTTATAAAATTCAAGTTATATTAAAAATTCTATAGATTTAAGACAAATAAGAACATTTTCATAGATTTCAAAACGTCATGTTTAACTTTAACTTTGCACACTTATCAAGGACCGATGACAATACAATAATCTGGTACCATCGTTACTCCTTTTTAGTACAGTGCTTTTTAAAGCGTTTATTAGTTTATTTTTTAACTATATGGAGATATTATTATTTCATATGTACGTATTGCCAAAGAGACTGAGTCAGAGATTTGTAATAATAATCAAAATTCTATAGAAATTTCAACAATATTTTGTTCGTAGGGAATATTCTACGTAATTACTAATTAGCTATATTATTCGAGACCTAAACAGTGACATACATTACACTACATTTCACAGCCTCTTAAAACTGTAAATTGTGTCTCTTTTGGTGCCAAGATGTCCCTATGTCTTTTTGTCCATAGGAAAATATAGGCAATAACCTGACTTTTTATTCTATCTCAAGTAATTTATAATAAGCTCAATTGCTATTTTTGCGTGCATTGCCGAACGTCACTTCTGAGCTAAAGTGACGTCACACTAACAAAAACCCTCTCAACGCGTCAGATTGACACAAAAGGCCCAGGAAGCGGCACTCTGATTAATGATTGAAATGACCCACCACTCTGAACCTAATTACGACACAATTAATAGGTGACCACTGATCCTGACCACAACTATAGCGAGCGAGGGTATTTTAACCATTAGATTTGAGTTAGGTGATAGTTTACCCTTGTGTAAGGGGGCTTGGAAATAGCCAGGCCAACATGTGATGGCAAAAAGCATGCGACTAGGCCTGATGGTAAGTAGACTATAGATACTTTACTAATACCTTCTCTTCACACTCTTTGAGAGGTGTCACTGTGGCGGCAGCAGAATGGTTCTACACCGGGACACAAAGTCCCTTCATGGAGCTCTGGGGACCTTACTCACTGGAACACAACACCACATTAGTAAGGTACCATGTAAGGTACTGCCCCAATCGGGCTCCCCTGAATTATGAACGAGAGAACCCGTTACAATATAACTCTCTGAAAACTGATTGTCGCTAGTAAACATTATATAATAATTAATATTTATTAAGACACCCCATACAAACATGTAGGAACAATTTACTAACTACAGATAAAGCGGTGTCCATCCTACATGTCAGTCCTGGGACACGGGCCGGACTGCCCGTCGACGTCACGTCGTCCGGTAATCCGGACGTGACATTTGACGACGTTTTTACCACACTGATATGTCGTGACAGGACAAATCCCTGTTTGTTATCCTTTGAAAACTTGAAACACAAAGCTTAGCATGTTACAGTCACGAGTAATCTCAAGGGTAAGCCGAGATATTGTTGGAGAAATATGGGCAGGTATTTAAACGAATAGAAATAATGATGATTTCAATTATTTAATCGACGAAAAAACGGAGGAGGTTTACAAGTCGACGCGTATTTTTTTTTTATGTATGATAACTTTTTATATTGTAGTCCGATTTTGATAATTATTTTTTTATTGGATAGGGTATACCTCGAAGTTCCCATATCGGTCCCATATAAATTTGGATACAAAAAACCTACCCTAAGGGTGGGAAAATAGGAGTGATTTATTGTTCACTCACAGATTTTAATGCTGAGTTGTGTATTTCATCAAAAGAAATAAAAAATTAAGCATGTAGTCATTAGTAGATTATAGCCACAAAGAATTATAAAATAAAAACATTTTAACAAAAAAATTAAACCACCGAAAAAACTGAAAAGCAAAAATAATTTTGAATATAACTTGAATTTTATAAGGTTTTGCAGTCGGGGATAAATAAACAAATATTACAAAAAAATACATACCTATATAGGTTATTGGTTTATCCCCGACTGCAAAACCTTATAAAATTCAAGTTATACTCAAAATAATTTTTGCTTTTCAGTTTTTTCGGTGGTTTAAGTTTTTTGTTTAAATGTTTTTTTTATTAATATAATGTCCTAAAACAATGGTCTCAAAGATTGCTATAGTGTTTTTTGGCAAATAAGTATTGTTGGTAGAAACTTTAACTAGCATTATAAATTAATCAAATCATTAATCACCATTTTTGTAGAATTGAATCCCATTGAGCACTCATCTCAAATTAATCTAACGCCTAACACACTAACACAACACTGGGTTAGGGTGACCATTCTTCATTAGCACAAAGGAGTTTGCCTTTTGTCTCGCGTCCATTCATTTGCGATTGTTCACCACACAGACTGAGACCCTTACTGTCCCTATTATATACCGAATAGAACTTAAAACTCACGGCCTGAACGTATCGCATCTCTCGTTCCATTAGTGCTAGCTAGAAAGAGATAGCGCGTGCGAATTCAATTTGAAAACAAACTGGAGGGTTGGGAATACGCGCGCTGTCCGGCGTTGATCCCTGTCAACAAATCCACAATACAAGCTGACTCGTTGTCACCCCAATCCAACAATGAAATGATAAATGAACGCTTTTCTTGTACTCAACTATTGGGCAACTTCGATTTAAATGGACGGTCGTGTGTTTACTTGTAAAAAGGATTTACCTACTTTCATGTAGTTATTTCAGTTCTTCTTAAGGCGCCGATCCCACAGAGAGAGTTCTATAGTTCCGAGTTTTGCACTCCGTGTTCGACTATTGTGCACACAGCAGGCAGTCTAGAGTTCTGCAATATTCGCTACTGATCGCACATCATACACTTTTTTTACTTTCAAAGGCCCCATATATCTTACAGTCAACGCGGAATGCAGAACTCGGAACGCAGAAATCTAGAATTCTTCTCTGTGGGATCGGCGCCTAACTGTTTTCAAATACCCAGTTTACTTACATATCTACAAACTAGCAGACCCCCGCGGTTTCACCCACGTACGGTTTGAATATTTTTGAAAAAATAAAGTTACTCCTTATAACATCAGCTATGGACCGAAACAAAGAGACAAACATTTTTAAAATTTCAATCCGTTTTTATTAAAAAAAACTTAAAAGCTTGGTGCAATGCAATACTCTTCAAAATTTGAATGTCAAATATAAAAGAATATTTAAATCAAAAGCACTAAGGAGTATTGATATCAACTTCGATGCAAATCACCTCTAAAATAACTTTCTACCCCTTTTTAACCCCCGTTAGGCGATGAGTTTCAATAAAATACGAAACACTTATTCCACCAATTCAAAAAATTGTTAAAGAATGTTAATGCAAAATTTGAAGTAGATTGGACCAAGGAATCACGTTGTCCCATACAAACTTTGCCCCCGTTTTTCACCCCCTTAGGGGTAGAATTTCGAAAAACCTTTTTTATCGGATGCTTACGTCATACAAAAAACACACCCTCCAAGTTTCAGGTCTCTACGATCAGCGGCTTAGGCTGTGCGTTAAAACATCACTCAGTCATTGAGTCTACATTTACTATTATTTATTACTACGCCTACATTTCTTAACATCTATATTTGACGAAGCATTTTTTTTTGTGTATACCACTTAGGTGGCAAACAAGCATAGGGCCCACCTGATAGGTATTGATATTATTTTCTTATGAAAATGATTTGTGTATACGGTGCGTCTTCACCATGTCTTCACATACGATATTCATAAGGATGTCGCTATATGTATCGTCCGTAAGTCATAGCCAGTCAGAGCCCATTATTCAATTTAGGCCCTAAGAAGGTTGAGGCTACAGAAGTTACCACCGGTTCGGAAGTCAGTCTTCAAATTCATTATTATATATTTTTTTCTATTGTCTGTCATTCCCAAAATGCCACACCGGCCATCGATACCTACAAAAATACAATCACCACCACCCTTTTAGCATAATGTCACCAAACAGCATATAACTAAATGTCTCCGTAAATTGTACAGTAAAGATTGCACGACAGTGGACTGTGAACACAAAATAAATAAGAACAGAAGGATTTTTATGGCAATATAAATATTTCAATGGCAGGTGTGTCAAGATGGATGGAGAGCATTATCTATGGTAGCTATTGAGCTAGGTCAACTTAATGCTTGCAAATAAAAAAATACACGCACACTTTGACGGATCGTGGCTAAGAAAACTAAGAATGCCTTCAATTGAATATGTTTTTGCCCAGGTTTTATTTAGCCATAATCTTATGCTATAAAATAGCCTACCGAGTTTAAAACGGACTGAGTTTTAAAACTGCTAGATAAGTCTTATTTCCAATGACCTATCTACCTAGTTAGTAGAGACGACTAATACAAACACCTTACAATTTGAATTGTATTCTGTGCAAATTTTCCTGCTAACCTATAAATTCCTGAAATTGCAAGCACGGTATCATTGTATGCGTGTAGTTCAGACGGCGTCAAATCCCTCTGTGTCCATTTATTTCGTACTGTCAACCTAATGCGCCGTGTGGCTCGATGTGGACCATTGCACCTCTGATGTCTCCGTAGTGGTTGTTCACCTTTATAAAGTACGGATAGACGCGATAAATACTTAACGGTCGAGAAAACGGTGTAAATGCTAAGGTGACATTTTCGCCAGTACGATTTTTAGCTATTTTTCATTACAACACAAGTAATTATTTGTGGCTAAAAAATATTCTAGGTCAATGGGAAGTACCCTGGAAGACTGAAAAAGACATGGATGGATTGTATGAAAGATAATATAGGTAAGAAAGAAGTAAATGCTGGTATGACTGATAGGAGAGCCGAATGGAAGAAGCGTACATATTGTGCCGACCACAAGTGATTGGGAACAGGCCAAGTAGATGATAAACCGGAAGTAGGTACCCTGATTTGAACTTGAGAATGTTTTGTGACATAAATGGCCATATCTTTTGATTGCTTAGGCCTTATAATTTGATATTTCTACTTGATACCTTTAGGCGCCGATCCTACAGAGAAGAGTTCTAGAGTTCTGCGTTCCGAGTTCTGCATTCCGCGTTGACTGTAAGCTATGTGGGGCCTTTGAAAGTAAAAAAAGTGTATGATGTGTGATCAGTAGCGAATATTGCAGAACTCTAGAACTCTAGACTGCTTGCTGTGTACACAATAGTTTTTTTTTTTTTTTTTAAATTAGATTTGCGTTTGGCCACTGACTCGCCCATAAGGAGCGATGACGAAGCCTAAGATGAAACACGCTTACCCAGAAGAAACCTATTCACTCTGGCCTTGAAAGTACCTAGATTATAAGCGTCAGGAAACACAGACGCCGGAAGCAAGTTCCACTCCCTTGCTGTCCGCATTAAAAATGAGGATGCAAAACGCTGTGTCCGTATATTCGGTATGTCAACAACGTACGGGTGAAAATTTTCCCGGCGTCTTGTGGTTCGATGTAAAAATGGGGATGGTGGAATAAGGTTGAACGATTCCTGCGCACACTCAGTACACAATAGTCAACACGGAATGCAGAACTCGGAACTCTAGAACTCTCTCTGTGGGATCGGCACCTTACTCGTTCCTTAAAAAAGACTAACTGACTTTGTAGATATACTTGCATATATATTTGCACATACAGGCTGCAACAAAGTAATTCTAGTAAGATTCTATTCTTTCCTTATGAGTTACGGAACAGAAAAATGATCTGGATATCCTTTTTTATGTAAAGCTGTAATACAACTCACTTCGAAACCGGTTTATATTGGGCTTAAACCAGTTTAAGGCGGTTTGAGCCGGCACACGCCTGGGGAAGTTTGCTCTGTCACTTTCTTCAGTTAATAGTAAGTTGGATTTAAGTTAGCTTCAAGTTAGATTTGGTTTAAGGTGTATGAACCTAATTGAGCTGATTACATGCACTTGATAACTAAATAAAAATAAAAAAGACACTGCCAGTGTCTGAACCGATCGCGATGAAATTTGACACGGAGATTTCTTTTATCATGAGTAAAGACCGGATTATATGCATGCAACATAAAAAGCAAATATGCATGAAAAATGCTTGAAATATACATGAAACTAGTCAGAATATGCAAGAAAATTGGCAGAATATGCATGAAAATTGGCGAAATTAAATGATCAAGGAACCCAAAAAAATAAGAAAAGTAAATAAACATATTTTTTATTTCAAAATCAGCATACAATTAGAAAATTATCCATTGATAGACGATAATAGTACCAGTACCATCACATCACATTTACAATATTTAATATTTTTGTAAATGTAAACTATTAAGTATTGTTCCAAATGTTCAGTGGTAAGATTGTCTTCGATCATTCAAAATATTTTTTATAAGTGGCAAAGGATCGCTCCACATACACTAAGGTAACTAGGCAAAATTTGAACTCGGGTGCTATGTTAGCACATAGGTCGCTCGCTCGCTAAATATTGTAAATGTATCGATAATATGCATCATAACTAGATCTTAGGTAAAATATGCTATTACCGTTGAAGATCGCTTAAATATGCAAATGCATATGCAAATATGCAAATGCATATGCATATATGCAAATGCATATAATCCGGTCTTTAATCATGAGAATGCGGGTGAAGAATAAGATGCCAAGGACAGCAGAAGGAGAAGGATTTAAAATCTCATCTCATTATCTCTCTCACTATCTCTCCAATCTCATTAATATTAAAAATGCGAAAGTTTGGATGTTTGTAGGTGATCTACATGAGGTAGTCAGACATCTAAGTAATGTATTTATTACTTAGAACACTAAATACAATTATACACAGTTACAGAAGATGAAAACACAAAAACCAATTAAAACGCACGAAAAGATTACACTATTGTCGAGAGCGAAAATCCATTATCAAAATTGTGAGCACAACATGGCAAGTGGCAAAGCGCGTGCACCGCAAAGCAAGCATGACAGAACAAAGTTTGCGAACCGGATTGCACCGGTTGGGGGCGGATTAAGCCGGCGCGCGGGCGGTTAGAGGTGGTTTGAAGTAGTTAGTCAGGTAGATCTCGGCTGGTTTACTATCGGTATTATTGTCTTTGTGCATTGCGGTACGGTAGGCAGAT
Source organism: Polyploca ridens (assembly GCA_951394255.1). Taxonomy (NCBI): domain Eukaryota; kingdom Metazoa; phylum Arthropoda; class Insecta; order Lepidoptera; family Drepanidae; genus Polyploca; species Polyploca ridens. The sequence continues at coordinate 18,516,722 of OX596247.1, read as the reverse complement.
TTTGTGCTTGCTCTGTGAATTGTTTTGGCGCTTTAAAGTTAGGTTTTGTTACATGGTTTCACACAGAAGCAAACAAGGCCTGAAATGCTGTAATAATGATTATTTACTACTTTAAATTACATTCGTATTTCTACATAAAATCGTTAAAAACTTTGGTCTTCTTTTAATCTAGATTTAACCCGACTATGCAGAGAATTTCTCGAGAGGTTCTCGAGTGGCGACCACGTACTGGAAAGCGCCGAGCGGGACGACCTCCCACCAGGTGGACCGACGACCTGGTCAGAGTCGCTGGGCGCCGCTGGATGCAAGCGGCCCAGAACCGTTCGAAGTGGAAATCAATGGGGGAGGCCTATGTTCAGCAGTGGACATCGAATGGGCTGATATGATGATGATGATGATGCAGAGAATGAATATGAATTCTGTATAGTAGGACTGGGATCTGAAATTTTAATTATATACTACCATTGATTGCAGGTTCACTATTTTAAAAAAAATGTCGAAAAGCTGTTATTTTTAACTGCCTACTATTGAATGATATACTTGTGATTGGCCACACTCTCACCCTGGTCAGCGATGATGTCTCTTACCTTATACGCACGGCCAAGTTGTGGAATGCTCTCCCAGACAACGTGTTTCCAGACAATTATAACATGGGTCTATTCAAGGCCAGAGTGAACAGGCATCTTATGGGTACGCGCGGTCCACCCTAGACTACATCTTCGCTTACCATCAGGCGGGATTGCGGTCAAGAGCAAGCCTATTAAACATAAAAAAAAAAAAAGTTGAATGTGGTAAGCACAAATAATATAACAGAGATCTTGATCTTATAGTTATAAACTACTAAAACATACTGGCTAGACTTAATTGTACTTACATACAATTTTCACATGTCGTCTATAACACATTAACATAAAACTACAATAGATTTTCCAGATATAGATCCAACACTAACTTATGTGGGATGTCCCTTCTGACAATTGGCAGTTGCATCTATCCAGACGACTGAATTACTACCACATAATTTCGTTCAAACTACTATTGGGGCTGTAAAGGAGGTAACACGTTGACTAAAGAATAAAGCAGAGAATTTTCAACCCAGAACATTTTAGCCCGTTAAAGTTCTGCGTGACGTCACATTTCTATACATTTTAAGTGAAATATGACATCACGCAGAACAGAACGAAAAAAATACCTGTCCAATATTTTCTGATAATCTAACTGACGGCCTAAATAGAATTATATATTTTTTACCCAGGAAGGTACCTGCCCAATTTTAACAACGCAATAGCACTCACCTAATAGCACATAACAACGGGATTAATGTGACTGCGTGAAAGATTTTTTATAGGGAATCTATCAAACTACAATAATATTAGTAAGAAAAATTATCCGACACTGGTAAAATTGGGGCTACAGTGGGGCCGCCGAAATAATTCGTTTGTGACATCTTTTAATATTGCCGAAATCCCGGAACTAGCTTTCACAAGACTATGAAGAAGCCTGAGATGGAACACGCTTACCCAAAAGAAACCATTCATTCTGGCCTTGGAAGTCCCTAGATTGTAAGAGTCACGATACACAGACGCCGCCGCACTGGCTGAAAATTTTCCCGGCGTCTTGTGGTTTGGTGTAAAAATAAGGATGGTGGAATAAGGTTCAATTCTTCACCTCACTCTGTATAGAAGCTCCTTTACATTCCAAGATCCAGTCACCGGGTCGTCAATCTATGTAAACACGGATACAGCCCATCCTATTCCACCAGCCCTTAAATCAACGGGTCTTTGTGCAGGTACTTGGCAAGGTCTGTTTGATTTAATATAATGGCCTTGCGCACATTAGACGATCAATTGACCATCAATATGTTGGGTTAATTCGCAGTAAATACTCTCTAATCCGTACCCGGGACAAGGATTTGATGACGTCGTTGGATATGATTGGTTTTGGTATGTATATTATGTTTGCATGTATGTAACATTGGATTATCTAGCTAGTTGAAGCCTGACTGGCTACCATACGTCAGAAAGCTTGTCATCAAGCGGTATATTCTTAAAATTCAATTCAATTCAATTTATTTTTTATAATAAGAATGGCTTACACCAATTAATTCGTATCACTTTAACATTATAGAAAGTATATAGTTGTATATTCCACATTTGGTTTTACCATGGTGTCACAATCCACAACAAAAGTTAATCTACCTAAAAGTTACCAATTTTTTTATAACTCGCTTTTTTTTCTGTGAATAGGCCCTTTTTTGACCACAATCTCATCCTGTTAAGTGATAATGTAGCCAAAGGTGGTAAGCACACAAAACCTAGAAGGAACTGGCTCTCAAGTGCAGCTGTCGGAATACACCAAAAGGTACTTGACGACAGATTTTCAACTTGAGGGTGGTAGCCAGCCAGATGAATACTACAAAGTACCCTACCACCGTGCTATGGTTTCCTCACGATGTTTTCCTCCACCGAAACTCAAGCTCATTGTAGGATTCGAACCCGGGACCTTCGTCTCGGTATCCGACGTCACTACCACTGACCTATCATCACCTTAAACATAATTTAAGAAACTTTAAATTCTCATTAAACAGCTTTCAACAAGCGTCGTCGTCGCTGGTAATTATAAAAGGTATGCTTTTATATAAATTGCAATAGTATACCTTTCTTCCTAACCATTCGATTTTAATTTCACTTTGTCTCCAAATTGTTTAAACTTTCTTTATTTGTCCCATCTTTAACCAGCCCATTTTTCTCTCCAAAACGGCTCCACAGTTTAATTGATTATCACTAATTCACTCCCCGCCCCTACTACAAATTGCCCCGCAATATCTCAAGGCGACAACGGCCTATCAATAAAGGCCTGGGCCGAGGCCTGGCAAGGCCTCCGTGCCAGACAGCCTCCGGTAAATTGAGATGGCCAATTTACGACGCTTGTATCCGTAGAATACCGTCAGCTGTGCTGTTCTAGCAACTACGTGATTGTGTTTTTGGATATCAATATTGGTAGAATTAAGTGGCTTAAGTCGCTATGAATACTGACAGGGTAATACAAACGTCTAGTATTTTTAAAAATTGTGCGAGTACCTAAGGTCATTAGGTAAAGGTTATACTGCCTCTTTTTTCACCCATCATGTCGACTAAGTTCTTTTTTATGACATAGGCTTTCTGAGTACTTACTTTTTTTTTATACCTACCTCTAAGGTGGGAAACAAGCATACGGCCCGCCTGATATACGTGATATAAGTAGTTGCAAGCGTCCATAGGATACGGTAAGCAGTTACCGTAGCCTATGGACGCTTGCAACTACTTACCAAATTTCATGGCGATCGCCTTTTAACAAAATAAATAAAACCGCCTTCAAAGAATTTTAGACATTTTATGTAAAATCTACAATAATTACTGTATTTAGGAACTGTTTTATAGTTACACACACATAGGTGTTTTTGTTACAAAATCACATCGTAATTGCTGATCTTATTTAGAAAAAACTTGGCTCATCGACAGAACTTATCCTGAAATTAAACATGATATTTTAACCCAAATACGGGTAAAACTACAGGCAAAATAAAACTCATCTCCCAACCTTAATCCTCCAGCAAATCGCAATCTAAAAATACCTTCTAATTCGACCCAGTATTCGTCAAATCCACATGAATATTCAAACATTAATGTGATGATAATAAACCTTCATTCACATCTTCAGTGAGGAGGAAACATCAGATCGACGTTGTCTCATTAATTCACATAACCCTCTAGTTGTTGTCCGAGGCAGACGTGTTGCTCGTTCTTACAGTGCGCTCTCTTAAAAGTTCAAGCGAATCTACCCTTTCCGAACTCAACATTAAGCACTGTATTTGGTTGAAGCTAAATATCTAAATTGTGTATTACCCTGTGTGTACGGTGCCCCGCACCCCCTCGAGTGAAGGAGACGACCACGATTATCCATCACTGTCACCGAGTCGACGAACTACTCGGCGCCTGACGAAACTGCTCGCAATCTCACGAACAGCATAAAAGTAGAGGTACCTACACATTAACCAAAAAAAAAACCGCCAGGAAAAACTAAAATGACTAACTGTTATGCATGTAACGATAACCTCAAAACTGGAGAAAAGATTACGTGTTCACGGAAATCATGTGCAAAACAATTCCATTTAATAGCGTCAGCGACTGCCAAGCGATACAAACACCATGATTAAGGTTCTGTGGTATCAGGATTCGGTGGGCGTAGTGCAGGCAATGAAACAACGTAATACTATCGCTTCGGAAAACTCCCATATGAGGAGAAGAAGCGACGCAACAAACTCCTCATGGGCCCCGATAGGTTTACTGTTATAATATTACAATTAATTAGGTAATCACTTCACTTCACAATCTTAGTCTTAACTTATAATAAGTTACAGAACCGGGTAAAACAATGATCGTACTGATCTGTGTCTAGCTCGAGAGCTTGTGAAAAACTAACTCTTACAAATACAAATACCCTCACTTTTATATGCTTTGCTATTTGCGTTATGGTCAGTGTTGCCACATCACTCAATCCTTCTACCATAATAATATTATCCAACCAATATGAATAAATATCTAGTAAATATCTAACATTCGGCCTTTCCTGACATCAAGTTTGTCCTCAAACTTCGCGTAACAAATAAAGTTATCAATATCGTAAAATAATACAGATAAATATACATCACTTTTACTCAGATGGATCCATCAACATCCACTATTCTTTTTCTCAGATGGATCCATCAACATCCACTATTCTTTTTCTCAGATGGATCCATCAACATCAGTTCACCTATCTCTAAAACTAATACTGACAGTGTATACAGACAGTTATCAACTCCAACCAAAATCAATCACCAAATATTATCTTATCTATCCCATCTTTCTATCCCATCTTTCTATATCTATCTCCTCTATCTATTTCTATCCCATCAATCTATATCTAACCCATCTATCTATATCTATTCCCCTTTTTGTTTTGCCAGAATTTGCATACCGACAGTGTACATACCGACAGTGTATACAGTCAGTTATCAACTCCAACCAAAATCAATTACCAAATATTATCTTATCTATCCCATCTATCTATATCTCTCCCATCTATCTATTTCTATCACATCTATCTATTTCTATCACATCTATCTATATCTATCCCATCTATCTATACCTATTCCCTTTTTTTTGCCGAAAGTGTAGTTTATCATTCCACAAGGTGTAAGTAGCAGTTTATAGATTTCTTACACTTTGTCAAATAGCTAACATGCAAAAACATTTGTAATATAACATTTTAGATTAACGGTTACATTACATATGAATTAAACACGAATAAATATTAAACTCTCTATCTATCCTGTGACGTAGCACATCACGCCACCTCGAACCATCCAGCCGCCGCCGACGCCGCCGCAGCGCAGAGGGGAAAGTTACCGCCCGCGGGACGCCCGCACACCCCGCGCCACGTGCCTCACCCCGCAGCATCCTTTATAAGACCGCGCACTCCAGTGAGAGAGCACGCAGTCGGCTCAGCGCTATCGTACAGTCAACACATGTCGGTTCGGGTTACCAAATTCGGCTGTGTTGATCATTGCGGTGAGGTTGGTCCGTCTGTACCGAAGCCCTGGTAGATTTACCATCGGGCACCGTCCGCGTCCCCGATACCGTATTCCCTGTGAATCAGTATATTTATCGTCTCCTCGTACGTTACCATTCCCTGGATTGGTGTCCCAGACGGTTCGGGTTACCAAATACGTCTGGTGCCACCTCCCAGGAAAGTGCGTTCAAGGAGCGATTCCCCGTACCGTTTAAAGCAAGATCACGCCGCGCCCTCTATCCATAGTGTTAGAATTAAGAGCTAGCTATAGAGTCTCAGATATATGTATTTACGATTAATAAATCAATTGGCGGCAACTTTGTAATCATTGATTGGTGTTTTCTTTATAGCTCTCCGATAGGTTACCCAAGTAGGAAGGTAAAACTAAGTCCTCCACTGGTTTACCTTAATGTACGAAGTCCGCTTCGTTACATTTGGCGCCCAACTCAGTGAGAATCCACCCCGCGAGGTGCTTAAATCAGTAAAATAGTGTATCGTTACATTGAACACCCATCTTAGTAAGAATCCGTTCCGCGAAGTGTTCAAATCAGTAAGATAGCGTATTGTTACAATAGGCACCCGTTTAGTGAGAATCCACTCCGGTATCACACCTCATTACCTCCCTGGTCGGCCCACTTAACAAACAAGACGGCCTTCGCGAAACCTAGATGGTGGAGCAAGGAAACGTTAAGGGCGGAAAGTGAGCGGTCACGGGAAACCGAGTGAGTGTGTAGAAAAAAAAATCGATGTAAAAACCCCGTATCCGTATAGATGAGCTATAAAGATTACTAATTATTACCAAAAAAAAAAAAAAAAAACAGAAAAGGGATATTCGTTCACCTCTTTTGCTTGCTTTATACCGCTTCCGCAGCCTTTTGGCTAATTACATCTTCAAGAACGTTACAATTCCATGGATTAGTGTCCCAGACGGTTCGGGTTACCAAATACGTCTGGTGCCACCTCCCAAGAAAGTGCGTTCAAGAAGTGAATTACAAAGAGGATAAAAAAATATACCTTTTCACCGTAAAGAAAAAATTGTATATTATAACTAGTTGCAACCAATAAAACCGTGAGTAAATAAATATAAAAATCTACTAGTTTCGTGTAAAAATCAAAGTAAACAAATAAAATAAATTTAATTTCGTTACTTAATCTTGTAATAAAAATAAAACCCGGTTACTTTAAATTAAGAATAAAATAGAAACAAATAAAATACATTTTTGTTCCATAAATTATTGATCCGCGTTCCGTTAAAAGAAATAAAATCCGTTAATAAATTGAACCCATATAAAAATTGAAGGTAAGTTATATAAAGAGATTAAATAAATCCGTTATATATTTTACGGGAAAAAAAAAACCGTTCCGTTATGGTAAGTTAATAAGATAAATAATTAACATAACCGTCAAATGTCCACAAATTGGATCTATAATTTGAAAAAACCAGAACTCATCAAAGAAATACAAGCAAGAAATATTTCAATTGAGGGTTTAACCGTTGAACAGCTAAGAAAAATCCTGGCAACAGACATCAAAAGCACGAAGATGACAGACAAGCCCGAAACAAGTCACGAAAAGACAACCGCATCTGAATCCGAATCCGAATCAAACTCCGAAAAACCACAGAGTAAGAACATGATGAATCTACTCAAATTGGTAAACAGTTACGGTATCTCATTCGATATACGTAACGAACCGGTGGATTTTCTCGAAACATTGGAAGAAATTAAAACTACCAATGAAATAAAACCACAAGAAATGCTGCAGATACTGCCAAGAATTCTTAAAGATAACGCAAGAGCGTGGTACCGAAATAACCACCAGACATGGTCGTCGTGGGAAAACTTCATAGAAGAATTCAAACTTAGTTTCTTTCCGAAAAACTACAACTCCAAACTACTAGGAGACATAGTAAGAAAACGGCAGAATTACAAACAAAACTTCGTTAGTTACTTAACCGAGATACAAACGTTGATGAGAAGATATGGAAAACTATCAACATCCGAAGAACTAGACCGCGTATATGAAAATATGAATGCCAAATATAAATATTATGTAAAGAAGAACGAGTTCAGCAATCTCTCCGAGTTAATACAACTGGCAAGAGATCATGAAGCAATCTCACATCAAATATATATAGAGAAGCAACCGCAGAGTTATGAAGAAAACTCAAGAGAAAACCAGATAACCGAAACCGAGGAATCCAGTTTTCTAAACAACTATGATAGCAAGAAGTGTTGTTGGAGCTGTGGAAAAAGAAACCATACAACAAAAGAATGCACAGGTAAACGCATAATCTTTTGTAGTACGTGTGGCCGAATGGGAATATTAAGCAAAAATTGTTGTAGAAAACAAGAGACCCGAAATGAAAAATATACTCAAAGAACAAATACCGTAGGATCTGACGATATAGATGATCCAAGAATTTTCTTAGATGTTGAGATACAAGGACAACAATTTAAAGCACTGTATGATACTGGATCAACAAACTCGTATATAAACGAAGAAGTATATAAGATACTTCCAGAAGAAGAAAAATCCGTCAACCAAAAAGTACATAGAATACAACTAGCCGATGGAAGTAAATTAGAGTTGTCAAAATTCCGAGACATAGATCTAAAGATAAATGAAACCGTATTAAAACATCGTATGTATGTCATGCCAAGAGCAACGCACATAATATTAGGAGTAGACCTAATAAAACGGTTGAATATGAACATAGACATTCAAAACATAGATAAAAATAAACCATCAAAAAAAAAATCAAAATCGAAAAAGAAGAAGCGAAAACAGAATATAGTAGCCGATGAATTAATAAGAAATCCGATATGTGCAACCGTTGCCGACATAAAAGATTGGTATAAAAAGAAAACCGAAGCTATCAAGACAGAACCGCATATTTTTCCTGAATTTAAATTTATAGAAGAAAACCTTTATAAACGAATCACAAACCCGTCATATGGTACAAAATTAGACTCATCATCCGAATGGAAACTTTGTGTACCGAAAACGAAAAAAGAAGAAATAATTAAAGAAAACCACGATACTCCGACCGCTGGACACATAGGAACAGCAAAAACGTTAGCGAAAGTAGCACACATATACTATTGGCCAGGAATGTTTAGGAACATAGCCAAATATGTTAAAAAGTGTACCATTTGCCAAAAACGCAAATCCGAAAAATCCGAAAATAAAGAAATAATGCAGGTAGATAACCGAAATAAACCATATGACTTAGTGAAAATGAATCAAAGCAGAAAATCTGATTGCCAACAACCGAATTATTATACACAAATAAAGTACTCGAAACCGGAAATTAAACCATTTGCATTAAAAAAGAATATTCCATTATCGGATAAACCAATAAGTTGTTGTGCCATACTCGCACCGAATTGTACAGGACCGTTCAAAATAATTAAAAGAAAATCACCGGTAATAAATTTATTGAAGGATCCTTACTCTAATAGAATAATAACGGCACACATCAAAGATTGGAAAACATGCATCCGAATTATTCCGAATAAATATAAAACTCAATAACAATGAGGGTAAATCATGATAACCGAGCGAGATCCAGAAAGTAAACAATTTTAGAAATACCCTCATTTGAGACAATAAAAAGTTAATATAGAAAAACAATAGAAAGGAGAATAATAATCTCAGAGGAACTTGAACATCATTTACAGCAGTGATTTTTACAGGTAAAAATCTCCATTCCCGGGAGAGGAGTGTGACGTAGCACATCACGCCACCTCGAACCATCCAGCCGCCGCCGACGCCGCCGCAGCGCAGAGGGGAAAGTTACCGCCCGCGGGACGCCCGCACACCCCGCGCCACGTGCCTCACCCCGCAGCATCCTTTATAAGACCGCGCACTCCAGTGAGAGAGCACGCAGTCGGCTCAGCGCTATCGTACAGTCAACACATGTCGGTTCGGGTTACCAAATTCGGCTGTGTTGATCATTGCGGTGAGGTTGGTCCGTCTGTACCGAAGCCCTGGTAGATTTACCATCGGGCACCGTCCGCGTCCCCGATACCGTATTCCCTGTGAATCAGTATATTTATCGTCTCCTCGTACGTTACCATTCCCTGGATTGGTGTCCCAGACGGTTCGGGTTACCAAATACGTCTGGTGCCACCTCCCAGGAAAGTGCGTTCAAGGAGCGATTCCCCGTACCGTTTAAAGCAAGATCACGCCGCGCCCTCTATCCATAGTGTTAGAATTAAGAGCTAGCTATAGAGTCTCAGATATATGTATTTACGATTAATAAATCAATTGGCGGCAACTTTGTAATCATTGATTGGTGTTTTCTTTATAGCTCTCCGATAGGTTACCCAAGTAGGAAGGTAAAACTAAGTCCTCCACTGGTTTACCTTAATGTACGAAGTCCGCTTCGTTACAATCCTTTCCCTCCTTTTCTTCTTTTATCTTCATATGAATTAGACTATAATTAAAATACAATACAACATTTTAAAATCCAAATTTCTAATAATCGTCATCTCTATGCTTATCTATTTTTTTTAACTTTCCTTAATATTTCTAATCTTTTCTAATCCCTTCTTATCTCTCCTAAACTTTTCTAATCTCTCCTAATCTTTTATCTCTCCTAATCTTTTATCTCTCCTAATCTTTTATCTCTCCTAATCTTTTATCTCTCCTAATCTTTTATCTCTCCTAATCTTTTATCTCTTCTAATCTTTTATCTCTTCAAGCTTTTATCTTTTTTCTAATCTTTTCTATTCTCTCTTTTTTATTCAGATGGCTATATTAACATCTAATTCATTATATTCATGAGATGGCTATATCAACATCTATTAATTTTATTCAGATGGCTATATCAACATCTATTAATATTATTCAGATGGCTATATCAACACCTATTATTATTATTCAGATGGCTATATCAACATCTATTAATTTTATCCAGATGGCTCTATCAACATCTATTAATTTTATCCAGATTGCTATATCAACACTTAACCTCTCTTCTCTTTTTAATCGTTACTGGTCATACCAACTATTTTCTTATAAGAAGTGTCTCTTCAAATATTCATTCACGCTCTTGCTACTTAAAACTGTATATCTGTCATCATACCGCACGTCTGTCATCAAGACTGCACGTCTGTCATCAAGACTATATGTCTGACATCAAGACTGCACGTCTGTCATCAAGACTGCACGTCTGTCGACAAGACTGTACATATGTCATCAAGTTTCTATTTTTTTTTTCAATATTTTATTGAAGAAAACTGCATGTCCGTTATCAAAACTGCATGTCCGTCATCAAGACTGCACATCTGACATCAAGACTGCACGTCTGTCATCAAGACTGCATATCTATCGTCAAGACTGCACGTCTGTCATCAAGACTTTTTCAACACAAGATTTTATTGAAGAACTTATTTGCGTTTTTGTTGTCGAGTTTATAAATAAATGAATGGACATCTGCTTTTTTTTATCACAATTAAACCTGTATCTTATCGAACCTAACTAGCGTAAATTCTATGCTTCGATACCTACATCTTATACCTCTTCTCTCTCTCTCTCTCTCAATATTATTTCATCTTATCAGTGTCCTTACAAGTGTTTTATATATTTTTATAGGTACATTTTTTTTTATAAACTATTTTCCGTATTTTGCTGATGTTAAAGCGGAAAACTAAAGACTACATCGTGAAAAACATCTAAACTTCTTAATCTAAATTTATAACCATATTTTTCACACATTTCATCCACCTTTTTCTACTTCTATTTACTACTATCTACTTTCATATTCATAAATCTTTTAGTCTCAATATCACGATAATATTATGATCCAATCTTTTTTTTACTTCTATTTACTACTTTCATATACATAAATCTTTTAGTCTCAATATCACGATAATATTACGATTCAATCTTTTTCTACTTCTATTTACTACTATCTACTTTCATATTCATAACTCTTTTAGTCTCAATACCATGATAATATTATAATCTAAGCGAGTCTGACCAACAATCCAACGCCGATACGGCCTCACGGTGAATCACACGTCCACGGTGAATCACACGTCCAATCACATTCTGGTGTGAAAAGCTCTAACAGATATACCTGAAACCAATGAAGTCCAGCACAGTAATAGATCATTTCACTTGGCCATTTCTGCCTACATTTGCGAGCCAATTTTGCTATTAATCGATTTAGTTTGATCATTTTTCTAACGCTTACTCATATTAACCAGAGATCTAGAGTTAATTCCTACTTATCAACTTTATGAAGGGAAAATCTCGTTAATTCAAAGTAAACTAAAGTAAACTAAGTACTACTTGTGTGTTGCTTTTTGAGTGCATAGTGTTCAGATCATATAGCAGATTTTATTTCGAATGATGATGTTTCATTCAGTTCACTTGTGTGTGTGCCTCCCCCTGTCTACTTTATTTTTGCTACTTATTCTTATATCTGTGGAAACTTTTAATTAGCTTTCAATATCTATGTAATTATAACTTTGTTAATTAAGAACCTAGCTGTTAGTTTCCATAAGCAAATAAAATAAAATAAAATAAATCTCAGGTAGGAAGTACAGTTAAGAAACCCAAATGTAAACTTTACTAAGATCAACCAATCATAACAGCTACACCAAACACTTTGTTACACACACACTACCCTAAGGGGAAAGGAAAGCCTCAGCTTTATAGTTTTAACTTCTATAAAAGTACACCACACAAAGCTTTTGCTAACAGACTCAGACTACTCGGGCGCCAACGCTCATTTTTAACGAGCTGCGACTACTAATCTTCTGCGCAGTTAACGTCAAGAAAACGAATTTGAACTCTACATCGAACTCTACATCGAACTCTACATCGAACTCTACATCGAACTCTACATCGAACTCTACATTGACTACATTGACCTCTACATGGACCTCTACATGGACCTCTACATTGACCTCTACATTGACCTCGTAACTTGAACTCGTAACTTGAACTCGTAACTTGAACTCGTAACTTGAACTCGTAACTTGAACTCGTAACTTGAACTCGTAACTTGAACTCGTAACTTGAACTCGTAACTTGAACTCGTAACTTGAACTCGTAACTTGAACTCGTAACTTGAACTCGTAACTTGAACTCGTAACTTGTACTCTTAAAACTCTAACTTGAACTCTAACTTGAACTCTAACTTGAACTCTAACTTGAACTCTAACTTGAACTCTAACTTGAACTCTAACTTGAACTCTAACTTGAACTCTAACTTGAACTCTAACTTGAACTCTAACTTGAACTCTAACTTGAACTCTAACTTGAACTCTAACTTGAACTCTAACTTGAACTCTAACTTGAACTCTAACTTGAACTCTAACTTGAACTCGTAACTTGAACTCGTAACTTGAACTCGTAACTTGAACTCGTAACTTGAACTCGTAACTTGAACTCGTAACTTGAACTCGTAACTTGAACTCGTAACTTGAACTCGTAACTTGAACTCGTAACTTGAACTCGTAACTTGAACTCGTAACTTGAACTCTAACTTGAACTCTAACTTGAACTCTAACTTGAACTCTAACTTGAACTCTAACTTGAACTCTAACTTGAACTCTAACTTGAACTCTAACTTGAACTCTAACTTGAACTCTTACTTGAACTCTTACTTGAACTCTTACTTGAACTCTTACTTGAACTCTCAGTTGAACTCTTACTGGAACTCTTACTTGAACTCCTACTTGAACACTTACTTGAACTCTTACTTGAACGCTTACTTGAACTCTTACTTGAACTCCAAGAACTCGAATTCTAACTTGAACTCTAATTTGAACTCTTAAGTGAACTCTTAAGTGAACTCTAAATTGAACTCTTAATTGAACTCCGTATTAAACTCTAAATTGAACTCCGTATTAAACTAAATTGAACTCTAACTTTAAAGTGAATTCTAAATTGAACTGTAAATTGAACCCTTAATTTAACTGTACATTGAAAATGATACAAGTCTTTAGAACTTTGAATTAAATTGGGAATAGTGTGAATACTGGAACCGCTTCATACGCCCAGAAGAACTGAACTATTAAAATAACTCATAAATCTATTTTTTTTAAATTAAGTACCTATTTCTTGTGAATTTAATATTAATATCTCTAAATAAATTAAGTAAGATTTTAGATTTTTAGTTGTTTTTGAGATTCTTCATGGCAAACCCTTACCAGCAAGTTCTAAATTATTCAAATGAATCATGATATCTGTTCTATTATTTTTGTATAAGCTGTAAGTTTCTTTTAAATATGTTAAAATAAAATCAACAAAAAAACAACAGTGTTATTTTCGTTAATTAGAAATTGTTTCTCAGGAGAAACATGTTGATCAGGTACTTTAGACTATACGTTTGTCGAATGAGCTACCTATTACCACCATTATAGTCATGTATATATCTAGCAGTCAGCTATGTATTCAATTTAAAAATAATTATCAAAATACTTTACAATTAAAACCAGAAACACAGTTTTAATAGTTCGAGAGCCTATGGATTCAAAAATAAGCTGTAATGTTGTATGCCAATAAATTATATTTTTTGCAAAATGAAGAAACTAATCGGAGTCATATATAACTTTTTATAACATATATTCTATTATCACTTTGTTACAATTTTTATTATGAGTCGAATGTCACTTGAAATAAATGTATTTTATTATTTTATTTATATAACACACTCAAATAAAATTTACCACTAACTTCATTCCACGTTTGCTACTTCAGATTAACCCAGCACGGTAGTACTTATTCAAAGTTAATTAATTCAATACAAAACACTAAAAAATAAGAAAATATTTTTGTTATCCGGGTTGTAGTCCGGTACATGAACCGACTCAAGTCTCAACCTTAAAACATTGTCTTTTGAACGTCCTATAAATATTTCATATCTATCACTGTGTCAATAGATCTGGGGGAATTCTTTCAACAAAATACACTTATGGAGCAACCGGCAAAATAAGGAGAATCACCCAACTAGTTAGATAGCTAATGAATTAATTTATCGCACAATTAGTGAATAGTAATTCATTTTAAAACTTATGTTTTTACAAAGTATCTTCCTTCCTTCCTTTCTAGGATATATATCATATTAAATTGCTACACCCTATTATAGGGTCATATGTATAGAATTTTAAATAGGTACCCAACGTACCTATACATATTGTAATAAATAATTGAGGTTACACTATACTTTTAACCAATAAAATCTAGCTAACTTGACTATATTTTCAACAATAATTAAATTATTTAACCGTTCCCCAGATATTTTCACAATCTATTAACAATCAACATGAAATCGACTCACCAGATAAGTGTTCAGGCAATTTGTATACACCAACATTCAGGCACCACTATATGTACATCAGATAGCCACTCGCATGGCGCACCCGGCGCCAACTTGTGTCACTGGTCGCTACCAGCATGAACTATACTGCAAGCGTGCCGCCCGCGCCGTCATCGGTCTATTATTCCGTCTAACATTCGTGTATTGGCACGCGCATTTCACAACCACCCACAAATGCACTTCTTTTAAGGTATCAAATCACATGATTAGACTTTATTCTTTCGTTTCTTACTTGTTCAAAGTTCTCAGGAACGTAGTCTTTTCAAACTATGTGGAAACAATCCAAGTACGGTTTTCATTGCCTCTCTTTATCCCAATTTCTGATAATAGCGTCAGCGACTGCCAAGCGATACAAACACCATGATTAAGGTTCTGTGGTATCAGGATTCGGTGGGCGTAGTGCAGGCAATGAAACAACGTAATACTATCGCTTCGGAAAACTCCCATATGAGGAGAAGAAGCGACGCAACAAACTCCTCATGGACCCCGATAGGTTTACTGTTATAATATTACAATTAATTAGGTAATCACTTCACTTCACAATCTTAGTCTTAACTTATAATAAGTTACAGAACCGGGTAAAACAATGATCGTACTGATCTGTGTCTAGCTCGAGAGCTTGTGAAAAACTAACTCTTACAAATACAAATACCCTCACTTTTATATGCTTTGCTATTTGCGTTATGGTCAGTGTTGCCACATCACTCAATCCTTCTACCATAATAATATTATCCAACCAATATGAATAAATATCTAGTAAATATCTAACACATTACTTTTGCGTGAACTTAACTGCTGACTTCAAAAAACACGCATCAAACTGGATTTGTCCATCGTGTAACTCAAAAAAGCCCAAAGCTGACAACACAAACACTCCAGTTAGGCGACACGATGACTGTACCACAGAAGAAGAACAGGATAATGTCACTATGAGGAAAACGTCTAATGCTACCAATACGTCGAAGAACTTCGTTGCTAAATTGCCCACAGAGTTACCTGCCACCATTCAGCAGGATCTTGTCTCAATGGTTCGCGAGATACTCATAACAGAATTTGGAAACATTAAGGAGCAAGTTACTAACTTAGAATCATCCTTGAAATTTGTAAGTGCACAGTATGATGATGTCTTGAAACAGCTTAAAACTAATAATGCAGAAACAAAGTTACTTAAAGAGGAAAATGCTAATATGCGTCAAGAGTTATCTAAGTGTGAGTCTCGTTTGAACCATCTCGAACTGGAACAAGTACGTCAACAACAGTGGGCAAGGCTGCAAAACGTAGAAATAGTTGGGGTCCCGGAGACGAAAAATGAACAAACCACCGACATCGTGATGAAAATTGGCGAACATATCGGTACCAACCTCAATGCCAGTGACGTGGAGTTTGCTCACCGCATCCAACCCCGTCGTGCCAGCAGCAGCAGCACCTCATCGCGACCCATCATTGCCCGCTTTAGACTCCGCACTACTAAGGATGCGTTTGTAGCATCCTCAAAGAAATATAAGGGAACTACTGTAAAGGATATGGGATTGGGAGTAGTAGTAAATAAAGTTTATATAAATGAACATCTTACTCAACATAATAAAATGTTATTAAAATCATGCAAGGTTAAAGCCGCTGAAGCCGGATATAGATACACCTGGACAAAAAACTGTTGTATCTATGTTCGCAAGAACGACACTTCACCTCCCATTCCCATCATAACAAACTCAGACCTAGACAAAATCCACTAATGTCATCTATTATTATTATTATCATGTTAGTCTGTAGTATTGTTAGTAATAAAAATATTCAATACTTTATACTTTTTAATAATCATTATAATACTGTGCAAACTGAACAAATTACACTATACATATATACACACCAACAAAATTACAATGGAAAAATTGTGCATCTTAATAACTATTATTACCGTATATACATAATGGAGCATATCACACTATTCACATACTTAAAACAACATAATTACAATAAACACTTTGTACGTCTTAATACCTACTATAATACTATATATACAAAAGAACAAATCACACTATTCACATATATACAACAAAATAATTACAAAAAACACTTTGTATGTCTTAATGACTATTATTTTGCTTTATGTACAAAAAAACTATTCGCACTATACACATATTTACTAAAACAAAGTTACATGACCTTATACATTCTAAACAACACTACACGAAACATTCTTACAATATTAAGGTTCAATAAGCCACATAAAAACACAATCAAGCTCAACTTAATTTTTGTTAGACATAACCTAACAACAAATTCAATTATACATAGTACTATTATGAACATTTGCACTCCACGATTCCACCAAAGCGATTACCTTACAATAAGAATTTATAATATTATAACGCTTGGCAACTTGTCCGCACAATCTAACCACATTTATCTTGTAAGTTTGAGAAGGCATATCGATAACTTCACATTACACCGTGTATACAGATAAAACTCATACGAATAAACAACTACGTATTCTATACCAAAACGTACGTGGTATAAGAACTAAAACAGATGAGTTCTATAAAAACACTTGTCTCTTGAACTTCGACATAGCACTCATCACAGAAAGTTGGCTGGGAGATGATATACTGGACACGGAACTATGCATAGATCAATACGACGTTCATCGGCGTGACCGCGGCTCGCGCGGCGGCGGAGTAATGGTTCTAAGTTCCTCTCGCTTGGGAGCGTTCGTGCGTACTGAGTGGGAACACAAGGACTTGGAATGTATATGGGTTACAATCCCGGCGCGCGCGCTATGTAATAAAAAAGACATGCATGTCGCAGTACTGTATATACCACCGAACAATTTATTATCTAGCAAGTTAAATATATTTCTTGATACCTTATCACGTATTTTTGAGACTCACCAAGATGATCATTTTCTTTTAACAGGTGACTTTAACTTGCCATCTATAAATTGGAATATGACTGATATATCTGTACCAAAAAAGGGGTCAATAGACCTACAAACTTCCGCATCCAGGCTTATTCAACTTACTAACTATTTGGACCTTAAACAATACAATAACATAGTAAACTCGCATAATCATACACTTGATCTTATATTCACCAACTTTGACGTGGAAATTGTAAAAGCAAATACTCCACTAGTAAAAGAAGATGGCTTTCATCCTGCACTGATATTTAACACTAAGGATATTTTTCAAAACACATTATGTAACAAAAAACGCGTCAAATATCAGTTTAGGAAAGCCGATTATGCCGTCATCAATGATTACTTGGCAGCACAGGACTGGTCTTTCGTTAAAAGTATGACGGATATTGAGCAAATGATAGCGGCTTTTTACTCAATTTTGAATATAGTAATAGAGAAATATGTTCCTAAGACATATTTCAGTAACTCATTTAATTATCCTGTTTGGTACAGCAGAGCGCTGATAAATTTGACTAGGGAAAAAGGTAAATTACATAAACGCTGGAAAAAATATAACAACCAAAGTGACTATGTTTCCTTCTCCATCTTAAGAGCCCGACAGAAAGTACTACAAGATAAATGTCTTGAAGACTACACCACCTGCGCGCAAGAGAATATCAAATCTTCACCTAAATTATTTTGGACATATGTTAAATGTAAGAGAAAAAACAAATCCAGTTATCCGCAATTAATGAACTATGGTGACCAAAGATTGACTAGTGGGGAAACTATATCCAAAGCGTTTAATGACTTTTTCCATAAAAATTTCAACAAGCCTGCGGATATCTATAATACATTTGTTCCTAGCTCGCCAATACATGATGATACAATAAATAACATAAACATTGACGAAGAACAAATCCGAAAACTATTAAAATGTTTAGACAGCAATAAAGGAGCTGGAAGTGATGGAATTCCACCCATTTTCTTTATAAGATGTGCTAGCTCATTGGCCTGTCCATTGACTGTGATCTTTAACAGACTTTTTACTAACGGCTACTTTCCCTCCACCTGGAAAACTGCTCTGATCGTGCCGATACATAAAAAAGGACTTAAAAACTCAATAGAGAACTATCGACCGATCTCTCTGTTAAATGTTTTGGGTAAATTACTGGAGAGGGTTGCTCATAATATTTTATATCCGTACATAGCTCACTTTATTCCTCCTCAGCAACATGGTTTTGTTAAAGGCCGATCCACTAATACTAATTTGGCTGTCTTTATGAATGACGTACTGCGTGGTATGGATGGAGCGGGTCAGGTTGATGTGGTCTACACGGACTTCGAAAAAGCTTTCGACCGGGTGGACCACATCATCCTACTGCGCAAACTCCAGGAACTGGGTATAGGCGGAAATTTGCTTAGATGGTTGGAGTCCTACCTGAAAAACCGGAGTCAGGCAGTTGTCGTCGGTGGATTCCGGTCTAATTTCATTACCATCACCTCGGGGGTACCCCAAGGATCGATTATGGCCCCTTTATTGTACGCGTCATATTTGTATGATATCACCAAGTGTTTTCATCACTCGAATTTCCTTCTGTATGCAGATGATACAAAAATATATCACAATATCAAGAGTATGCATGACTGCATCTGTCTACAGGAGGATCTCGGTCGTCTTCATCAATATTATATAGATAATCGTATAAGTGTAAACGTCAATAAATGCGCAATTATCACATTTACGCGTAAAAGGCAAGCCGTTGCTTTTAACTACCACTTCAATAATGTTTCCATCCAGCAAACTAAAATGATCAAGGACCTCGGAGTCCTACTGGATTCAAAATTAACGTTTTCAAATCATATCGATCACATAGTTAATAAAGCTTACAAAAACCTTGGTTTCATATTGCGAGTTAGCAAAGCGTTTTCAGACATAGACTGCTTAAAAATACTTTACTTTACGTATATCCGCAGTGTATTGGAATACTGTAGTAACATTTGGAATCCTCATTACATAATATATAAACAGAATATTGAACAAATTCAATCCAAATTCCTGAAACATCTCAATTTCCGTACATACTACAAAGCCAACGACTATGCGACTGCATGCAAGCACCACCACCTCATGTCTCTTGAAAAAAGGCGTACTACTGGATATGCTGTTCCTGCATAATGTGTGTAGTGGCAGTATTGAAAGCACCGCTTTGTCATCCCTCTTTCTCCAGCTTCAAGCGCCGTCAACCCGAACTAGACATACTAGATTATTTCACACACCACTTAGCCATACTAACTTCGCTTACAACTCTGTAATAATTAGGACATTACGTACGTACAACAAGGAATTTGGCTCCGTGGATATTTTCCACTGTACTAAAGCGTCTTTCAAAAAGTACATTACTAACATATTACATAAAAGTGGCTAATATATTAATACATACAAAAACTCGCACATTCATACTCACTTACACACACACCCCTACACTTGCCCACCCCCACCCACACTCACATACTCACACACACATACATAGTCTCCATTATTTAATGCACAATCTAATTGTAAAATTTTTATGTTTTCTATAAATACTCTGTTCATCGGACACATTCTAGTGTCTTCCTTACTTTAATTAAAAGATAAGGTATTAAATTGTTAATCCGTAATTGGCTATAAGATGTATTTAGTAAGATAAATGTATTTATTTTTTAAGAGCTGTGGATTATGTAATAAATAAATAAATAAATAAATAAAATAAATTCCTATACTTTTGGTGAGTATTTATGTCATGTTGTTGATAAACAATGCTTTCTAAATTTTGTACTGAGCCGAAAATATGCATAGATATAAATAGCGGAGCTTTTCCCTGTAGCTTTGCTGTATTGCATGATTTACTAAAAGTACTGCAGTCAAAATTCAAAATTCAAAAAAATTAACAAACAGGATAAATCTGTCGGCAAGCACCTACAGATTTATCCTGGCGGTACTTACTTGAGAGTAAGTCATGGAATCTATGGGAAGTACAAAGTACTACAAATAAAATACAAGTCTAACAAGAAATAATTCAATTACCTTACCTCAAATAAAAACATTTAAAATCCTAACTTCCTAACCATAGAGTTTCTAACCAATATTATAAATGCGAAAGTCAGTTTGTTTCTTTGTTTGTTACGCCTTCACGCCGGATACTCAACGGATCTTCATGAAATTTGGCATGCAGATAGCCTATGGCATGGAGGACATAGGCTAATTTTTATCCCGGGAACGCGGGTGAAACCGCGGGGGACAGCTAGTAATCATATATTTATGAAGTAACACGAGCAAATGTTAGTTTAAAAATGGCCACATTATAAAATAATAATCTATAAACCTAAACCCAACACAATAGTTGAAAAGCCCATACAAAAAACAACATAACCTAAAAAACAACCAATCAAAAGCGTGCGATAAACAAATTTCGAAGCCGGATAGCGGCCATTTGTTCCACCTGGCCAAACAGAACCATAAACAGTGAACAAGAAAAGCAAAATGTATGTGGCCTATCGGCGGCAAAGCCCCGTACAAATCTAGCCAGTGGATAGCGGGCCTGATCGACAAATCCGCCAGATTACGCGCTGATACGGGGGCATGTTTATGAGACAGGCGGCGGACTCCACCGGACTCTGTCTGACCCGCCAGGGCTGACAAATAAACGCAGTGAGTTTTTTTTGTCATTTGTTTTTGATTTTGGTCTGTGTTTGATGGATGACTGTAAATTTTACTGCTTTGACTCTTTGGTGAAGTGACATTTGATGAAGTGGCGGAAGATTGAAAGTACGTACCTAAAGCTAAAAAGAAAACTGGTCGGTAGGTTCTCAAAAGCAATTGCACCCTCCTAAAAAAAGTACTTTGCTAGTTTTTCAATATGTTTCATATCACCAATACAAAATAGACATTAGTGCTGATTCTGTTGTTTACAACTAAACTAATTTAGTCTCACTATATCTCTTTCTAATAAAGAGCATAAGAATAGGATGTAAGATATTTAGTCCTGTCAAATTAGTCCAATTACTTGTTTTCAACATACATTTTGTCGCCATAAAAATTGGTTACGGACATGAAAACGGCAAATACTAATTTGAAAGCTTTAAGTTCTATCCTTTTTCAATAATGTTTGTAAGAAAGAGATGTGCTGTGATTAAAATGGGGTTGTCTCCACCGATCCTAGGATCAGATTGAATTTGCCACGGATCACGGCGAGTTGTATCCACTGATACCTTGATCCGTTTCCAGCAAAAAATTAAATAATATTTTTACCCACCGATCACGGTATCCGTGGCTACAAGAAATAAATTATATTATTTTTCGAAACTGATCACGGCATACACAGAAGAAATGAAGTATGTATATTATTTTTCGAAACTGATTTACTTTATATCTAATTTTAGTTTAGTACGATTAACATAAAAGCATTTTAATTCTTTACCAATTTAAAGTGTAATATTACAAACATTATATTTAAAGAAACTACCAAAAAGAAACCCTAAAACTGGCAACCCTACGCAGTAACACCGCACCGACGAGATAGTGGGAAGGTAGTCCGAATAATATTTTGGCTCACAAAACGAGTCTAAGTTTTAATAGTGTGCCCCCATGTTTATGTTATGGGCTTTGGAATCGAAAGAGTATCAAGCTGTCTTTAGGGAACTATGGTGTGACGGAAATCGACCAACTTTGATTGAAGTTTTGTTGTGTTTTTGGATTTAGTATGTAGTGATTTACTAAGTCTCTCCTAGAATTATCATAATAATATTGAAAATTTTCATATAATGTAAGAATTGTAATTTTCCTTTACATGGGACATTATGCGCTAATGATAATGATGTAAGAATTAGAACTTAAATTGTAGCTGATTTTTTTCTTTTTTATCAAAATTCCATCCATCTCTTTAATAACAGAGTCATTTTCATAAGTGCCTGCGAAGTTCTATTTAAATAAATGATTTTGAATTTTGACCTAAATAAAATCAATAACAAGAAATATATAAACATACTGTATGCCAAAGTAAATATAATACTTTAATTTACCATATTATGCATATCAGCGCGGGTATCTGGGTCCCGAGTACCCCCCGAGTACCCCTCGTACAGTTTTACACACACGAGAACGATATTTGTGCCCAGAACCGGACATATTTAAGCTATTTTATTTATTTTGAGATACAAAAGGCCTTATCGCCGGATATATAGCCTTGCGGACGGTTCGCACTTGGCTACCTATTATTTTAATAAAAAAAACTTACATGAAGTATGTAAAATGTATATTTTGAAACCCTAATGACTATTCATATATTTATCTGATTATTCAGAAAATAAATGTATTTCTATTGCCAGTATAACAACAAATATACAACAAACGTCTTTTATTTGGTATTTTGTTTTCATAGCACAATGAGTTAGTTAATATTGTACGGAACCCTCCGTTTGCGAGTCCGACTCGCACTTGGCCAGTTTTTTTATCTGTTTTAATGGGCTTTGTCGCTTATGCGATTATGTTCTTGTGTATCAAACAACAAATAAACTTAAGAGAAAAGGATGGCTGCATGAAATTTTCAAAATAGGTATTTAACAAATCTATTGCTGTCGCGCTGTTGCTGGGATATAAATATGTATGAGGGACGATAGAGACAACTGCAGCTTAGATCGATTATACCTAGTTAAAATAGACGAAATCGCTCTTTCGTAATCCCCAGTTTCCTCCTCTAATACTGGATCGATTAATTTTTTTTTTTCAAGAATAGTAATAAGAAGGGCTTTGGCTAGGTCTGTCGGTTTTCCTTTTATTTTTTATATTCGTCAATTTTGTTTGCTGTACGTCTGATAAGGGCAGTAAAAATGGTAAATTTTTTGTGATTTTAGATGGCTCCTAATTCTTATAGTAATAATTTTATGGAGAAAAACACAACCGAGGGACATACAGTGGTACCTACAGATTGCATGTTAAAATAATCATTGCTCTAGTGTCATTATCCAGAGAGGAAACTGAGGATTACGTTTGTATGGAACAAACGCCACCAGCGTTTCCTCTTAATGAGTAGCTTATCTAGAGAGTTATCTGCTGATTTTTCATGTGAAACAGATTTACGGCCTATCAAAGCACTGAAGCATTTTCTATACAAATTTTATTAAATTCTAAACGCCAAACTGATATCCCAATAGGAACACGGCGACCCTACTGACATTCGCTCAATAAACAGGCCTTCTCATAGTTGGCCGGCGCTATCAGACTTTGATGGGGCGCGCGGCGAGGGTAGTTTTAAGGCGCGGACTGACTACGATTTTGACAGGACTCGTTCTTCACTGGAATAGGGTTGAAAATGGTAAATCATAAATGTGTCGACTCTATGAAATGGACTGTTATTTACGGGTTTTCTTTAGATTATACAGAATATACGCATTAAATTGAATAAGTGTCCGGTTAACATTCTAATATAATTCTGTATCTTATATATTCTTAAACATAAAATTGTTGTCATCGCTGAAAATACGGAGAATTTCGACGCGAAAGATTTTTTTAGACGTAACTTAGGATTTTTTTATTGGGAATATCAAAGCACTTTTTAATATTCTATTCGGTTAACATTTTTCTCAAAACCCTCTTCTATCCACAGTATTTTTTTGTGTTAGGTATTTCATTGCGTTACGTCATACTCGACTCTCAAAAAAACCCATTTTTGAGATTTGAGCTTAGACCCGGCCTTAAAATGTACACCGGCAGTTGTAAATAATTATGGGCTTTGTTTTTCCTATCGTGTTATGTAATGAGGTTTTTGGGTGTTTGTTTGGGTAGAATGTGATTTAAACTAGTTGGAGAGATACGATGAGTTTGTTTTGGAGTTTTGTATGAAGAGTAGGTAGGTATAGCTATTTTTTTTTTTAAGTAAATCTGTTTTTACAAGAATTTAAGCAAATATTGGTGCCGATTCTGTTGTAAATCGCACTAAACTAATTTTAGTTACATCATATCTCTTTCTTGTGAACATTATTGAAAAAGGATAGAACTAGTGATCTATTTATAGAACATATTTAAAGCTATCAAATTAGTCGCTTTTGCGTTGCTGTCTTCATTTGCGGGTATTTAGACGTAACCGCGATAGATGGCGACTAAATTTATATTGAAAACAAGCAATTTGACAGGACAAAATTATCTTACATCCTTTTCTTATGTTCTTTGTTAGAAAGAGACATAGTAAAACTAAAATTAGCTAAATTGTAAACAAAAGAATCAGGGCCATTGTTTATATTTCTCATACTAGTTTTTGCACCGCAGTTTCACTCGCATTCCCGAGGGACTTAATGTTTTCCCAAGTTAAAAAGTATCCTATGTATTAATCCAGGTTATAATCTATGTACTTGCTAAATTTCATTACGATTGGTTGTGCGGTTGAGGCGTTAAGAGGTAACAAACAAAGTCACTTCAATTCAAAATTCAAATTCAAAATTCAAAATCATTTATTCAAATAGACCTTCGCAGGCACTTATTAAAAGTCTGACTCTAATACTCTAATACCGGTTCGGAAGGTTGCATTTGCTGAGAAAAGCCGGCAATAAACTCAGCAATTACTCTTTTCAAAACAAGCTTAGATTCATTACATAATATTTACATTCTAATCGCACTAACAACAATTACGTGCCCCGGCGCGGCCGCAAAACTACAAAGTAGACTGAATCTATATTTAATAAGTAAATAAATATATGGCAAACTTAAGCAGACCAACCCCCACAAGCAGCACCTGTTCACAAGTATGATGCGTGTGGCAGCCATCGCCCTCCTCGCCACATTGGAGGGAAGTGAGCGACCCGTCACACGACGCCGCCCGCAAGCAAAGGCCTTAAAGTGAGCATGACTTACTTAAGTCAGCCTTAGAAATAAAAAATAAACTAAAGGGAAACTACTAAACACGCAATTTGTTATCACTGTGACTATTGACAAATTTATACTAAATATCATTTAGGTATATGTATAGAAAATATAATATATATTTTCTATACATATATATATATTAACTACTATAAGTAATAATCTGTAAATTAAACAAAAAATAAAAAACGATAGAGAAAGAGATAAGAAAAGATCTTCACTTTCGCATTTATTACAAGATTTTATTTAGTCTCACCTGTCCGGTGTCTATAATCGAATCTTGCAACTTAAAAACCCACTTTATAGTGTCCGATTGACCGTAGGATCGATTATGTATGGGACTAGTTACACCAAGTCATGAATTTCCCCCCTCATTCATAATAAAGTTATCAAACGTTGATTAGTTAAAATTCTGAAGTCTTTATCTGACGCGTGACATTTGGTGATCGAAAGAGTGAGACAGAGGACACTATTACACAGATTTTGTTAAAAAGCGATTATGAATAAGGGGGTTCATCTTTAAAATATATGACGAACAGCAACGCCCAATCAACCTTTGATGAAATCTGCACAGAAATTCATACATCGAATAAAGCAGGATTTTTACATGAAAATAAATATTTTTTTAGAGTAGTGAGTATAGGGTCAAAAATGATTGAGAATTTTTATTATGTTTAAAGAACTCCAAATAAAAAGTAATGATATTATTATTAAATAATTCCGGTTAATAAAACGAAACTTCAAAACATATTCGACTCAATTCACAACCAACAAAACAGTAACACAAAGGACATCTGCAAAGCCTGTAAACATCACAACATCTTGAGGCCCAGCAATACCAATTAGGCCGAAAACCCTCCGCTATAATAACAATAAAAAAACTTTAATAAACAATGAAACGAGAGGCGCCTGTAAATTCGCCAAAAACAGCCACCAAGGCGATTATTCCCCCTTAACAGGGTATAATTACGGTCATTTGGTGTCATCTTACCCTTAACGAGATCATCAACATGGCGCGAACTAACTGATGATGGAGCTACGAAGGGAACTGTGCACATGTTCTCGTTTGAATCATTCTTTGTCATCACTGAGAACTCGTATGAAAAGCGCAGATTCTACTTTGGAGTGAAAATCTGAAAAAAATATTATGCAGAAATGCCCAAAAAAATGTGTAGTATTTTCAGCGATCATTGCATGTCCGTTCCTCTATTGCAGTGTTTTTCAATCCTATTGATTTCGCGACCCCCTTACAGGTTGAAAAATTAGGGCGACCCCCTTGTCAGACAGAGAGAATTTATAAATTAAAAGACTACGATAATGATTTTCTTTATTTTGATACCTTTACTTATTAGTCTGCAAAAAGTCGCGAGAGGTTTGCAACTAAGTAAGAGATAAGTTCGACGCCCGCTTGCGCAGTCTACCTTGCCTTTTTCCTTCTGCCGGCGACCCCCCCATAAAGGTTTCGTGACGCCCCTAGGGGTCGCGATCCTCAGATTGAAAAACACTGCTCTATTGCAACTTAACTTCTAAATACTTGAACCGATTTAGAAGCATGTGTTGCTTTTGGAATCCTTATGTTATCCCGGGTGATTTAAGATACATAAACTGTCAAAATGTAAAAAAATACTATCATAGTGCGTACACGAACCGAGCACGAGCCAAGCACACATGGGGCACGGATTCGCGTAACGTGGACGGACTGGCGATCATCGAACGAGGGTTCGGCTCGCGCCTACTACGCTCCACCGATTCTCAGTTTTTTGATGAACACAGGGATACGCATCACGCTCGTGTTGTAAGCTCGTTGTACGTCCACACTTGATATCGCGAGCAACGAACGAATAGAGGCTCGGCTCGTGCTCGGTTCGCGTGACGTGGACGGACCATTTTGGAATGGCACACTGAAAATGATCTACAAAACTAGTTATGTAAGTTGACGTTTTGTTGGAAACTAACTTTAGTTACATTTAATAAAATAATTTAGTAACGAACAAAAACTAGTTTTGTTACTGGTAAGTTTAGTTCGCAAGTCACTCTAGGTAATTTTGTGTTACTGTTAAATAATATTTTGTAGTCCATTTTTTTCAGTGCAGTAAACATTTTAATCTACCTACTTGAAACGACAGTCGTATTATTTAAATTATTTCATTTATTTTTTTGTTTTAAAAAAATATTCGCATTTTCTTATAATGCCTCCTCCAAAACATCGCACATCGCGACAAAATATCGCTACAAACAATAAATAATATTTTAAATTAATGCTAATGCCGCTGGTTCGCCTAAATGTCGGCTGGTAGTTATAACTCAGGGCAAGTGACGCACACTCCCTGGTTAATGTACGAATTTACCTGAGTCTCACCTTTATTTATTATGATTATGCCCGGATAAAGGTGTGATAGATAAGCGGTTATAACGGGCGGGCTGTTTGAGAAACATAATTGTGGTTACGGAGAATTATTGGAGTTGCCCGGATTACTGTTTGCTCGATATTTCTTTTTCCGCTTCGATAATTATATTCTTGGTAATATTTTGTACTTGGGAAAGGAAGGAAGTCTTGTTAATGTCATATTTCATAATATACTGAAAAAATGACTTGAAAGTGGATCTCAAGTGCAGTAAATTGAGTAAGTGCTTGGCTGCTGATTATTAATTTGAGAGTAGTATATTATGGGTACTCCAAGTACCTTCTAGTATTCTCCATTTTACACATTTTGGTATCAGTTTATAAATTGTTATAAGGTAATTAAATTGTGTATCATTATCAAAAATTATGAAGGAAATGTTTCGTTAGAAATTCGATCTTTTTTTTACTATTTATAGGCCTGTGTTTGACTGCAAT
This sequence comes from Polyploca ridens, assembly GCA_951394255.1. NCBI lineage: Eukaryota > Metazoa > Arthropoda > Insecta > Lepidoptera > Drepanidae > Polyploca > Polyploca ridens. The sequence goes on along the minus strand of OX596247.1, from coordinate 18,488,158 downwards.
CTCACCATGGTAAGTGATGATGCGGCCTTAGATGGTAAGCACACAAAGCCTAGAAGGAACTGGCTCTCAAGTGCAGCTATCGGAACACACCGAAAGGTGCTTGGCGACAGATATTCAACTTGAGGGTGGTAGCCAGCCAGGCGGGTACTACAAAGTACCCTACCACCGTGCTATGGTTTCCTCACGATGTCTTCCTACACCGAAAGCTCAAGCTCATTGTAGGATTCGAACCCGGGACCTACATCTCGGTTCATCGTTCGGTCATCTTATCTTCAATGACGAGACAATTCTCTTTCGAATAAAAAAATATCATTCAAATCGAATGACTGACTAATATATTGACGAATTTAAATGCTCATATTTTAAACCGTGTAAAAAAGTTCTATCTCTTTTAAAATCAACGCCAAATTTCTAACCCGTATTAGGTCATGGATTAATAAAATATTTTCTAACAAACCATCGGTACATATGACCTAAAATAAATTACTTATATCCTACGGAATGTTGCCACTTGACGCAAGAAGCTGTAACTTATGGCCACTAAAGCGTGTCATATAAATTTATTTTCACATATATTACGATGTTATTAATCTTATCCAAGCGCTATGAGAGCATTTGTTATTTTTATTGTGACTTCTCGTTACGTAACTCAGTATACTTGCTTGTATTGAGTTAACTGTACATATTTGTAGAAGGCCTTAGGATAAATCGCATGTAATAGAAAATATCATCAAATTACGGCGTATATTATTTAGAAATACAATATATTTGAATCGTATAATAAATTCAAATTCAAAAACCTTGCCCAAAACTTACATAATCTCAGAAATAAAATATCTTTACGAAAAAATTCGAAGAATTGACGGCTCGGTAACCATCCAGTTTTGACCCCCTAATCACAGATTAAGCTATAGTTAACTAGACTTCATTTGTTACTAATGACCTCTAGTGTAACCCTTTCAAAGAATAGGTCGAATTTCCCTGTCACACTTTATATTTTACAACTATAGCATTAAAAAAGAAGTAAAAAAAAAATATCAATTCACACTTTGAATTTCGAATGTAGCAAAATGAAACCCTTCACAAACCAATACCAAATCAAACACAGTTCAAACACCGCCGGGTACTTTCGACCCATCCGAGTGAACCCTCCCAGCAACTTGAGTTATTTGCCCAAGTTATCGGGCAACCGTTTATCACCAAATGTCACATTTAATAATAATTAATGATAATTGCCTTCTAGCTTACGAACGACAAAGGCGATCGGCCGATTCTCATAAGTTATTTCCGTTTAACTTGCGAAGCACTTGGAATTTGAGTAGAGGACTGTATCTTGTGTAGTTCGGCGGTGGTGTTCGGTTTCGGGGTCTGTGGAGTCGACGTCGCGTTGTACGGTTAGTTTTACACCTATTTCAAATTTGGAACTTTCTTGAGAGAACTATTTGGTAAAATCAAGGCAGGTTTTTTTTTCCGAGAAATTATAATGACTTTAGAAATTGATACTAAAGCCTGTTATTTTAACTGAAGCATGTTTTAATTATGCAGTGTTAATTATTTTACGATACGTTTGTCTTAAGAAATCTATAATTGCATGGCAATGGAATTAAGTCACGAGTATCGTATAGGTCCTATTACCACGGTGCATATTACAGTGAACGCGAAACGCAGAACTCTGAAGGCAGAACTCTAGAACTCTCTCTGTGGGATCGGCGCAAGGTAACGCTTTACCGTGAAATAATGGCCTACTTAAGTATTTAAGTCATGAAGAAGCGTGACCTAAGTGCGGGTTTAGGCCACACAGTGCTATAAAAAATATTTAATGTAATTTTCATATTATAACAAGATTATTTTTCTAGTAGACAGTATATAATTTTATTTATATTTATTTGGTCTCATTAAATAAGAATGCAATATTTAAATCTGATTTGGTATCACTTGAGATTCCTGCCCTAAAATCTTTAGCAAAGTGTAACCCATTGTTACACCTTACAGCCAAATAACGTTTCTCCAAATGTCACCAGAGCCTTCTCTTCGCACCCTTTTTGAAGAACCCCATGCTGTACTCCATTGGGAAAACCACGGCGGGGAGCTCATTCCACAGCCTGAGCTTACGCGGAAGAAAGCTCCGTTGAGCCCGCACAGTTCGAACCAATTCTGATTTCAATTTGTGAGGATGTAACCCATCGATGGAGAGAGTTGCGATGGTGGAAGGTATCCGTGGGCATCAAGTCGAACAATTCTTTAGAACACTCTCCGTTGTACAAGCGGTAGAACACACATAAGGAGGCAAAGCATGGTGTTGCAAACTTATCATCAAGTTACCTTGTAGTATAAATGAGAAGTGGTCGTGGTGTAGCATGATTAACCGTTCTTAATCGATCGGCAAAGTTAAGCTACGTCTGTCGTGGTCGGTAACTGGATGGGTGACCGCCTAGTGGTATTGCAAATCGAGCGTTTCCGTGCTTCGGAAGGCACGTAAAGCCGTTGGTCCCGGTTATCACTTAATTGTGATAGTCGTTAAACTAGTTGGATGCCTCCTAGGCGGTTTCAAACCACTAGCCTACCTCCACCGATCCACGCGTGGTGGAGTATTGCCCATTCCCTTTCACCTTCATTTGTGAAAGGAGGCCTGTGCTCAGCAGTAGGACATTTATAGGCTGATGATGATAAAATCCTCAACCAGCCCTCGGGTCCACACCAGCCACTGTCCCGAGCCTCGTATTCTTAATCACTTAGCATTGGTAAACGTTCTCGCGACAAGGTAAACAATATGAAGAGTCCAACTTCAACTATAATTCACCGTGGCACTGGCGCCCTCTAAAGTTGCCCGCTCTTACACAAACTGTACTGCATTGTTTGACTACACGACCGATTTTAAACTATGACACACTGCCGTATTATTGAAACTGTTCTACCTATTGTTTGAATGTGGAAGGATTATTTTTGATATGTGTATATTCTATGATCAGAAAATATATAAGTATGTATAGAAAATAAAATTATACCTATATATATGTTTTAATTTGTTCAGCATTGTAGAGCAGCGTGTTGTACCGATTTTGGCGTACAAGGTTGTGTGCCCGTCCCATATTGGTTATGATTACCCACCACATGGCAAGTCTACAGCTCATCCTAACTTAATATTATAAATGCGAAAGTAACTCTGTCTGTCTGTCTGTTACGCTTTCCCGCTTAAACAGCTGAACCGATCGCGATGAAATTTGGCATGCATATAGCCTATGGTATGGAGAAGGATATAGGTTACTTTTTATCCCGGGAACGCGGGTGAAACCGCGCGGGTCAGCTAGTTTGAAATAAAGTTATAATAAATATCCTGGTACATTCCTCACACACGGTCATCTGATCCCTAACTAAGCAGAGCTTGTACTATGGAACCCAGATAAATACTATATAAAGTACTTTTTCTTCGTAAATACATAGTTAATAAACATAATTACATCCAGACTCAGGACATACAATACTCAATACTCAATCATTTATTGTAAAATATACATTTGATATTTAAATGTTATAGGTACATAATTACCCTCTAATAGGGTGTTGCAATTTATATAATTATTATCCTAGAAAAGAAAGAAGTAGGACGGACGGTTACAGACATGTTCATGCATACAAATGCATATCCTGAGTGAGAATCGAATCCACGACCTGCGGCGCGGGCGTGATAGGTAGAATCTTAACCGAACACAACTGGCCCAAATGACTAAATCATTTTTGATATAGGCCAACTCGATTCACCTCATCATATGGCCAAACCATTATTTATGATCCACACTTAAAAATAAATCTTATTCTAACTTTAACACAATACACTTCAATACAGCAACCTCTTCAAAGGTAACTTTAATTTAACTTATCAAAACATAACACCCGTCTTGAAACTCATAATCGAATTGTCTATTCTCTATTTAATCGATTCCAACTCGATCTATCTACACGAAAACATTTTGACAAAGGCTTAATCCCAACGTTAACGAACAAGGTGTTTCGTATTGTTCGATACAAGTTTGTCGAATCGAATTTGTTCCTAAAACTCCCGAGTTAATGGGATGTAAGGACCTGTGATAACGATCAGGGATCGGCTGATCGCTTGTGTAGAGGAGGCATGTTGTAGGCTTCATGGGATATCAGAAATTTGGAATGAAAATAGAATTTGTTTGAATATTTCTTTTGTAGAATAAGTTGTAGTATGATTTCGTAGCTGGTCTACGGGAATTCGTAGCACCTACTACAGAAGAATATGTTTTTTTTTTTCATTCTATCCTTTTTCAATAATGCTTGTAAGAAAGGGATATAATCTTATTAAAATTAGTTCAATGCAATTTTTTTTTTTTTTTTGTTTTTTTTTATATTACAGGGTTTACGCTTGACCGCAATCCCGCCTGATGGTAAGCGAAGATGTAGTCTAGGGTGGACCGCGCGTACCCATAAGATGCCTGTTCACTTTGGCCTTGAATATACCCATGTTATAAGTGTCTGGAAACACGTTGTCCGGGAGAGCATTCCACAGCTTGGCCGTGCGTAAAAGGTAAGAGGAAGCGAAACGCTTGGTACGGCAAGACGGAATGTCGACGACGAAGCGGTGGAGACCCTCCCGAGCGACGCCTAGTGGTCCGATAGAAGAACGGGGATGGGGGGACAAGATTATGGAGTTCCTTATCGCATTCTCCGTGGAACAATCTGTAGAATACCGTCAAACTTGCAACCTGACGCCGATGATCCAGGTTTTGCAGTTTCTTGCTCGTTAGGTCGCTATCGTCGATTATCCTTCGAGCGCGTCTATCTAACGAGTCCAAAGTTGCAAGTTGATATTTGGCTGAGCCATCCCACAGATGAGAACAGTACTCCATGCAAGGTCGTACTTGAGCTTTGTATAGATTTAGAAGCTGTTCCTTTGTGAATTCTTAGTATGTGCCTCGTTTTATGGTATTGACGGTTTTGTTATTATTTTTTCTTTATTCCACAAGAAATGCCACATCTCCCACCATCTCTTCTTGACTCTTAGCCAATAAGCGTGTCAGTCGCTTTGGACTCTATCGACGATCTCTTTGTTGGTCTCTCATATCGCAACGGATTAACTGGGACTATTCGATACCTGACAAAATAAGGCTGACAAAGATTTAGTTTAGCTGGATGAGATATTGGACTTTATCATATGGAGGTTTAAGCTGGATGACACCTCCATTGAAAAGGGAAGATCTTCCGCCAGGCTGGGGCATCGTGCCTGGGGACCGCGGTGCAACTGTACATGTCGGACAGTTGTATATATGTAGATCGCCGAGAAATCTTTGCAAGCGCGATGCAGGATGTAGTGGGCTTGTATGCGCGAGTTATGCACGATGCGGGATAATGTGGCGCCACGCCATCTATCTCTCGGCGTGTGAGCTTAATTATGTAGGGGAAGTACGGACAAAATGACAGGGTGTTTTGATTTTGAATCATATATCTTTATTTATTGTAATTATAATCAGTCCCATACATTGACAATCATCTTAGGTTCATTGACTACTAATAATACAGTCTTTTAATTGAATAGGAACTATATTAAATTAAATATTAAGAAATAAATGGACGAATCAAAAAAACCATTTTGTCCATATAGTATGGACAAAATGACACACTAAATATGGGTATAATGACATACCAAAATTTTAAGAACAAAGTACGCAAATAAATCTTTTAGACTTCTTTGAGACATCAGCATAAGAAGCGTGAGCCCAACGAAAACAACTCGTACATTTTAACCGTCTTAGACCGCGAATAAAGACAGAAGAATAAATGCAGGGGCAGTTTTCTTCATCCTCGTTTTCGGCGGCAAATTCTTCATCATCGGAGCTGGAATCCATAGTTTGAGCAAATTGACGCTGCCTCTTTGATATCTGCCTTATTCCTGGAGCTTTAATCTCAATTATTTCGGAACTAGGACTTACACACACTATGTCGTTTTGCCCAGCGTATAGGTATGTCATTTTGCCCAAATGTACACAATAAACATTAAAAATCATATTTAATTAAATCGATTGTAAATTGTATTAATACTTACTCAAATCATAAGTTTATATCATAAGTCTTCAATTTTAGTAAATATGATATACAAATATAATACAAAACTCATCAAAAATCCGAAGAAATCCATAAATAAAATAAATTTTTGAGGACACGAAACACGTTCTCACTCGTAACTTCAAAGAGACTGACCCAATGGCACTGGGTTTCTCGCAGGATTGTAAAAATAGCCACCATCACGTATTGTTATGTTCGTGACCTCGCTATAGCCCGTCAAATTCGAAATAAACCCGCTATGTCGTTTTGTCCGTATATGTCATTTTGTCCGTATTTCCCCTAGTTGTTCGCTAAAATCATAAAAAAAAAATGGTTATTAAAAAATTAGGGGGCATATAACAAAATGTTACAGAAGATTTTCTGGATGAATATGTGATTAGTTAATTTAATCACTAGCTTTACCCATGGTTTCCATTTCAATATCCTTATTGTGTCTATCCCCCTGATTCTACACCCTAGGGATCCTAAGGGTTGAATTTTGAAAACCCTCCATTTGTGGAAAGTTTTGTACGTTATAAAAGGAAGTAGTGTGCAAAATTAAAGATAAATAAAAAAAAAAAATAGCAAATTACATCGAAATCGTTAAAGCCGTTTTTGATATCTCTAAACATAGTATACTAGTTGCGACCCGCGTTTTCACCCGCGTACCCAAGGATTATCCTATCCTACCCTACCCTAAAAATAACCTAAATTTTCTACGCAACTTTCTTCATTTTATTTTCCGTATAAACCTTCTCCTGAGTGTTAGAAAACTTGAAAAAAAAGATGAATGAAATAGGTAAGGTCGTTCTCAATTTATGGCGTGATCAAGGGAAATAGGAATTCATTTTTAAATATAGAGATACATACAAATATAGAATACTTCGAATCAAATTAATATAAATTTAAGCATGGTATTCCAAGTATACTTTACACGACCTATGGTACTTTTATCTTAATCTCATCTAGTAGCTTTAAATCCGCAGTTTATCGGCATTTTGGGCCTTTTAATATGAGATCTCTGATGTTATTTAGATTATATCTATAACGTTCTGTATTGAGGTGGATAAATGAGTTTTCTCCCGAACATTCCGTTTCAAAGTTCCATTGGCTATCTAAAATCGGCATTGTGTTCCAGTAATCACAGTTGTCATTTTGTTTAAATTTAAATTTGATTCTATACTTATATATAATACGTTTGATTTTTGTTTGTGAAGCGTTAAATGTTCATGGGAGATGTTCAAATTGGTATTTTTTTTTAACCTTTAGGTATTGGCTTTTTAAGAAGTAAATGAGTTAGATAATATTGTACAGAACCCTCCCACTCCCACTTGGCCAGTTTTTTTAATAGATGAGAAGAAGATTTTTTGCAGTTTTAGTAATTTTTAACCTATTTATTTCTAACTCCAATTCACAAATAAAATTAAAGTCATTTTCTCTTGTTACCAATGAAATAAACGGTAGAATTTCATTCAAAACATCTACTTAAGAAAACGATATGCAAATTAGGTAATCTATATGTTGCATGCCTCTGAATGCTAAGTACCAGTCCATTTGTTGTTTAATTAAATTCTAATTACTACCCCGATTAACGAGTCGATGTGTTGCCAGTTTATTGTGAATGTAACATTTTTAATTATTCCAGTTCTAGTGAAAGATAAATGAATTAAATGTAATCAAAAAAATATAAAAGAAAATTTGTAAATAATTATTTTAAGTACAAACCATCATGGCATTACAATTTGGAATAAGTAATTTGTATTTTATTTCTAATTGCAAAATTTTAAAAAAATCATCATCAGCCTATAATATCCCACTGCTGAGCACAGGCCACCTTTCACAAAAGAAGGGTGAGGGTGAAAGGGAATGGGCAATACTCCACCACGCATGGCCACTGCGGATCGGTGGAGGTAGGCTAGTGGTCAACCTACTGTTGGAATTTTGCAAGCCGCCTAGGAGGCATCCAACTAGCTTAACGACTATCACAATTAAGGGCTAACCGGGACCGACGGCTTTACGTGCCTTCCAAAGCACGGAAACGCTCGATTTGCAATACCACTAGGCAGTCACCCATCCAGGTACCGACCACGACGGTGGTAGCTTAACTTTGCCGATCGATTAAGAACGGCTAATCATGCTACACCACGAGCTCTTCGCTTTCTAGATGCAAGGCTTCAATCTCTTGAAAGAACTATTAATTAAAACTTTTTAGTTTTGATTTCATAAAAAAAATTAACCTGTGTTTGTTTATGCTGGCAACCCCACAGTTTGTTTTATACGCAATTGTCCCCCTGCGCCCCTCGCGCCCCCCGTGCTCTATGCGCATCGACAAATGAGGTGATCGCGCCCTCTTACAAATTGGCCGCATTAATATAGAAGAGGTATGTACCGTTCGACTGATGGAGGTGCGATGCTTTATTTATTTAAAGTTGTAGCATGATAACACTATAGATTATTCCCTTAAAAAATATTTTTTATCCCGGGAAAACATCAGATACTTTGGTAAACAGGTTGGAAATAAGACTGCAACAATTATTAATAATGCATTAGGTAACTACTATCGAATTATATTAATACTAGCTGTCCTCCGCGGTTTCATCCGCATTCCCGGGATAAAGTAGCCTATGTCCTTCTCCATACCATAGGCTATCTGCATGCCAAAGATCATGATGGTCCGTTGAGTAGTTGAGGCGTGAAGGCGTAACAAACAAACAAACAAACTCAGTTTCGCATTTATAATATTAAAGTTAGTTATCAGGATTGTCGTCCACAATTACTTAATCTATAAACATAAGCAAAATCAACTATAGGTCTAATGAAATAAAATGGTATGGTGTTGTTTTTTATAAAATCTGCATACTAACTGAAACAGACTGAATATACATACTCTTCTTTTACAATCCTGAGATTCCCCTATTATTTTAAAATACTTTCTTACACGTCTTTTTTTTTAAAATCGCATCTAATATTAGTATGTCAACATTAATGTGTTGGATGCCGGCGTCGATCCAGTAACGGGCGCTGTCGAATGTTCGTCTCGCGAACTCGCTTGGGAAGTGCCTCGCGGTGTGGTAGAGGAGTTGAAGGGAAATGTGGGGTTTTGTGTTGTATGGCTTTTAAAACAACTATTCATAATTTTTTGTGGTACGCATTCGTCATTAAACTATATGGTATATGTTGCTGAAATATTTTTGATTAAAAATTTGCTCCCCATACACCTAATGAATTTGTAGATTCAATCGTGTTAAAATTAATATGCAAAATATACCTTTTTTCAACATTAACTCATGTGAAAATAGTACATTTGTGATATTTAGCGAAGTTTTCATCAAAACTGCGATTATGTAATTTTGGACACATTTTCCATTGTGACAAAATATTTTCATATGCACAGACCATTATAAAAGCAGTTCTACCTTTTCAATAAACATCCATATTCACAAAGGGTGTGAAGAGATTTCTGCAGAGTCAGCAACGCGCGAGTGACATCCCTGATATTGCAAGCGTCCATAGGCTACGGTAACCGCTTACCATCAGGCGGACCGTATGCTTCTTTGCTACCTAATTAGTATAAAAAAATATATATTATCTTTCATCAAACAAACCGACCACCAACCCCCAACCATCAAAGAGCACACCCTAACTCCACCGCGAGTCGGTCTGTCAATAAGTGCCGAAGTGATACCGGTTTAATTCGCGCGTCTTGACGCCGCCAGCCAACCCCGAGGTGTGGTGGAATGTTAATTAAACAGACAGACTGATCGCCCGCGCCGATACTTTTACCTACTATATATTTTATTACATTGTTTGAAGAGAAACGAGTTATTTTCTGGAAATTAGTTGGATACAGATATTGGTATAAGAATTATTTGGAGGTTGCTAGATGCTATAGGTCATTGGGGCTGTTTTTTAACCGACTTCAAAAAGGAGGTTTTTTTTTATGTATATTTGGGCACAACTCCGTCAATATAGACGGATTTGCAAAATTTTTTTTTTTTTTTGAAAGGGGTTTATTCCGAAATGGTCCCATGTAAATTGCATATAGATGAATCTAAAAACTCAAAAATAAATCAACTTTTTAACAAAAAAATAAACCGCCTTCAAAGTATGAAATAACTCTTATCTGACACTGTTTGGAAGTGAGCGAAATCGCATGACGTGTTCTATAGAAAATATTTCGCTTTGTTACAAATAAGAGATCTTCTTCGCAAAAACTGCACCTGTAAGTGCAAGGACTATAACAGAAACGGAGGAAATAATACTGGGTGTATAGAGAAACAGCTAGGCTGGCTTATCTGGTGTTGTATCATTTGCATAGACCACTTAAATCAATAATTAAGACAACGGGAGGACTGCCAAATCAGCTGTCTCAATAGTTGATAATTCTGGCAGAGGGCCCTAAAGTGATGATGATAGTTTTTTTATACAACGAGTCAGTAAATAAGCATTAGACCTGCCAAAATAAAAAAAAAATAAAAAGTATTTATTCAATTTAGGCCCTAATAAGGCACTTATGAACGTTAACAAAATGACTCTACACCGGTTCCAAATACAACTTATTTTTTTTTTTTTATTATTAACGTGGTGAAATCCTCATAGGATACCCGACCGCCCTGGGGGGAGCGGCCAGGTTATGCCGGACTTTTACCGGCTAAAACCCCACGGTGGTCGCACCTGCGCTACAGAGGGGGGCGGGCTCTCGTGCAGATCGCGTACCTGCTCGCCCCTCCACGCGCGGCGCTGTGATAGCTCGTCCCGGGGGAAGTGTGATACCTCCCCCCAGCACCCTCGCGGTGCTATCGCCCGATGAGTCGTGACCACAGCGACCCATCGTCCTCCTCGGGGTCGCTTCTGGGCGTTCAGGGCCCCCGCCCCGATTGCCCACGACCCCGAAGGTCCCCGTTTAGTCGCCTTTTACGACAGGCAGGGGAACACCGTAGCTGTGATTCTTAGCCCCAGCTACAGGGCAGGAGGGCCGCCACGAGGCACTGCTGCGCCTCGGCGGCGTCGTCTCCGGGCGGGATCGGCCCTCTCCCGATCCAGCTCAGCAGCCTCCTTCTGGACCATTACGGTCTCGCAGAAGGAGGCTACGGCCCTCCTCCAAATATAACTTGAACTGAGAAGACTCCAGCAAGAAACTCTGCAAGTCCTATTTTTTAAATGTGCACATGTGTGTATTATAATTTATAAAATATATATATTACAATAGCCTGCGAAGCGAACAATTAATTCAAATGCATTCTATCTACAAAATCAGACTGCCAAATCAGATGTCTCAATAGTTGATAATCCTGGCAGAGGGTGACTAGATACTAACTATTCTTCACTTATGTCCCTACGGTGATTATGATAGTTTTTTATACAACGAAGTTTGTAAATAAGTATACCTACGACCCACCTGATGGTAAGCAGATGCCGTAGCCATATGGACGCTTGAAACACACAAGGCATCACTCACGCGTTACCTACCTTTCCCCCCTTCGCAATGAGCTCTGGCGGCCTTACTCACGCGCAGGAACACAACATAAAGTTATTTGGCTGCGGTATTTTGTAAGGTGGAGGTACTTCCCCAGTCGAGCTGCTCTTTGACGAATAAATGCTATGTTATGCTCTAAATGTCTTAAAGTTATATTGATATATCATCATCTCCTCAAGGACATAGGCCTTTTTTGAAATATCTATAGAACTTGTTCCCTTATTCCATCCCCTCATCAGACATTAAGAAACGATAAACCCATGAATCAAACGCAGAAGTATCTATAAATAACCCCTTTATGTGACTAAGAATAAATTAAAAAACCGAAGTTTTCCCCCAAATTACGGAACACTTCATTTGGAATTCATTTAACCGATTGCAATTAAGGGTTCTTGGATGGACGAGAATGAGAAGGGAGAGACCCTACGAAAGAAAAGTGCAGTCATTGTTTTAGTTCAAAAACATTGAAGAATCTTTGAATTGAAAATTAAAAGTCGAGTCATATATAGGATGTTGTTTTGGTCGGCGACAAGCGACCCAGGAGCGGTAGTACAAAATATATATACCCCAAAAATGGACTTAATTCCATTAAATACTGTAAATATGTTGAGAAATACCTTATGCAATTTGAAATAAAATTACCGCAAAGTATGGTTACTAGGCACGTGCACAGACTAGAGCTAGGCGCAAGCCGCCATCGCCCCACCCCTTTACTCCCTCGTACTCCCGTTGAGTATTATGTCTACACTTTAGCTTATTACATGATTTTCAATTTTTTTTATATTTTTTTTAGCACCAGTATCATTTATATTATCGACCCTGAGTCGCTCGTCGCTGACCAAAACGAACGACCTGTATTTTATTCGCCGGGTCCTCAAAAATTACCTGTTATTAAAATGTGATCAAATTCAAATCATTTATTTCAAATAGACCTTCGCAGGCACTTATGAAAAGTCTGACTCTAATACTCTAATACCGGTTCGGAAGGTTGCATTTGCTAAGAAGAGCCGGCAATAAACTCAGCAATTACTGTTTTCAAAACAAGCTTAAGTTCATTACATAATATACGATTATTATTTATTAAATAGCAAGATTTATTTACCGAGTCACAATTTATTATCACTGTACGGAATCCTCGGTGCACGAGTACAACTCTCACTTGTCTGGTTTTTATAGAATTTAGGGCTGATTTTTTAAACGGAGATACCGTTGTTTATTATGAAATTAGATAAATTTTTGTATATACTAATTAGAGGGATGGATTATTTGAGAGAACAACGGGTCTAAGATAAAAAAAAACTGAATTCTGAAAAAGTTAACTTAATATAATAACTTATATGATAACTCACTAGAATACATAAAGTAACACATAATTTTGCAAAAACACCATCTGCAATAATTACGATACCTAAAATCCATTTCCACCAGAAACCCCGATTACGTATCACCGGTATAATCCCAAGTCCCCAATTAGATGCACTCCAATATGTGAAAAAGAAATTACAGAGAGCAGCCCGAGCAATAGCGATACACAACAATTTCTATCGCGGGACGAGACAATGCAAAAAGGCGCTAATTTCGCGAAACCAAAAAGTGGTAATGGTTATGCGTTGCAGAGCTAGCGCGTTTGTCTCGCGATAACGTGCGCTTACAATTAGCTTGGACCGGTTTATGCAACGTGGAATTAGGAATGTGAAATGAACGTGGTTTTTATGGAAATTATTCAGTTATAAATAAAAAAAATTTTTTTAATCTTTGTAGAATTTCTAAACTTAACTCATATTCCAAAAAACAATTAAAAGCATTGGATATCTTTGTGGTATCTGATTTCGGTTCTTTGTTCCACGAAATGTGTATTTCTGAATAATAAATTATTATTATGAAAGGTATTTCGAATATATTTTCGTAAGATGTTGATTTCAGTGCAACGAAATTAAGGACATTTTATTATTAACATTAGCTTGAAAAGGCGTAACAAAACTTCATGTGAGCTCACAGTAATTGAAATAAAAAATAACTAAATTAGATATAACATAGTGCATAAACCGATCCACAGTCGCAATTAGACGTGACTTGGCGGCTATAATCGTTAATGTTTAGCACCAGCCACATATTTCTGTACCTTTGTGCAAATGCACCCTCCGTCTACCACCCAGCTATTCTGCGTTACGTTGCGATACGCCGGACCAATCAGGAAGCTCCTTTATTGCTAACTGTTACTGGCTTGATAGACTGGTTCTTTTTTCGAATTCGAGTTTCTGATTTGAAGATTCATATGGTGTAATTTAATTTGAAAACTATAGGACGTCATTTGTTTTCTTCGGTATAATCAACTTCGATATTTAAAAAGTACAGTAGTACCCAACTGATATGGCTTACCGATGTACCTGCGCAGAAGATACATTTTCAAAGCGCGGGAAACGCTATTGGTCGGCAGCTGCCGCCATGTTAGCGGAGCGGCTTCACGCGCGAGTGAGACGGAACTAACAGCTGCACTGTATTATGAACCTTATAGTAGTGATCTAAGGTTGATTGTGAGTTTTAAGCATTCTTTCGTTAATCTTCGGGTCTTACTTTCTTTTCTGTGCGAACGAAGATTCACGACGCGCCATATCAGTTGGGTAATACTGTACCTATTTGTATAATTTGAAACAAAATTCATTACAGTAGTACCCATCTGATATGGCATACCGATGTACCTGCGCAGAAGATACATTTTCAAAGCGCAGAAAATGCTATTAGTCGAAGCAGCTGCCGCCATGTTAGCGCGCGCCGTGCCGAGGGGCGTAACTTACGAGTGAGACGGAACTAACAGCTGCAGTGTATTATGAACCTTATTGTCGTGTTCTAAGTTTTATTGTAAATTTTAAGCATTCTTTCATTAATTCTCGGGGCCATACTTTCTTTTCTTTGCGAACGACGATTCACGACGCGCCATATCAGTTGGGCACTACTTGTACTTATATAAAAATATTTGATTTTAATTCGTAAATAAGTGTTCGTTAAAATTTTCTAAACAAATAACAATTGGAGGTAAAATGAGCTAAATTAAAATTCTCCAAATAATATAAAAAAAAAAACAAAATTGTCAAAATATAACAATATTTTATAAAATAAAAATTCCATGGCAGCGCAACGCGTTGAAGTCTATTCATAATAGCTTCCATTCTGAACACATTTTATGATATTTTATTTGTACTTACCTATATGATAACTTAAATATAGCCTTCAAGTAACATTATATAACCTAATTACTTACAACCAAAAATAGAATTTTAAACTCCATACAAAAAAATAAGAAAAATCAGTGCCTTACTTTTATCATGCCTTCAAAAATAATAAATATAACTTTACTCAACATACAAATTCACTTACACATAATTACTATCCCTTATTGTATAGTATAAGCAATATTAACCGTGTGAAGTGTGAGGCTTACCTAATTAACGGGGGCACATATCGACTCGGCTGATTTCTCCAGGGCGCGCGTACCGTTTGATGGAGCCGGCGGCCCTTTATTACGATGAGGCTACGAAGTTGGAGGAATTAGGAGAGGCAGCGAGAGAAAATAGCATAAATACTTTTTTTTAATTACAATACTAGTAAATAGATGGCAAGCGGTTGGTGTAGCCTATAGACACTTGCAACACCAGAGGTATCATAATGTTACGCGAACCGCAGCACGAGCCGAGCCACGAATGAACAGGATTAGTTCGTTGCTCGCGGTGTCAAGTGTGGACGTTACAACGAGCCTACAACGAGTGTAGGTGTGTTCCCTGTGTTCGGGAAAAAAACTGACAATCGCAATCGAGCGCGAGCCGAACGCTCGTTCGAGGCTCGCAGGTCCGGCGACCTTACTCACCAGTATTCATTGCTCAAAATAAATCTATATGCTTTATATTCTGGGATACGTGTATATTCTATATACAGGTCGTTGTTTTGGTCAGCGACGAGCGACTCAGGGTCCATAATACAAATGATACTGGTGCTAAAAAAAAATATAAAAAAATTCTTTATTTTTTAATAATAATAAAATTAAAAAAAAACTTAATTGGAAAGTCATGTAATAAGCTAAAGTGTAGACGTAATACTCAACGGGAGTGTGAGGGATTAAAGGGGTGGGGCGACGGCGGCTTGCACCTAGCTCTAGTCCGCACACGAGCCTAGTAATCACACGTGGCGGTAATTTTAGTTCAAATTGAATAAGGTATTTCTCACTGTATTTACAGTAGTTATTGGAATTAAGGCCATTTCTGGAAAATGAATTTTTTGTACTACCACCCCTGAGTCGCTCGTCGCTGACCAAAAAAACACCCTGTATACGTCCTGGTGACTTGTACTACAGGTTTTTTAAACCTACAACAAATCAGGTTCGCATAGTACGTAAGCACTTTTTTGTATCTATTTTTGTGAAGACAAATAAATGTTTTTATTATTATTATTTAAAACTAGCTTTATGCCCGCGGCTTCGCTCGCGTAGACTATAAGAAGTTTACATTCGAGTAATCAACATTAAAATGTATGTGTGAAGAAACGTACACGTTACATTTATCATACTGAATTCCGTTGGATTAATTTTCATTCCTGAAAAACCATGGCCTGTATGAAACTGCAAGGAGTAAATTCCTATTAAATATTAGTAAACTACTATTTTAGTGTAATTTTATGTATTGTAATTTTTTTTTTTTTTTTTATACCACTAAGGTGGCAAACAAGCATACGGCCCGCCTGATGGTAAGCAGTTACCGTAGCCTATGGACGCTTGCAACACCAGGGGCATCACTCGCGCGTTGCCGACCCTGAAGAAATCTCTTCACACCCTTTTTGAAGAACCCGATGCTGTACTCCAATGGGAAAACCACGGCGGGGAGCTCATTCCACAATCTGAGCGTCCGCGGAAGAAAACTCCTTTGAGCCCGCACAGTTCGAAACAATTCTGGTTTCAATATGTGAGGATGGACTCCCCGTCGATGGCGAGAGTTGCGATGGTGGAAAGTAGCTGAGGGCATCAAGTCGAACAATTCTTTAGAACACTCTCCGTTATACAAGCGGTAGAACACACATAAGGAGGCAAAGTCTCTCCTCAGACTAAGGGGCTCTAAACCGCTTGTAAGCTTGGGATCGTCAACAATTCTGATGGCACGTCGCTGAACCGAGTCTAAAGGCCCAAGCTGGTATCCAGGTGCTCCCGCCCATAGATGACAACAGTACTCTTTAAATTAATTGTGATGGCGCCAAGGGCACCTACGGTAACTTTCTTCAGCCATTCAATAGCGATTTAATCGCAATAAAATCGCGATACAGTCGCGTTGCTGTCGATAGTCGCATTAATCGGTTCTTTTTTATTAAAAGGTTGGTATTAGTATGATCAATATCTTTGACTATACTATATATAAAAAATATTATTTATTCATTCTCTCTTGACAAATTATATACAGAACAATAACGAGTATTTTAGTATGGCAATATATACAATTTGTGAGAGACTGGTCTGTACCAGGAAAACTGTACATCAAATCACCAGGCTCCTACACCGCAACTGTGATGTACTAGCAGACTAAGCGCCTTTGCACATTATAAGAAAATTTCAAAATGTATGGGCGTGTCTGATCAGACATTTCTTGTAATATGTATTGTCTCATAAACAACCAGAGCGACTGAATGTCTTATAAGACATGTCTGATAAGACACAAGACATTTTTCTTATAATGTGCAAAGGGGCTAACGGAGAGATATGTAAAAGTAGAAAACATTATCATAGTAACATATCACTGACCAAACTATTTATTTTTGTAAAAACAAATAATTAATCCTAATATTTGTCTTTATTATCTAAAACGAGAAAATAAATGACAATGCTATTTTAAAACTTAAAGCTTATAATAAATATTTTCCTTCCATGTACAATCAGATCTTAAAACTCATCCGCCAAACCTCACTTTAACTATTCCGCGATGTTCAAATGTTCACAATTAGATCCCCATATCGTCGGTACCCAGGCTCATGGCTGTGATTTCTCCAGGGTGCTTGAGTGCCAATTTTATACGCCATATGCACACGAGACGAGAACATGTTGTATTACGTTTGGGCCTATCTATTAGGTCTTTTAATCAGGCTTGCTATGTAAGAGGCTGTAAATGACACTGGAAATATTTTTGGTATAAAATATGTAGCGTGGAGTGGCTGGGATATGAGGGCGCAATTATATTTCTAATTTTGTTAAATGTTTTTGTATTTTGCTTTTTTAATTAAGTATGCTGACATAAAATCCATTACAAGTGAGAAAATCAAACATTCTAAAAATTAATCCATGATATAAAGATTATATTAGTTATAATATAAATATTACGATCTGATTTCAAAGAAAGCAAAATATATTTTGGAAACTAGACAGACATGATTTACTACATGCTCTTTTCATATTATACTTACGTAGATAATTTTACACCTGGACTCGAATTTTTATTTTGGGTGGGAATCGAACCTACAGCCCGTAGCATATTAGTTACACGTTGTGCAGCAAAAATGTATACAGCGATTATGATTACGTAAAACGTAAGTACAGTATTACCCAACTGATATGGCGCGTCGTGAAAAGAAAGTATGGCCCGAAGATTAACGAAAGAATGATTAAAACTGACAATCAACCTTAGATCACTACTATAAAGTTCATAATACAGTGCAGCTGTTAGTTCCGTATCACTCGCGCGTGAAGCCGCTCCGCACGGCGCGCCCTAACATGGCGGCAGCTGCCGACCAATAGCGTTTCCCGCGCTTTGAAAATATATCTTCTGCGCAGGTACATTGGCAAGCCATATTAGTTGGGTACTACTGTACAAGATTTAAAAATATCATTAATAAAAAGTAAAGTACCAAAAGCTATAAATTAGGTAACTAATATTACAAACAAACACAGTCATTTGTATAAATAAGTTAATTTAGTAACCCCCTCAATCCTCCGTAATGTCGTCTATAATACTCGTAAACAAAAATAAACAGCTAAATAATAAGCCGGTCCCACGTTGGGCGCCAAAAAAGTGTATCCCTTAAATATTCATACTACGTGGAAAGTTATGAAAAGATCCACGAGAGCTCATCAAATTATAAGTTGCGCAAGTCATCAGCTCGGTTGTAAGAGGGAGATAGCTATAACGTCTGAAGAAAAGGCCCGAGGGCTGGAGATAAGATTTAATTTCGACGAACGGTCATTGGCTTTGGTCGTTTTAATTAGAAATACTTATTACAGTTATTATTATGTTATAAAATATGTACTTTTAAATTTAAAATAAAGAAAAAACTCATTTGAAATTATAGATGGGACAATATCATAACCCACGTTGGGTGCCAATGACTCATTAATGCCTTTGACACTGAAGAATAAAAATTTTATAAGTAAGAATGACAATTTATATATTGGCAAGTTAAACTCGTGACATTCCAGTAATCAAACTATCTGGATAGCGACCGGCGCCGTCGATCGCTCGGGGCGAACTGACAAACTTTTAATTTCTTCACCGCAGACATTGACGTTCGGCGATTGCGATTGGCGGGAAAGTTACATTGCATAGATAACGTAAAGTTTTGCATATAAAGGTGGCATTGTGGATGCGTTCGTGGGGTTAAGAATGTAACTTGAGTTGCGTTCATAAATAAAATATATTCTGTATTTTAAAGTGTATTGAACTTTTTTCAACTTCGTCATTATTTTAGGGTTCTTTTTTGTGAAAGCAAAATAAAAATCTTATTACTAACTTAGGTTCTGTTCTTTTGATGCTGTCTTACAGTGCTTAACATTTTTAGTGGTCATTAAATTGGTAACGTTAGACCAAATTAAGATTTTCGCCTACTAATGAACCCGGACCTAATCCCACCCATCAACCAAACAACACAAACACAGTAATTGTAATCAAGGAAAAAAGTACGGTTATTACGCACAGAGTCAGCGAATCGCGGGTCCTAATGACACATGTTGAACGCCTAAACAATGTTTTAATGTCGGCAAAACTCCCTTACGCAGATGGCCGAGGTTATTTGTTTAGGACAAGCTAACTGCAGAACGTTTAGCGACCGACCCGTCACTGAATGTGGAGTGAGTCATGAGATACGAGCGGGGATAAAGATGCGAAGTCTTACTAAGTCATTATACTTATAGCTCACGGGAATTAACTGCGTTTTTAATGATAATTTTATAGTTTATCCCTCCAGCGGCTTCCCTCCGCGTCTTTTTCCAAGGGTCCGGTTGTTTGGATCAACTTACCTCGGGTGTCGAGGAAAACCCCCTACCTTTTTGGTAGACCTAGGCTTTTTGTTGCTGGATTATTGGTGGCTATTTGTATGTAGCGACATCTATCAGCCATCTATCAGTTACATTGAGATAATTCACACACGGAAAGGTAGATGGCGTGGCGCCACATTATCCTGCATCGCCCTTAAGATGTTTTCTCGAGAATCTGCATATATACAACTGTCCGACATGTACAGTTGGACCGCGGTCCCCAGGCACGATGACCCAGCCTCAGGGTCTGGAAGATCTTTCCTTTTAAATGCAGGTGTCAACCACCTTGCACCTCCATATGTGGTTAGTTCTAGGGAGGGTACTATTTTATTTTTCGTACATAATTATTAAGCTTTAACTAATTCCGATTACGTAAATATTGTATTTTTTTTGGTTACCTATGCTTAGCATTTGACCATCCATGCCAACTTGAAAAATTCACTTGTAAGTCAATAGTAGAAATTCAAAGACTCGCATGAGTTGCACAAATCGCTTAAGGTCTACAACTTGCACCACCTCTTACACAGGGTGATACAGGTGCGAGATTAAATGGCCGCCGTGTATACAGGGTGTTCATTACGATATTGCTGCGAGTACAACGAATATTGCGAGCGGTTTTTATTAGGAGTGTCATAACGCTTTACTTTTTTGATGAGAATTGAAAATGTGTTTGATCTGGTCGGGACGGGGGACGCTTTTCGGGCCATTCTCGTGATTGTTTATTGCGTCACGTTTAGCCCACGCTTTTTAACGCGGCTTTTTAAATACGAGACGTTTTGACGATTCATTGCCTTTCCAGTTGAGTGTGTTTTTTTATTTGGTTTATTACAGAACAGTATTATTAGCGTGTGAAGCGCTCGTGGTGTAGCATGATTAGCCGTTCTTAATCGATCGGCAAAGTTAAGCTACGCCTGTCGTGGTCGGTACCTGGATGGGTGACCGCCTAGTAGTATTTCAAATCGAGCGTTTCCGTGCTTCGGAAGGCACGTAAAGCCGTTGGTCCCGGTTATCACTTAACTGTGATAGTCGTTAAGCTAGTTGGATGCCTTCTAGACGGCTTGAAAAATTCCAACAGTAGGTTGACCACTAGCCTATTAGTGGAGTATTGCCCATTCCCTTTCACCTTCATTTGTGAAAGGAGGCCTGTGCTCAGCAGTGGGACATTATAGGCTGATGATGATGATGATGATTATTCTATCAAATAAATTCAGTTTTTAACGGTTTATATTTACTTATTCTTCTTCTGTATATACAACGCGTCAGTAGAATTAGATAATCAATTTATATTAATTATGGTACTAATGATTTTTGGCATATCGATAGAGTTATGTATGGATATGATTACCTGAAATTTGCAACCGATTTAGAAGTACGGAAAATGGTGAAAAACTTTGATATTGAATAATTCCTAAACAAAAATTGTGGTACTAGTTGCGCTACTGTCAAAAAGTTATCAGATCTCATGTAGAGCCAAGCTTATAACTCTACATGCACTTACTCTACAAGCCCTAACTTCACAAACTCTACACACCGTAGTCAAAATATGTGGCTTGGCCGTTTCACTACTGCAAGAACTATTGAATAACAAAAAAGTAATGAACAGTGATACATTTTTCACCTTACTCCCATGTGACAGTAGCGAAACGGAGAAGCCACATATTTTGACTAAGGTGTAGAGTTTGTGAAGTTAGGGCTTGTAGAGTAAGTGCATGTAGAGTTATAAGCTTGGCTCTACATGAGATCTGATAACTTTTTGACAGTACGAGCCATATGTCTTGGCGGCAAAATTTTACATAAAAATGTTTTTGGTGGGATTGGTAATTTCTATTAGCCTTTTACACTTCGTTTTAAGTTTGCAGCCGGTTGCGATCTACGGAACCCTAAGAAAATACTTTTTGCTAAATTCTGCTTAGAGCAAAATTAGCGTATTCTGTATTCAAAGTCAAAGCCATTTATTCAATTTAGGCCCTGGTAGGGCACTTAAGAAGGTCAAAGCTACTGAAGTTACCACCAGTTCGTAAGTCGCTAATTATTGCTTATATCATATTGGTAGGATCCACTTTGGAATGGTTCAACCCCTTAGGGGGTTACAGGGGTAACGCGGGGGCGGAAAGCTAGTCAGATAGAAATGGAAGACTTTAAATACAAAATGTTTTGGCAAAGGTACAAAATAAATACACGCACTAGGATAACAGTAATAGGGCCTAAAATGAGGTAACATCCTGTCCAACAAGATAGTCCTCGGTAAACAAACGGATGTTACACCGATGTAGGTTTACGTGTTACTCAAATTGTTTACGGTTAATAGTTTTGATTAAACCTGACGCAGGTAATATTTGTGAGTGCTTTTTAGGATCTCTGTTATCAAACATTTTGACTTAGCTTTTTTTAATCGGATGAAGCAGTTATAGGATTCGCGTCTCATCCAAGAGCCAAGTATTTTTTATATACAGAGGGCGAACCACAAGCTCTTATAATAATATTATTATATATAACCTTATTTGACTTTTATCTTGCTTTGACATCCGGCGTCAAAACGGGACAAAAGACAAATAAGGTTATTTTAACCTTGTTTTAAGAACTTGTGGTAGGCCCTCAGGTAGCAAACAAGCTTACGGCACACCTGATGGTAAGCGATCACCGTAGCTTATTGTCACTTGCATCACCAGGGTTGCCACGCGAGTTGCCGACAAAAATTTCTTCACACCCTTTTTGAAGAACCCCATGATGTACTCCCTTGGGAAAACCACGGCGTACATCTTCGGGGCTATTCAGAGCTGCTCAGTTACAGTCCCAATTCAAATGACGAACCGATTGATTACAGTACTGAATGAAATGACTCCTATTTTCCAATTTCAAGATCACGGTAAATTAAGAAATGAAAAATGAAATGAAAAATGAAAAATATTTATTCTTGCGCGCCATTCGACGCAAATAGAACTAACTAGACACAGATAAGTATTAATATTTATACTATTTATAGTTTATAATCAGTAATCACAACACAGAAGTTATTGGCTACTATTTTAGCTACCACGAGAATTACAGGTGGCAACACCGCATAAGCCTTCCGCCATCTTTGATAAAGCCAACTTCCAATTTAATGATAAACATACGTAATCTGTGAATAAACAATAGAATAGGTACAATCGTGATGCTTCTGTGATGTGATGTGATGAGTGATACAATTTTATCTAATTAACAAGAAGTACAGTACACATTAAAGTTGAATAATAAGTAACAATATAACAATTTTAAATCTTGTGTAAACAATATAAGTTTTTGCGTCGTAATATTATCTGATTTAAATAAATAAATAAATTAATTAATATAGATAGATAGACCTCAAGCGGGACACCAGACGACTCAATGGATGACTTTCTTGACTCGTTTGAAATGCTTGTTCCATGATAATAAAGCAGAAAATGCAAGTCAATTTCAATGAAGTTCAGTATCATTTTCATACGTTGTAGTTCCACAAAAAGGCACCACCAGACCAGAATAAAGAAACTTATTGAAATCTTTTTCCCTTTTTAAAACCCTACGAATAACCTAAAAGTTAAAACTAACTCGTGAAACATTAAATAGTACAGTTAAGAGTACACCACTCGTGATAGTGTTTATAGTACATCGATTAACTGTAACAGGTGGACGGAACTGCCTCTATGAGTTACGGTTATATTTATGTCCGTATGTACGTCCCGCCGTAACTCAAGAACCTTGTGCATCGATTTTGTTGGCCGGTTGTTTGCAACACTATACATAATTATTTATTGATCGGACGTGGACGTGTGAAGCTCTTGATTAAAGACAATTTAGGAAGGTGATCATTCTATTCAGGATCTATTAATACCTGTTTTGGACTTTGATTTTACTTGACTTACAAATCTGTAATCTAATAAGATGGATGCAAGACCTTGATTTTACTTGACTTTCGTAATCTAATAAGGTAGCAAATTAAAGAGTTTTTTTTACTTATAGGCCTATGTTTGACTACAATCTCACCATGGTAAGTGATGATGTAGCCGAAGGCGGTAAGCACACAAAGCCTAGAAGGAACTGGCTCTCAAGTGCAGCTGTCGGAACACACCGATGTGCTTGACAACAGATTTTCAACTTAAGGGTAGTAGCCAGCCAGGTGGGTACTACAAAGTAACTTACTATTCTATTGTTTCCTCGCGATGTTTTCCTTCACCGAAAGCTCAAGCTCATTGTAGGATTCCCTACTCTGAGCTATCATTGCCTTATCAGAGTTCTTTCTTGTGTATCTTATTGGATTTTTAAGTTAAAAGGTAGACGAGCAGGCATGCCTTCCACGTGATGGTAAGTGAATCTCCGGTATTGCCAATGTAACCTTTCAAAAGCTAAAAACGCAACTGGCAAGGCGAATCAAGTCTAACTATCGGAACATAAGACTGAGAGTTTGGGGTCAAATCAACATAAGGGAGCCAGCCAGCAGCAACGTAGGTACTAGGGTCGGCAACGCGCGAGTGATACCCCTGGTGTTGCAAGGGTCCATAGACTACGGTAACTGCTTACCATCAGGCGGGCCGTATGCTTGTTTGCCACCTAAATGGTATAAAAAAACACCTAAGATAATTATAGTATTCATCAAAGCCATGAAGATATTTGCTTCATGATCAAAGCCTATTGCAAATCTTTGACTATTTTTGATTACTGTTTTTTAGACAATATGATTTTATTGGCTTTTTAAACAAAATAAAGAATAAATTTTGTTAATGAAGGTATTTCTGAATACAATTTTGAAAATCACATTGTCCGCCATTGTAGTAAGTACGACGCAATGAAACCCTCATCCAGTTACAATACAAACGACATTCTAATGCAGTAAAAACAATAATAATCGTACCTTTTCATAACAAGATGAGAAATAACCGAGACCGCACAGGACCCGACGAATATGGCGGCGCCACTAAAATTTTAATTAAATATATCGAAATAAAATCATAAATATAAAGCGACGTAAATTCGTACCTTTATTAAACCCATTAGGAGGGTCCGGGAAGGCTTCTATATCACAATATTATTGTGTTTCCTCACACGAATACAGAAAATGGACCTCCCCTAGCTCCCCCCCCTGTAATTCGTGGGGGGACGGTTGGTCAATACAATTAAGGTCGGGCAAGATTTCACACGTACAATTTGAATTTTAAACTATAGTTTGTCATATAAATTTAATTTTATGTGCTGATGGTTTTTGTTACAGGCTGCTTTTTTAATTGAGTTATCGTGGTTTATAAACCTTACTATAATATAATATGTATGAATAAGCATAATAATGTATATTGTATAAGTAAAGATATCCACTAAAAAGGAAGCTTGTTGTTTCTTGCCGGCGTCTTCTCAGTATAAGTGTATTTTTCGAACCGGTGTGGTAAGTTCAACTGTATGTACCAGCTTAACATTCAAAAGTGCCTTACCAGGGCCTAAATTGAGTAAATGACTTTGATTTGATTTGATTTGATTTACGGTCTTTGTAAAAGTACGTTTTTTTATATTTACCCCCCTATTCATAATCGCTTTTTAACTAAATCACTGCAATAGCACAGTACATACATCGTAGAGTGAATATGCCCTACGACATACATCTAATGTATTGTGAACCCCGTCTCACTCTTTCGATCACCAAATGTCACCTGTCAGATAAAGTCTTCGGAATTTTAGCTAATCAACGTTTGATAACTTTATATTATAAGGGGGTTAATCTTTACTACTAAATGTATGATGTACACATTTAATAATTTGGTAAATGTTATGAATGTATATTACTATAAAATGAATTATACGTATAAATAAAAATTATCGGAATGAATTTAAATGTATTATAATAATTTATAAATTAATGTATTAATGTTAATGTAAAATTTTAATGTAGAATCTAAATGTAACTTGAATTTTAGCATGAAATAAAAGGCTTTTTTATTTTATTTATTTATTTATTAATCTTTAACATTCAGATAATATTTTACTGAGTTAGTATTCAAATACATAACAATAAGCAATTTATTTTAATTTAATGAATGCTACTAAGGGAAAGCCACTTCCTTAAAAAAAATGTATACTACTAAGGTAGCAAACTTGCATACGGCCC
Organism: Polyploca ridens; assembly: GCA_951394255.1. NCBI lineage: Eukaryota > Metazoa > Arthropoda > Insecta > Lepidoptera > Drepanidae > Polyploca > Polyploca ridens. Next base: position 18,462,232 of record OX596247.1, on the reverse strand, counting down.
GCCGGATAGTAAGTGGTTACCGTAGCCTATGGACGCTTGCAACACCAGGGGTGTCACTCGCGCGTTGCCGACCCTGAAGAAATCTCTTCACACCCTTTTTGAAGAACCCCATTCTGTACTCCATTGCATTCCATTCCATTGCAAACAAGTCACTTGTAAATAAATCAAGACAGTTTATTGCAAAGGTAAATAAAATATTTTGCAAATATAAATTTCAAATATTTGGCATTTTTTTTTATAAATCACACGAGTCATATTTACCACGCACATGAATCCAAACATTTAAAACATCCTGTACATGACCATTACCCGACTATATCCAAAATAAATTGTCGTTTAAAACTAGGGATAGACAAGGGTTTACGCAATTAACTCCTGTCGTTGCCGTTAAGAATAAAACATTCGGATTTGGGCGTTACTGGTAACCGTCAAAACGGTTTTACAAACTATGAACGTAACTTTACACGGTTTACGTAGGGGCTGGTTGCAATAACACGTGTTAAGATTAGTTAATCTGAGAATTCCGATTTTGAAAAAATAACATTAGGTAACTGATTTATAGTAGTAGGGCTGTTAATTTGAAATTAGAACATTTTTTGTATAGACTTATCAAAGAAACATAATATATTATTCAAGGATCTATTTAGAAAGATCGGACATAAATGTAAAAGTTTGTCGGTTTATCCATTTTCATGCAGCAATGGATTGACGTGATTTTTTGCATGCCATCATCACCACGGCCAAGTTTATTACTATCAATATTAGACTCATTCAACAATTAGCATTTTGTGATATAAGAAAATAGAATATTGTAACTTAAATCATGAATTAAGTTCGCTTTTGTACGAAAAGTACTGTGAAAAGTTTATTCTGAAAAACAATACACGACAGTAAAATCTTCGTTATGAAATATGAACTAAAACAATTGCGCAAAATTTACGTATCGTATTTTTTCCTGACTTTTTTACAATCAGACCATCGTGTATCATCTTCTATAGGTCGTAGGCAACATTTGTTCTGTTTCCAGCCCTGCTTATTTTGGGATCAGATGCCTTGAATGATGAATGTCCCAGGATATTTATAATAGACCCTCAGTTACTTAACCCGTCCTGTGCAACCCACCCTCACCGTTGTTACAGCGCCAGTTAACGGCTTTTATTGCTGGTCCAAAAACGAGTCACGCCACAAAATACTAATTTTCCTTTGCAAAACGTATCAAACTTTTCTAATTACTGTAAATGTGATGTCCCTTTTTGCGATTGCAATTTTGTCAAAGTATTACACGTTTCGGCTGTCTGGTTTGTCGGAGATTATCACCTCGCGTCTCGTGTTCAATCTTGTATAGTTTCATATTTAGAATAATGCCCTTGAATTAAGTTTCTAATTTATTGACCGAAGTTAGCGAAGCATCACCGTTTCAGCTTGGGCAAAAATGCTTTGGTATGTCTGTCCAGATCTACGGCGGATGTTCGATGGATATCCAGCGAATGTCCGAACGATGTCAAGAGGATATCCAGCGGATGTGCGGCTGTTCTCCTCTACAGATCGCATTTCTCAACCGATTCTCCTGAAATTTGTGAACTGGTTCAGAATTTGTGAGCTGGTTCGGTATTTATATCATGGCTTTTTGGCCATTTTGAAAAATATCCAAAAAGGGAATTGCATATAATTATCGAAACTCGCGAGGTCTACAGCCCACTAAACCGCTATAATACTTATAATATACTATACTTATAATATCAACTATAATAAACATCTCTCAACTAAGTGAAGTCTTTTCTCTGTCGTTTCTCTCTTGGCAGAGCAGTCGTGGTCACATCGAGGTGTTTACGTCGGTGGTAGAGGCGGACTCCGCACGATCTCCCAATATCTCTACCTGTTGGCAGACTATCTGGTGCAGTCAGATACGTGATTTCTTACTGCGGCTTTTACTTAATCAATCCAGCACACAGGTGATGTAGGCGTTAGTAAAAACATTTGCACTGTCATGTAAAGTGGTAGAGCCTTCAGTCTGGCTACCATTCTCAAGTTGTCTAACAGTTCCAGCCAGTTCATTTCTAGGCTTTGTGTGCTTACTACCTTCCTAACTTTCAGACGGGAACCTGAAAAGGTTACCCGGAATTATCAATATACATAAACACCTCTTTTCATCAGCATCACTCCTATTATGTAAGGCAAAACTAAATAGAACCATTAATACCCCTAACAACAGAGGATTGCAACGTCGTAATACATTAAAAGAGAAAACACGAGGCAAAATCCAGCAATGACCAAAATTAATACCATAAACAATATCACATATGCAGGCGGTAGACAATAATTTGCACGCGCGCATTTCCGAACGTACCACGTGACCGGACAAGATGGCCGACGCGACCTTTTGGCGGGAAAACGGGCGGTGTCCACGTAATGGCGTCTTTTTACGATACCTGCTTGCTAATTAGATGTTAAAGGTCTAATGTGTAGGATTTTAGTTGCTCCCCGGAATTGTTATTGCCTTTTTTTTTGTAAATTAGGGATTTGTTTTTGCTGGAGTGGATTAGGGTAACTGTCGGAAGACGGTATTTTTAGCAAGGTAGAACATTGAATTATTACGCTTAGAAGCGAAGTATCGAACAAAAATCCTCGCGACTCGTAGGCCACTTGACAACCAATGTGTGCGTGAGTACCATATAATTACACTCGCTGACACGCACACAAGCGCACGAGTAATGTTGCAAGATAAACGAAATTTTTCGGTAAAATTAACCTTCCGATACTAGTGAATGGAATTGGAAGTAAGTATTCATAAAATTATGTAAATAGTTTAAAATGTTCTGCGTCTTAGATAATTTATCATAGACACAGGCCTGTTATTTATTTATTACTAGTTTAATGGTTATATTTCATAGTACTTATGTCGGGTATTTTAACATAGTAAACCAAGACAATGTGCAAAGCTATGAACAATCGTACAATTTGTATTAGGTACTGTTGGTAATGATAGGTTGTATGAAAAAGAAGATTAAGAAGTATGTAGGTATTTCATTATCATTATCGTATAAAAGACGAATAGCTATACATTCTTATAATATCTAACTGAATCTATACTAATATAATATTAATATTTATAAAACAATAAACCGAAAGAGATTTTTGTTTGTTTGTTTAAACCGGTCAATCTCTGTAAAAAAAACTACCTGTAAAACTAGGGTAGAGGCACCAATAAATGAACGTTTAAGGGTTTTGTCCATCTTTAAATAGCTATAACTCAGTCATTTCATGACAAAGGCGCTTGTTGTTTTTTTTTCAAATATACCTTAAATCCTTATTAATTGAGGGATTAAAGTAATTATATCCTACATTTTCGAATATTTTTTTAAAAATTGAAAATTTAGGAAAATTTAGGTTTTACCCCTATAGTTGAACACTGAGCCCTAATTATGAACGTTTTGTACCCAAAAGTTGAACTAACATTTGAATAGGAGTAGATTCCATATTAGTTCGTTCATTTAATGGAAATGAACCATAAAATGAACGAATAATATTCTAAGTGAATATTATTCGTTCAACTTGAGGCAAATATACCCAAAGGTTGAACGAATAAAATGTGAACCGTTAAAATTTCGACCACCGATTTTAATGGTGATTCTATAGGAAAATTAGGTTTAACATAATCAAAAACTGTAAAATAATTTGGTCAACTTTTGGTAACTAAGTTCATAAATTTAATAAAATTTATTTGAGTATTTTTGTTTTTGTGTTTAATCGTTAACTTAAAGATTTTAATGGGTATAAAAATTAGACCTTTTTCCATTAGTTTAACGCCGTTCATCTATTGGATCAAGTAAACAAAATTTAATCCATTACTTGAACAGTAAATTTCTCTATAAAACGGTAAATAATGTAATAATAAATATTAAGTTATTGAAAGCAGAATATATCAAGATTTTATTCCAACCAAAACTGCTCTAATATGATATTAATTCTTTCTATACGCTGACAATGTTCTTAAATTTGGAGGGACTTATCGTTAGACTATATAAAACCGATTTTTGGCGGGTACCGTACACATAAAAAATTCACCGCAAGCGCGTCTGGGCTGTCATTGTCAATGTTGTTAAGGAATATGGAAGAAAAAATATTGCCTTATGGGGAAAAAAATATTTCAAACATGTAAATTTAGGGATTATATTATATTTCTTTAATTTTCGGTCGATCTTTCATCTATTGGGGGTTGGTCATCTTTTGGTGCCACTACTGTGTAAAACTACCAGTCTGATTCGAAATTATTTAACTAATATGAAGCTACATTATCCCGAGTATTATAGGCTACTTATCCCAAGAACGCGGGTGAAACCGCGGGGGACAGCTAGTCAGTTATAATAGCTATAAGTTAAAGAAACAACTTATCGGACTCAATTACTTACTCTACTTCCTACTCTAACAAAATCAGTATCAATTACGTAAAACAACACAAATTCACACACAAACAGCTGGCAACACTTTGCTCGAAATCTGAGTGAAGTATTTTTATTTTTGAATTTTGTTATTTTAGATGAATTACGCAATAAAGTTAGTGGCTTATCTGTGGAATATTACAACAGAATTCTAATCTTTCTTCCCTGATGAATTATGACAAAATTTTACTGCACAAACCGTCATATTTATTATTTTTCTGAGAGCTCCATTCTCTAAAACGCCAGTCAGTACACTGACAGCGCGGCGGTCATTTGGAGCCATCATGGCTCCAATTGAATGGATTATGTTTCGCGCGTATACTTTGTTTCTATGTGTAATAATTCAATGAGGTAGAATGTTATTGTTTGTTTTTATTTTAGACTAAAAATCAATAGGCTGCACTCAACTTAACTAGTTTCCACTACAAAATCATCCTCTTAGAACCAGAACTGATTGGATCTATGTTATATATTATTACCCGACTGACCCGGCTGGAGGGTTATTTACGATCAATTATGAATAAAACGTTATTTCAACCTCTCTCAAAACGATTACAACATACACCATTATAATTAACACCACTCTAAAATAACAATTATACACAACACGTACAATTTAATATTAAACAAATATAAACAACGCTCGGCTTTGTCCTAATTAGATCACCTATGAATATGGCACAAGATGGCGGCCGCTTAGCGCCATCTGTCGACAGCGGAGCGAATTTATTTATACGTCTAATTGCTCCGTACGGCAAATAGCCGACGCGTATGCACTTAATACTGTTAATAACCGGTTAAAAGCGCGAATTCAGTTTAAAACAAGGGTTATTCTGAGTCTGGTCGTCAAGTTTTATTGTATCTGGGCGAGGGTAGATCGCAGTTGTCTCAGGGTTTAGCAATTTTCAGTAGTGTTATTGACGAATTTATACATTTTGATGTGAAGTGCGAAGCTGTTATGCTTTCGCTTTGTGGTTTCGTCCATGTTCTTGATTTAATCTTAAATTTAGGGGATAATGGTACATGTTATTTTATCATCGCTTTTGCTTTATTTCAAGGTCTGATTTTTGTTTTTAATACGGTATTCAAATAAAAAATTACAGCAGAGCTAAACATAAAGAACAGTTTTAATGCCTATTAAAACAAATCAATATTTCTTTAACTTTGCCGTAAATTTGATCTATTGCCAATTAATTGCGCGACTTAAACGTATCTTCCTGCCATCTTGTATCATTCCCCATCAACATTACCTCTTTCTTTGCAATTACCCTTATTTATAGCCCTATATATTTCATAAATGCCATTACCATACCATTTCTTAAAATCAAATTACCACCCTATGATGGTAAACCAAGCTTCGGGGTGCAAGACACCGTTAGTTCCATAGCAAAATGCCATAAACTACCGCATAATACGCATTAAAAACATTACATTGAAAGCATAGCTTCGATAGATGTCTGGTTGGTGTAGAGTAGGAATTGGTATCAAACATTTTTATGATTAACAATCGTTTTTAGTTGATCACTCTCGCTGATTTTCCCCTTTATAAAGGGAACTAATGATTCCCAGTTTTTGTCATAAGTCGCAGCTAAAATTTACCTCTATTGTAAAAACTATTGTTTGGTAGTTAAATATTAACTAATCAACAGATATTTGATATATCCTCAATCAATTTACTATACTCGAATCAGTACTTCTGACTTTCTTCGGGGTTATTAAGTAGACGTGAAGTTATTTATTTACCATATCTTTATTTTATAGCTTTAATTATGCTTGATTAAGCATTAAAAGTATTTTTTTTACCTATTTAGATGTTTTTTACTCTTACTTTTTACTTGCATTTCATATATTTTTTTTATATTTTACGAAAAACATGGCACGTACCAAGTTTTCCTTTCAGTCTGCACTTAGAACTGACGAGTTACTTTTTATTGCCTCCACTGCGTCATTATATTATAGAGGGTGTCCGCCATCTATCAGCTGTATGTCTGTTTGTTTCATATACGGATAATAACACAAGAACGTTGCAAGTGCTGCGGTGTTAGCTAATGATTTATTTGTTATGGGGGCTTTTATTATGGTTTGTATCTGTTATGATATGAAAGCTGTGTTTGAAATAGCTTAATGGGTTCTGCTAAAGTTTTGTCAATAGAAGTGAAACTTATTTATAAACGTATTTTTTTACTACTATGAAAATATATTTTTCAAATTAAAATATAAAATATTAATGCCAGTCTCGATTACAAACTATAATCTAATTTTAGCCTAGTTATCTAAATTTAAAAAGAAACATATTTATGGGGTCAGATTATGTTTTAAGTTCTCAAAAAATATAAACTAGACAGTGTATATAAATGAATACTATAATCATAGAGTAAATAATATACTACGTACAACTATAATCATTTCATTAATTATTAGTTTCCTCAGAGGAATTTATCCCCATGAGTATTATTCTCACTATTTTATTATGTTCTACAACTGATCAAAATTTTAATACCTTTTAACTAACATTTTTATACACAAGTTACACATTCAAATATTGGCAGGCATCCCAAATTTAATGTTCTCCGTGATCCATCAATGCAATTTTATGCAAAGAAAACATTAACAAAACACAATCCACAGAACCCAAATTACAAACAGACATAAAAACGATTGTTTATTGCAATTTAACCCTCAAAAAGCATTTCGACATTCCACAACAAATTTTGTACCAAATTGGCTTTGGAAGTAGAAATGTTTACTCTGTAGGGAGGCTGAGCTAAAGTATGCCATTTGAATGCATGTCTGTCTGTCAGTCAAGACGATATCGAGAGAGAGGGCATGCCGACCGTGTTACAGACCCGACCACCTCACGTAGACCTTCCAACCCCCTCAAAACCTTAAATAAAACAAGCTGTTGAGGGAAACGTAGCTAAATATCAAAGGCCCAAGTACTCTGGTCACAGGTCGGTACGAGCTAACTTGTCACATACCCGATTAACCCTGATTGTGATGAAGGCCCGCTGGATAACTGTTGATTTGATTTTATGTAACATCGAAATGTCTGTCTATGCATTTATTGCTTATAAACTCTCGTTTGTGAAGGTTGTATTGACAAATAAAATCGGCTGTTAAACTGTTATGATTGGAATACGTTTTGTGTGTTGAATACTGATTGTTGAGTTTTTAAATTTGACTCGTTTTAGACAATAAGGTTTGCGAATTATATAGCCTTTATTGTTATTAAAGGCAGTTATGTTTACCAGAATCAGAATGTCATTTAATAAAGCTTTGCATATTTGGTCTTGTCAAGCATGTTGGAAATCAGTTAAGGCCGTATAATACTTTTACATTATTTTTATAATAAAATCTTACATGCAAATAAAATAAAATTGATACATGTTACGTACATTAATAAATTGAACAATATTGGAACATAGACACAGAACCCTTAATCAATATACCACATTTTGAGAAAAAAAAATTTAGTATTATTTACTAGAAATAAGTTGTATGCTAATACACAAAATCAAGACTTATTCTAATGCACTTAAATGTACCAAATTCAAAATTTAGTTTAAAACACACGATCAAATCATCGCTTTACTATAAACACCGTAACATAACAATTGTTTTCCATAGACAATAATTAATCGCGAACCATATGTCCGAATATTGTCGCATCGCATCACTTCTCCCCAAATCGAAATGAACAAAAACAATTTGGAGAACGATATCATCAACACCGCACGTATACAAACACATTCCATTCGGAAAACTTTCCGCAAACTTCGTCCTCCCCCCCCCTCCTGGTACCCCTAGTACCCCCCGCCCCCAAACGCACAATAAATAAGGGGGGCAACAACAAAAACTCTCGGAAACATCACCTCGGCACGTCACCCTGCTCAGATTTCATTACCATAAAGAACTGGAGGCCTTAAAACCCCCCAGGCAGTGTAAAAGGTGACGAATACCAACCAGTTCTGAAAGGCCTTCAAGATACGCTGCATTTTCTACATTTCGTAACATTTTTGAAGGTAAGAGAGGGGGTGGGAAGTTCGTACAAAGTTGGTCGGGTGGAATCCCTAAGCGGGCCAGTCCCCGCGTCGAAATGTGCCCGTAAATCGTCATAAAACTGTCTGGATCCATGATGTGACGCTGCCCCGGGGTAATTAAAGGAGAATTTATAGTTTTGCACGAGCTTCCCCCTTTTCCCCTTTGGTCGAGACGCCCCCGTCTCCTCTTGACGACGGATGTCGATGTGAGGTACTTTTTTCTAAATTGCCTAATTTAAATGTTTGTGTGTTAGCTGGCAAACACGGCTACGTTTAATGACATTGTCAGCTGAAGCCGACGTACTTACATTGATTATAATTTAATTAGGAGCTGAAAGTGTTGGAGCTACCAAATTGCTGCTTTTCTGTTTTGAAAAAGACACATCTATGTCTAATTTTAAAATCAATGGTTTTCTGTTTATCTATTGGTAATAACGTACTAATTTTATTTAAAAGGAAAAGACAAAATCAGACAAAAAAAGGGATAAGTATTAGATATAGTTGTTAAGCAGAAATAAAATATTGAATTCGTTATCAATATCTGATAGTTACAAGAATATTCTACAGGTTATAAAATATACTTTTAAATTAAGTTTCTTTGTAACGATTCAAAGAAAAGAGGACGTCAGAAAAACACACCCCACAAATAGCATTTAGTTAATTAGCACAGACTAAGGCCGGGACTCATTTTACTAATCATCATTTAAAAGGGAGCTGTGTATATAAACAACAACATAAATAACTGGAGTTCCGTAGGAAATTATTGAAGAAAATTTATACTTTTAAATAATAATAAAAAAAAACTTATTGTCTTGTATAATAATGCCTTTAGAACGATAAACAATACATTATTTTAAATGAAGCGCTCGTGGTGTAGCATGATTAGTCGTTCCTAATCGATCGGCAAAGTTAAGCTACCACCGTCGTGGTCGGTACCTGGATGGGTGACCGCCTAGTGGTATTTTAAATCGAGCGTTTCCGTGCTTCGGAAGGCACGTAAAGCCCCGGTTATAACTTATTGTGATAGTCGTTAAGCTAGTCGGGTGCCTCATAGGCGGCTTGAAAAATTCCAACAGTAGGTTGACCACTAGCCTACCTCCACCGATCCGCAGTGGGCATGCGTGGTGGAGTATTGCCCATTCCCTTTCACCCTCACTTGTGAAAGGAGGCCTGTGCTCAGCAGTGGGACATTATAGGCTGATGATGATGATGATGAATTGAAAATTTAACCGTATGTCATAAAAACTAACGTTCCAAATTCAATTATTTTAAACTTGACAGAAAACTTGAGTTTACGTCTGACTGATGCTCTAAAATACAGGCCTAAGATCAAAATAAATCCTAAAACTAATATTATAAATGCGAAACTGAGTTTGTTTGTTACGCCTTCACGCCTCAACTATTCAACGGATCATCATGAAATTTGGCAGGCAGATAGCCTATGGTATGGAGATCAACATAGGCTTTTTATCACGGGAACGCGAGTGAAACTACGGGGGAAAGCTAGTATCAATAATCATTAAAATACACCAAAAGACAATCATTACTGATACTTTTTCTAGTTTTTGTGTATGTAAGTACCTTTATTACATCTTCTTCTTACATCTTTCCGTACATCTTTGGCCTTAAAAAGGAAGTCCATGGAAAGATGTACTAAACAAACATTTGAAAAAAATACGCAGTCAGTTTAAACGGATCCCTAAACCAGAGACTTAAACAGCAATTATTTTTAAAGAAATATGTTCGCATGTCGCCTGCTAAATCTCGGGAACCCAGATTTAGTGGCACGCAAATCCTGGCGACATCTCAATGTTATGTATAATTACCATCGTTTAGTCTCATGCCTTCAAGATGAGGCTTGAGGTACGAAAAATATGGGGACGTAGATTACAATACCATTAACTCTGGGTACAGTCAACAACGAAATGTCTTTATTACTGTATATGTAAATATACAAGTGAAATGGTATTTTGCTATCTCTCATCTGGTTAAGACTCCACCTATCACCCCGCAGGTCATGCATTTGTGTGCATGAACATGTCTGTATGTCCTGAGTCTAGGTGTTATTATGTATATTGAAAATGGTAATTTAATTTAAAAAAGATGCGATTGTGATGCTTGCTCAACGCCTCAATTAATTGTTGTTTTTTTTTTTTATTATTTACTTTTTCATAATTTAATTTGTTTATTTTCTGAAGGTAGTTTTTATTTTATTGTATTTTATTTAATTCGCTTCAATTCAATTTCATTTTAGTTTCGATACACGATTAATATGATTATCTGTTATTATTAAATGTTATTCGTAGTTATATATAGTCAATTTCTAAATATTTCTAAATCCTCTAGTGGCACATTATAATATAATGTTTTATAGCCATCTGAGGATAATGTAGTTGGCTACAATATTATTATTTCAATTATGTATATTTTTATAGTTATATTTATGTTGTTGCTGTTTTTTGTCCCATACTAAATAAATAAATATTAAGTATGTGTAACAAACAAAAAAGTAGTATATGTATTATATCAGTTGTCTGGTTTCCATAGTACAAGCTCTTCTTAGTTTGGGATCAGATAGCTGTGAGAAATGTCCCAGGATTATTCTTTAAAAAAAGGAAGGTAGACTGACATTTAGAAGCGATGATAGCTCAGTGGTATACATCCAAGGGTCATGGGGTCGAATTACCTTGAGCTAAGGAAACCATACAATGGTGTTAGTACTAGTCTGGCTTTTATCCTCGTAGCTTTACTACGAAACCACGCCGTAGTCCCGCTACGAACCTGCTACGCGTAGTATAAGTCAATTCATAGATATTGGCTAGAAATTACTCATTAGTAATATAATTTCATTTTATAAGAACATTTTTATTTATAGTTATAGAATATTTACTACCAAAGCATGAACATTATTTGTAACTTTAAATTTTATTGAAAAAAATGTGTGTATAATATAGTGTTATCACAAATACTAATTTTAGATTTTAATTGAAAATATATATACATACATAAAACAAGTTCTTTGTTAAAAATGAAATTTTTAATACAAGCTTTTTTTGAGTGACTGTACTTTTTGTTGACTGTACTTGCGAGAAAGTACTCATCAAGGTCAATCAAACGAGCCCAAACTCAATGGGGCATGTGGTTTTATTACGGAGTTCCTATGGCCACCTTCCAGCTCTATCATCAGATCAGCTTCACGTCATCATAATATTACATTGTCACGTGATTTGCATATTCATACAAAATTTCAGCTCAATCGGAAACCGGAAAGTGGGTCAAATTTAACTTGCAAAATTCCATTACAGACAACGGAACAGGTGAAACTAAATAAAAGCTTGTAATAACGTAATTTCTTAAAAAATCTTTATGCACAAATTCATATCCAATATGGCTTAAAATATCAATAGTTTATTTAATTTAAAAAATATCTTGTCTGATCATTAAAAAAATGCATTTTGGAATATTTCTTGATATTATATAAACTTTCAGTAAAATTCAGAAAATTCTCACCCAAATTCTCTTTTGTCTTACCGAGAAAAAAACAAAAGAAAGCCATACAAAGCATTTTAATATCAGCACAATAACATGAAATCCTTATTTATAATAGCAATAACACTGCTCAATAATGACAGAGCCTGTACGGAACCAACTTAAGTTGAACCGTGCCTCGTCTTACCACCCACAGAACACCGCTAGGTAACTAGACTAGTTTATTCACACGGTTATGTCCGCATAGAAACAGTTATGGTACTAATATTATAAATGCGAATATAATTTGTGAGTTATGTAGATCGGCACATCGAATGAAATATAGATGGTCGAGTCAAGAGTCACAATCTGTCAGCGGGACTGTTTATGGAATGTTTATTTTGTATGGAAAATTACATAAACTAAAGATAAAAGTTCCGGTGCGCAGCCAACCGCAAGCAGCAGCAGCAGCAGGCGACACTGTCGCTGCGACACTACTCCACACTACACTTCTCTTTCGTTCCTATGTTCCTATTCGTTAGGTACTAACGTGTCGCTAGCTTCGGAAGGCATTTCATATTTGTAGGGGACGCGACCCTTGTGGTACGACTGCTGAGTAATAGACTTTGTTGTAACACTTCAATAAATGTTATTATGGTATTTCGTCTAATATTTCTAATATTATGCTAGATGGAGAAGCTAAATGAATGCGACCGCGTTGCTGACCGGAAAGGTACTCACTGAGGTTAATGCACACTTGGTGTGGCCTCGCTATAAAATTTGTTGGCTCCGCAACACGGTGTTCGATAGAATTGCATCGAACAATAATAATACATAGAAACCAGTAGTGTTGCGGCGACAGTGTCGCCTGCTGCTGCTGCCCGTCAGCTGCGCACCGGCACCTTAAGTCATGTGACTGTGAATCTAATTTTTTACCGCATGGAAAAATTTAGCCTATAGATTTTACCTCGACTTGGTCTCACTAAATGAATTTCCCATATCATACAACACAGACAACATCCACAACATGATCATATTCAAGAGATTCAGAGGTCCACGTAAGCTGGTTGTTTGGCAAACCGTTCCCGATTTATCGTTTTAGTTAGGTTCAGTTCCCAGGTCACGTATAGAGGGACGGGTGTCCGTCACGACCCCTCCTGATGGGATGATTTGGACGTATGACGTGTGCGAATCGATCCCAGTTATTGGCAATGGGATCATTCTAAAATATATTGGGAACTCTTGGCTTGGTTTGGCTCGCAGATGGGAATATCAGCTTAAAATTTGTGTTCTAGGATTTCTGTTCTATAATGGATACTTTGACCCGTTTCGCATAGGAGTATAAGGTATGATTGTTTTTTAAATGTAAAATTGGCTCACGTTTGCCCGTCCAGGAGTTATGACAAGGCTGAAGACGTAGCACGCTTACGCAAAAAATACCTTCATTTTGCGTTAATCACTCACAACTCAATTTCCAAAATACCTTCACTCTCATTGACTCCAGGTCCGTGGTAGTTATTGAATGCTAAAGCTTTAGGTCATGGAATATCTTGAGGAATCTTTAGCAGAGCAGTTTGTGGACAGTACGGCACCTACACTTGAGAACCATTTTTTATACGATTAATTAAATTTAGGCTTTACTTGCTTACCACCTTTGGCCACTTCCATGAGATAGAGGTTGAACATAAGCCTATTCATAATACGTTAATCCTAACTATAATATTATAAATGCGAAAGTGAGTTTGTTTGTTTGTTACGCCTTCACGCCTCAACTACTCAACGGATCATCATGAAATTTAGCATGCAGATAGCCTATGGTATGGAGAAGGACATAGGCTTCTTTTTATCCCGGGAACGCGGGGGAAAGCTAGTAAAATAATAAAGAAATGTCAATAAGTTTACGGCAGTTAAAAAAACGATTCAGATAACATGTCTCTTTAAGGCTTTAAAACTCCCAAGGCAGATGTAGAAATCGAACCTACTCCTACCCAAATCGTAGGTTGATAACTCCACTGCTTGCTACCAAATGCACAGCCCGAATCAACTAAGTTCACCCTTTAGCCACACTTCAATAAACGCACGTAATAAAATAAACCATTAATTTCACGGTGCGATTCAAACGTTCAGAGTTCGTATATTCACGACTATTATTCATAGGGGCTCGCAGAGTTCGCAGAGCGATTAATTTTTGACACTCATAACATTATATCAAGAGTAACACCGTGACGGTTCGTTTTCGTGCCATGGATGTATGGAAAACGAAAATTTGTGTGATTTTTAGTCGCTGCCATAGGTGACGTCAAGAATAACAAGAATCAAAAAAATCAAAAAGTCATTTATTCAGTTTAGGCCTTAGTAAGGCACTTATGAACGTTATGTACATACAGTTGAATTTACCACCGGTTCGGAATACACTTAAACTGAGAAGACTCCGGCAAGAAACTCAGCAAGGTTTTTTTTTTGTGGAAGATCTTTTAATTTATTATTACAGCTTTTTTCCCAAATACTTATACAATACTAGCAGCAGAAACCCGGCGTTGCTCGGGTTAAAATACATCGCATGTTTAATGGTATAAAAAATATATAACGATACATTTTTTAACATAGATTTTATAGATTTCTATTTTCGATATTGAGAGAAATTCCAGAAAATTCAAATAGTTTGTTGACATCACTTGTGAAAATCACTTGAATTTTTTTTTTAAACTGTTTACACTTGATTCCAATTGATCTTTACTCGACTGCAATCACGATTGAACTGACAAAAAGTCACTGAATTTCCAGTACCAGATCACTCTAGAATATTTAGATCACTTCACTTTATAGACATCACTTTGATTTGGTTCTTTTAGATCAATAATAACACTCGTACACATTTAGGAACTTTCCAGATCAATCCAAAAAAAAAATCGAACATTTTAAATCGCTTATAATAAACGGCACTCATTTTAGAATTTTCTAGAACTCTGGAACATTCTAAATCGATCATAATAAATGTCCCTCATTTTGGAACTTTCTAGATCATTCTAGAAATTTCTCGAACATTCCAAATCGATCATAATCAATTGCACTCATTGGAACTTTCCAGATCATTCGGAGAATTTCTAGAACTTTCTCCATAATTCTAAATCGATCATAATAAATTGCACTCATTTTGGAACTTTCTAGATGAAACCAGATATTTGTAGAACTTTCTCAAACATCCTATATCGATTATAATAGTTTGCATTCATTCTAGAATTTTCTAGATCATTCCAGATATTTGTAGAACTTTCTAGAACTTTCCAGATCAATCCAAAAAAATATCAAACATTTTAAATCGCTTATAATAAATTGCACTCATTTTAGACTTTTCTAGAACTTTCTCGAACATTCTAAATCGATCATAATAAATTTCACTCATTTTGGAACATTCCAGATCATTCGGAAAATTTCTAGAACTTTCTCAATCATTCTAAATCGATCATAATCAATTGCACTCATTTTGGAACTTTCCAGATCATTCGGGAAATTTCTAAAACGTTCTCGAACATCCTAACTCGATAGTAACAGTTTTGGACATTTTGGAACTTTCTAGATGAAGCCAGAAAATTTATAGAACTTTCTCAAACATTCTATATCGATTCTAATAGTTTGCATTCACTCTAGAATTTTCTAGATCATTCCAGATATTTGATGAACTTTCTAGAAAATTCCTGATCGATCATAACCGTTTTACACATTTTGGAATGGTCTATTCCAGAAATTTTGAGATCTTTTCAAAGTCCTCATGCGTTAGAAAAGGACAGCAATATATGATTTAACATTTTCGCCACCTACAACCACCCCCTTCCACCCACCGCGACCAAACTCCCTTACTACCACCTGGAGACCAAGCGGTATTTACCACCCCAACGGGAAGTTGATTGGGGTTGGTGGTGATTGAGAAAACTGCGTATTTACGTACCCACAAAAGCATTTTATATATATTATTAGATATTATACATTATTAATGCTTATTCGTACAATTGTCACTTAGCCAGGGGGATGCAAGTGCAGAGAGAAGCTACTACAACCATATATTCTTGTCATCCACGTAATGAGCCACCTTATAGTAGGCTTTGTCAATTAACCTCTGCTTTATGAAATCTTTGAATTTATCATAAGACATTTTAGTTACTTCGAGTGGAATTTTGTTATAGAATCGAACGCAATTTCCGAGAAAAGACTTATTAGCTCTAGATAACCTGAATCTAGGTGTCACAATTTTATCTTTATTAATAAGATGGAAACTAACTGGATATATAATATAATCTTTATTTACGACCACATGTTCAAGGCTATGATAGCTCAGTGGTAGTGACGTCAGATGCCGATACGAAGGTCTCGGGTTCGAATCTTACATTAAGCTTGAGCTCTCGGTGAAGGAAAACATCGTAAGGACACCATAGCAAGGTTACTTTGGTGGCTGTGGTAGTCAGCAAGTTGAAAATCTGTCACCAAGCACCTATTGGTATGTTCCGACAGCTGCACTTGAGAGCCAGTTCCTTCTAGGCTTTGTGTGCTTACCATCTTCAGCCACATCATTACTTACCATGGTGAGATTGCGGGGTTAAACACAGGCTTATACACAGTAAAAAAAAAACGTATTTAGTGCCTTCCGTACGGCATAGTCGGTATAGCGTCCAGTGACGGCAAGAGGCCGGAACGTATGTCTTTAATCCCGTGGGGTAAAACCAAAATCAAAAAGTATCTATTAAATTTAGGCCCTGATAAGGCACTTATGAACGTTAACAAAATGACGACACCGGTTCCAAATACAACTTGAATTGAGAAGACTCCGGCAAGAAACTCAGCAAGTTCTTTTTTTTTTAATGTGCACTCTTAGAAATATTATAATTTACAAAAAATATATATAGAAATGGCCTGCGAAGCGAAACTAGATTTAGTACTTAACTACAACTAAACCTACATAATATGAAAAAAATAATTGGACTGTTTTACAAAAAACTTAAACCGACTTCAAAGTACACTAAGAAGTAATCAAATCCTGATCTGATGACAATGGGACCAAACGGGAAGTGTACCCTTTCAAATAAAAAAGGAATTTTCAAAAACGGTTAATAAATGACGGAGTTATGAGGTAACAAACATTAAAAAAAATATACAACCGAATTGTGAACCTCCTCTTTTTTTGAAGTCGGTTAAAAATGTCAGTCAAATGATTAATAGAAAACCTGTTTTTTCAGATCTTGCAATTCATCCTTATTTCTATCTGAAAATATTCTGCTAATCTTACAATGTTATTCTGAAAATATTCTCAGCCTCTTCCATACATTGTACTTCCGTAATAACTTAACTTGCAGTTAATAACTTAGTATCAGCAAAGTGTATAATTGCACCCCGGAGGCGACGGTTACCGCTTAATGTGATCCAAGTTACAATTCTTAAGCTGATAAGTGATAAGTTAGGCTCAACTGAGACTATTTTATAACTTAACTGAATTCAGGAGTCGTCAACCGTGACTTAATTATTAGTGAACAAGTTACGGGTTATATAATTAATGATTCATAAATTGGTGGGTGTTTTTTGGATATATTTTAAAGAATGTTTCTGAAGACATTGGGATTCAGAGAAGTTTCAGTTTGGTATTAAAAAATATCTATATCATTATTTTGACTTAATATAATATATGTTCCTTTCAATTAGATGTAGTTTCAGTAGCGAAGCATTTTTGGATAATTATAATAACCGCATTAATTTTTTCTATCTTTTTTGTTTCTACATAAAACAATTACTCAGTAAAGCATTTTATTTATTATAAAATTTTAATACAGGGTGTTGTTTTGGTCGGCGACAAGCGACCCAGGAGCGGTAGTACAAAATATATATTCCCCAAAAATGGACTTAATTCCATTAAATACTGTAAATATGTTGAGAAATACCTTATTCAATATCAAATAAAATTACTGCAAAGTATGGTTACTAGGCACGTGCACAGACTAGAGCTAGGCGCAAGCCGCCATCGCCTCACCCCTTTACTCCCTCGTACTCCCGTTGAGTATTATGTCTACACTTTAGCTTATTACAAGATTTTCAAAATTTAATTTTTTTTATTTGTATTATAAAAAAAAAACTTGGACCTATACTTTGAAATCACGAAAATAAAATCTCCATACTTAGACAATGAAGATTTCGAACTCGGTTTAAAATGTATGAAATGAAAAAACGCAATCGGACACATCAGATAATGTTTACTGAAAATTAAGTTTTATTTTGTTTGTAATTGGCGAAGTAATGGTCTCTAAGTTTTTTTAACAACAAAAATATACAAACGTAGGTATAATCGTTTTTAGGGTACGACTACGTACCCAAAGGGGAACTTAATGGGACTCTATTACCGTCCAGTCCGTCCATCCTTCTGTCTGTCAGTGGGCTGTATCTCATGAACCGTAATAGATAGCCAGCTGAAATTTTCACAAAATATATATTTCAATTCAAATTCAAATTATTTATTTGCTTATGTTTTCTGCATATTATGCCTATTTGGCGTACAAATACATTAAATATTACACATTTAAAAAAAAATGTATTAACTATATACATTCTATAGTAAATAAATAATGAATACATTCCATAATTAATTAATAAAGTCCAATACACAACCATACAATACAATAGAAAAGAAAAAAAACATGTCATATTGCTGCTATGTACCCTCCGTGTGCCAGTCTGAATCGCAATTGGCCGTTTTCTTTTTTTCAGCTTCCTGGCTTGCTACCGAAGAAAATCCGTCTACAAGCACCTAGGTATGTTCTATTAGCATTTAAAAGCCAGATCCATCTCGGTTTTGTTTGCTTATCACCTTCGGTCGTATCATCACTAACCGTTGTAGTCAAACACAGGCCCATAAACACACTAGCTATTGTAGATTGGACAGTCAATGTAACGTTCTCGTCAATTGCCATTAAATCTGGTTCAAACTGCGCACGGTTAGTTACGATAATGCGCCCGCTTTCACACCGGCACGAATGCGAGATTTGACGATATTTACGATGAGTGGCGTCGTTGAATGCGGAAATATGTTACGGTTTGAATTAGGCGTGATTCTGTTTTTGAATGTTAGAAATGGTTTGCGATTTTTTTTTTACCTAATGGCCATACCATAGTTAACAATAACGATTTTAATTCGAAGATTATTGAACAGTTAAATATGCTCAGAGTCTCAGAAATATACTATACATATTTTTTTATACCACTAAGTGGCAAACAAGCATACGGCCCGCCTGATGTTAAGCGGTTACCGTAGCCTATGGACGCTTGCAACACCAGGGGTATCACTTGCGCGTTGCCGACCCTGCAGAAATCTCTTCACACCCTTTTTGAAGAACCCCATGCTGTACTCCATTGGGAAAACCACGGCGGGAAGCTCATTCCACAGTCCAAGCGTCCGCGGAAGTAAACTCATTTTAGCCCGCACAGTTCGAAACAATTCTGGTTTCAGTGTGTGAGGATGGACTCCCCGTCGATGGCGAGAGTTGCGATGGTGGAAGGTAGCCGTAGGCATCAAGTCGAACAATTCCTTAGAACACTGTCCGTTGTACAAGCGGTAGAACACACATAAGGAGGCAAAGTCTCTCCTTAGACTGAGGGGATCTAAACCGCTTGTGAGCTCGGGATCGTCAATGATTCTGACGGCACGTCGCTGAACCGAGTCTAAAGGCCCAAGCTGGTATCCAGGTGCTCCATATAAGTAGGTATAAACAAAAATAGAATACCACAGACCATAATGAAAGGTATCGTAACCTTTCTTTGAAAATACTTAAGTACCATCTAATGTTTTGATACCTAAACCGAAAAAATATGTTTGAAAACGTGCTATCAAAGGAAAATAGATATTAATGTCCTTATTGTGTATTCTAAATACTTAATACAAAATATTGACGGAACATGCTTTGCGAAACATAATTGACGCTGCTTGTAGCTGAAACATCGACATTATCTCTACATAATTCTGACACTAAACAGCTTCAAACTTAACTACATTATCGCATAACTGCATTATGCGCTTTATATTAAAGTTATAAGACTTAATTTGCTAACTCCAGTTAATTCCAACTTAATTCTGAAGAAGCCATCAACATTATTCAGGAAGCAAAACAAATAAATAACTCGAGCACGAAAAGAAGTAGAAAGAAAATTCGAAACAAAAGAATTCACGAAGTTCCGCCATTTGAGCGACACGGAGCGCCATCTATCGCGACGCGGCGTGACTTGCGTACAAATCCCCTCCTGCGACACTAGATGTCGCTATGCAATGCTGCACGTCACCCCATGACATATTTATGGCCAAAAAAAACGGCATTTCGCGCTAGAAACAGAATGGGTTTTAAATGACTGGGTGAATTTGCGCGCGATCTCACGAATTTGTATGCAGATTTAAGGAGAAAGATGTCTGAGAGGAGAATGTGTTTTTCGCTCGTGCAGACAGATTTTGTTATTTATTTGGCGCATGCGAGAAAGGTTACTTTTAATAAATCTTTGCAGTTCTTTTTATCGCTTTTCTTATCTTATGGAAAATCCAAATCATTCTTGCATTTGGCTTCTGATAGGATACAGTTTCTGACATGACATAAAACACACAGAGAACTTACCTACTTCCATATTTTGTTTTTACTTATTGGTTCTCATCCGACTTACCTACATCTTCAAGATTATTAATCAATTAATTTCTCAAATCAAAGATTATTACGTTGTAGATAGGTACCTAGCAAAGATTTTCATACGGCATCGTGCCTCTACCCAGATGGATAGTCCGCCTTACTAAAGCATGACTCCGCTTGAGGGGCTCCTGAGCAAATCGCTCTCAGTTCGTACTGCGCACGGCTGTCATCGCGTCATACTCGCTGTACTGATTAAATAAAAAATGTCAACTTGCGTATTAAAATACTGTCACAACACTTATAAAAACCAAGGAAAAACTAAAAAACTAACCTTCCATGTGTAAGTATTGCGATTTCGTCACTTTTAATTACCTAAACTTATTACTTTTAAATACTGTCAATTATGGCTTGTTTATTTCGTGTGTAGAGACGACTATCCTTCTGGACGTTTTAAATTCTTTGGTACCTAGTTACCTACCTACAGAAGGTAGGTGCCCATTAAGAGTGCGTACCAAGCCAGAAAAATATCGCAATGTCAGATGAAACAAACTTATGTCTAATCTTCGCGTGGAGATGAGATGGAGATAGCGTGTTACGCGGCACAAAAATGAACGAAGTGCTTCTTATCTAAATAACTCGTAAAGTATAGAATATTTTAAAAAATCGTTAGTAGCAGCCCTAGGTCATATGTTAGTGATATTATTTATCGAATTTTTGTCTTAATTGGATACACCATGAACGAATAAAACCGAAAATTCATTATTATTAGAGGTAGCTTTGTGATTTTTTTCTATCGAGGAAATTTCATTCCATTATGTTTTTGCTCAGGCAGAACCCTCGCGTATATAATGAAAATACCCATATAAAAATATTTTTTCATTTAAATACTATTTACTTGGGTAAATTTCAATTCTAAGATTGTTATTTTGCTTTATACGCAGCCTTAATATAAAATTATTACCTACCTACCTATAAGTTTTTGACCAAATATGAATAATTAAACTATTTCAAGTTTATACTATAGATAACCTTTATTAGTCGAACTCGCATAAAACTTTAGTGTTTGACAGACGTAGGAGGGAGGCACGGAGGCAAAAGTCCTCCCGTAGACGAGCCCTCCATAAATATCAACCGTCTGAGACATTGTCAACCGGCCACCCTAATTTACGGCTAGTAATTAGGAGTTTGCACTTTGCCAAAACGATTTACATCGATAGCAAAGCATTATAAAGTTGATATCAATATACATTTTCATCATTGCAACAATGAATTTTAAGGTCAAATGGTCAAAAGATTCTATGATAGCCCTTACACCGTTATCATTTTATTATTCAAATAGGTAATAAAGAAAGACTCAAATCTTTTGTAATATCCAATATTTACTTTCATCTAGACTCACTTTTACGAGTTATCAAGTTTAGAAATAAATGACTACAATTTTATATAAGCAGGGTTTCGCTACACCCAATCATTACGCAATTTTCAAAAACTTCTTGAAAAACTACCAAAATAGGTACTTATAAGTTTTATTTCTATTGTCAAAATAATATTAATTAATAGTATTCTGCTTACGTAGCGATCTCTATTATGATAAGGTAAGTACTTTTAACGAAGAACGGTTTCACTTGTCTTGACATAGTTCTTAATCCGTGGCATAGATGGCACGGTATGCTAAATGATCTATTTCGAGCTATTTTCAGAAAATTTTGATTTGCTCTATTATTACTATATTTTATGACAACTAATATATACATATATATCTTATCAAATACTTTATCCTAGCTCAATTTGAAATCAAATAAAAAGTGGCTGATGATTATTTCGTTCGGAAACCACAGTAGACCACTGACATTTGTCAAACAGCTGGAAACGCGCGCTTTTTAATGTCAGTCAGCAAACAAAACATTGTTTTGGTATTTATTTTTATTTTGTATTTCATCTATTAAAACGCACAAAACTCAAAAAAAACTCCGAGATTCATCAACTGAACTGATAGTAACTCTCCGTAGAAATGGATCCTTGTGAAATTGAATTTATCGGTGAAAATAGAATAGTGAGCATAATACCAAACTTTTCTTACGACAAAATCTACCTGATTTGTGGTGAATTCGGACCCTTCCGTGCTGGTTTGCCGATGAATGTACCTCTATGGCTTGCTATGATGCTCAAACAGAAGCAGAAGTGTCGAATAGTGCCCCCTGATTGGATGGAATTAGAAAGTTTAGAAACTATCAAAGAGGAAGAAAAGAGGTCCAGGTTAGTTCAAGATAATACCTCTTTATGTATTTACCATTACAATATCACTTTCGGTCATGAAATACACAATACAACATAATATTCTCATTGTAGATTACTAAAATGAATAGTACTAAAAAAGTAACTAAGCTGCTTGCATCCAAGTGTACTCTGCCTCATGATAATTTGATTCATACGCCAAATTATTTCTTGACTCCTCAATGACACAACTGGAGTTAGAAATCAATAACCTAACTAATATAAATGCAAATCTTATTTTGTTTGTTTGTTATGCTTTCACGCCTTAACTACTCAACCGATCATCATGAAAGGTATGCAGATAGCCTATGGTATGGAGAAGGACATAGGCCACTTTTTATCCCAGGAATGTAGGTTTACAGGCTATATTGGTATTTCTGCTTATAACATGTTTTCCCATTCCAGATTCTTCACAAAAATGCCAAATGAACACTACATGGTTGAAGCCAAACTCATCCTCGGAGCGGCTTCAGATGACATCCCTAACGCTTCAGAAATAAAGACCATTATCAAGGATATCTGGGATATACGCATGTCTAAACTCAGGACGTCTATGGATGCATTGATGAAATCAGGAGGAGGGTACGGTAGACTGGACCATTTGACTATGATGGAGATTAATTCTGTGAAGCCGCTGCTGCCATCTGCTATGGATGATTTGCTTAGGATACAAATGGTATGATACCTTTTGTCATTTTATAGTTACATTCCTTTTTAATTGAGGGCAATTTTTATCTATACAAAAACAACTCTTATATCATATTAACAGCTGGTTACACTACACTTTTACTATGTTTATCCCTAAGTTTGACCACAATCTCATGATTAGTGATGATGTGGCTGAAGGCGGTAAGCACACAAAGCCTAGAAAGAACTGGCTCTCAAGTGCAGACAGAACACACAGATTTTCAACCTGTGGTAGCCAGCCAGGTGGGTACTTGTACAATGTTCACCAGCTCATTGTAGAATTCAAACCCTGAACCTTCGTGTTGGCATTTGACGTCACTAATCTATCATAGTCAAGTCCTTTGTAAGCTATTATCTTAGAAACCAAAGCATGGTGGCACCGATGAATACTGTTTCTATGTAAAGAAGGGACACCATATTACCCTGAAATGTACTGCATTTGCAATTGTGTGCCTTCTAGAAATTTTTTATTACCTTTGGTAATAATAGAAGAAAAAAAATCTTTTTATCAATATTACCAACTAGCTCTTCGTGCTGGTGTCGCTCAGGTGAAATTTCGATTACATTATTGGAGTTTTCCTTGGGAGTTTCTTGCCGGAGTCTTCTCAGTTTAAGTGTATTCCGAACCGGTGGTAAATTCAATTGTATGTACATAACGTTCATAAGTGCCTTACTAAGGCCTAAACTCAATAAATGACTTTGATTTTGATTTTGATTGATCCCTATTTTTTTTGGAAATAATATATAGCCTATGTTACTCAGTGATAATTTAGCTTTCTCCTGGTGAATGATTTTTTTAAATTGGGTCATTAGTTATTGAGTTTATTCATTACTAGCTGCGGTTTCACCCGCATTCCCGTCATAAAAAGTAGCCTATGTCACCCGGGGATAGTGTAGCTTCCCAACAGTGAAAGACTTTTTCAAATCGGTTCAGTAGATTCGGAGCCTATTCAATGCAAACAAACAAACAATCAAATCTTTCCTCTTTATAATATTAGTTAGACAAACAAAAATACACAAATCCAAATCTTCTCTCTTTATTATTAGTGTAGATGTAGAAAAATGTTTTGATGTGTATTTCTACAATTTCCAGAAAGCGAAGAAGACAGTGCCTGTAAATTTGAACAACTCTACATTCAGCCAATCAGGGAGTTCACAAAACACATAGATAAGTTTTTTTTTACAGATAGGTATAACTTACAAGTACATAAATAAGCATTAATATTAAGTTAAACAATTATGTCAGTGATATTACATTTTAATAATTAAAAGTAAGACCAAAATTGAATTAACTGATTTACTCCTTAAGACGGGAGTTGGGCTGCGATTATTCCATACAAATGTATTCCCCTGTTTACTTCCTGAATAATGCCTCTAGAGTCATCATTTGTTTTTTCATATAATCAATTTCTGCTTTGGCCATGTCCCTGTCACTTCCTTTTTTCAGCAACTAATTATTAAAGTAATCACGGCGGAAAAATAGGGCATTTATTGTAAAAAATTACAATAAATGCCCTATTTTTCCGCCGTGATTAAAAGGACTACCAGACAAATTCGAAATGATTTTAACATAAAAGAAAGTAATAGGGACCTAGATAACCCCTTACTTAAAATTTTAATGTAAAAAAAAATTTATCGGCTCAGTTTTCTAGGAGGAAAATGGGGAAAACGAAACGTCGATTTCGTCAATTTTTTTATGAATAAATCGGTCTGAGCTGCGGATGTCCCTATCGCACATAGCGCATAGCATAGCGGCATAGCGCGACGGCAATCGTTCTTCAAATACCTTTTTTTCAAATTCCTCTCAGCAGGAACCCCTCTTAAGCCTTACCCACAAAGTTACTAAATAACACACGAGGCGGTATTAAGCTCGCGAGCTGCCGGCGAGTGCGATAAGGGAGCCGAGAGTGTAATGATCAATGCGCACGCGTGTCATACGACGTTTTTCAATACACTAGCGAGGAAAAAAACAGTTTTAGGAGTTGATATTATATGATTGTAAATGGTATAAAAAAGAGCTAATTTTTTTTTCCTGATTTTTACTTTGATGTTTTTCATTTTGTGTTGAACTGGATTCTACCACCTTTAAGTTTAATATTCATGGCTGAGCACTTACTGGTGCGTGTGCCAGTTTCTGAAAGCCAAATCAAAGTTAATCTACTCAAAACTTGCCGTCTTTGTCATTTCAGACTTCATTGACAAAGTTTCAACAAGAGATCAACTTTGATTTGGTTGGCTTTCAGAAACTGGCACTAGGTTTGTGAAAAGGTACTGATGATTCATTTATCGAAAGCTAAGATTCAAACTGACGACTTCACAGCATTAAATTTGAACCACAGTTATCACCGCAACCCATCCATCTTTAAATTGATATAGCCAATATAGTTAAAACAATACCTATCAATCAACTTAATTATTTATTAAAATGATAACATTTCAATTATTCTCATAATTTATTTTGATTGTTATGATTTTACTATCTATGTGGGTTTATGGAACTCTGTGAGATATTGTTTCTTGGCTCTAATGCCCCGGGCTATACTTTCGCTCTGTGCATTCCAGAGGGTATTTTCCAGTATTTTCTTAACCTTGACTATGTATATGACATTTAGGGTCAGTTCACACCAGACGCGACGCGCACTTTTTGAGATAGCCATACAATTTAGAATTTTTACTACACAAAAAGGTACACATTTCAGTGTACCAATACCTAAATACTTCTAAGTAACTTCTTATAAGCGCGTTAATTAGGAAGCGCTCGTGGTGTAGCTTGATTAGCCGTTCTTAATCGATCGGCAAAGTTAAGCTACGCCTGTCGTGGTCGGTACCTGGATGGGTGACCGCCTAGTGGTATTTCAAATCGAGCGTTTTCGTGCTTCGGAAGGCACGTAAAGCCGTTGGTCCCGGTTATCACTTAATTGTGATAGTCGTTAAGCTAGTTGGATGCCTCCTAGGCGGCTTGAAAAATTCCAACAGTAGGTTGACCACTAGCCTACCTCCACCGATCCGCAGTGGGCACGCGTGGTGGAGTATTGCCCATTCCCTTTCACCTTCATTTGTGAAAGAAGGCCTGTGCTCAGCAGTGGGACATTATAGGCTGATGATGATGATGATGAACTTCTTATAGATTGAAAATTATTGTATTAATTTTGTTCCACATGAAACATTGCTTTGCTGATGGCTGCCACATGCGTCATACTTGTGAACAGGTACTGCTCGTGGGGGCTGGTCTGCGCCGAGTTTGCTATTTACTTATTAGATATCGATTTAGTCCACTTTGTAGTTTTGCCGCCGTGCTGGGGCACACTTGTTTTCAACTCGATTAGAATGTATTATGTCATGAATCTAAGCTTGTTTTGAAAAGAGTAATTGCTGAGTTTATGCCGGGTCTTCTCAGCAAATGCAACCTTCCGAATCGATATTAGAGTATTAGAGTCAGACTTTTCATAAATGCCTGCGAAGGTCTATTTAAATAAATGATTTTGAATTTTGTTGAGTGTCTTGCCGGAGTCTCCAAAATTATTAATGTTCTTGTGCGTTATCAGGGCCTAAATTGAATAATTTTGTATTCAATGATTAAAAAAACAAACAAACATATTCATAAGAAAAGAAAATATATTTTCGTCTTAAAAATTCTATATCATGTACATTTTTGTCTTAAAACTAAGCGTAAACGCCCCTTAAACTAGACTTAATTAAACTTAAACTAAGTTTTGTTTTGTTAGTCTCATTTTCGTTACAAGTAAGGTACTAAAATATTACCTAGAATCAAATCTAGTCCTACCTACCGTATAGAAGTTGCACAGAAAGCTATGATAATGCTAGAGTTTAAGCGGTAAAAGCTAGAAAAAGCGGTAAGAAGCAGCTAAAATGAGCGAAATAAGCTATAATTGCTCTTTCCGCTCAACCGCTTTGATGTCAATCTTAGCTTTTATTATACGGAACCGGACTTAATAATATTTTTTCTGGAATGTAACATTACTGATGAGATTTTTTTTTTTAATTTAAAGCAAAGCGTCATAAAGAGATCTGAAAAAAGCGGAATAATAGACAAAATACGAAATACTTATCAAGTTTCACAATTACACAATTATAATACCGACTTATCTTGTCTTATAGGTACACTGCAGTGATACTAAGCCAAGTTCATTTAACATAGATACACAAAAATAAAAGCGCACGCATATAAACCTAAATACAATATGTCTAACATATATTATAAAATATATAATTACATAACAGCTTTAGCTGTGTTATTATGTTGATTTACTTTGCTTGAAAGTTAATAAATTAAAATTTCTTTTACGCAAAGTAATCAAACTTTGGTCAACTCCAGCTTATAAACACACAGATTATTGAGAAAAAAAACAATTTAGAATCTATATTACACAGTGCATACTTCCCGTAGTATGAACAAAATAGAAAATAATTTTCAATAAAAAAAAAAACGATAAATTATTTTTTAAAACAGAATTTATGTACAAAGATCTGCCGGTATAACAAATCTAAACATGTTCCAAAGCTACCATGTTTGAATAAAGAAAAAGTCACCACAAGAACTTAGGTATAGTAAAATTAAATGTATACAGACTATAAAAATTGCAGAATTATAATATTATTTCAAAAAAGGTTAGTATGTAAATGTTTAATTTATATACAGGTGACTGTATTTCCTTTTCTGTTATGAATTTTTATTTTGTATTGTCCAATGCATTTTTCAAAAAGCCATCTCTTTACTGAGGCCAACAAAAATGCTGTTTGAACACAATTTCGATACTTTACACACAATTTTTGCAGTACCCTATAAAAATGTGTGTACATACGGCTAAAACTACTTGATTATGGCACGGGCAAAGACGCAAGGCAAGTTTATGGATTATCCTTTGAAACAGTGCTCAGTTTGTTACGTTCTTCGAACGGCAATGAAATTCAAGAGATCTTCAGTGAAAGGATAACAATGCAGCTAACGCGCCTCTAAAAACTAACTATATACAATATATACATCACGATCTTGAAACTAACATAAACCTACACAATATTTACAATATCTTAGTCTATGACTTTTAAATTACTTATCACTAGTTAACGGATGACTCAAATGCGCGACCAAATAAGGCTAGATTCCTGAAAAAATATATTTAGTACGTCATTTACATTATCAAAAAATATTAGACACGTTTTCTTTTGTCGATTAAACAAAAAAATACGAAGATATCGTGTGTTGAAGTTCCGCGTGACGTCACGTTTTGGTACACTATTTACTTAAGAGGACTCAATTCGTCATACTTTTCATACAAAACCTCTGTACTTATTATGGCGTTGTTAAACATTTTTCGTGAGATGTTTTGAACAAATTAGTATCTTGTGCACTATATCTAGCCTTGTATCTAGGCGTAATTTAAAAAAAGTGTGAAACAAATTCAGTCAAAGCCTCCAAAAAACAGCGTTTTTGCCTGAACTTTGGCCATATCTAATGTACCTATAAATTGTAAAAGTAAAGAAAATATTTAGATACCAGGCTTGCAAATGTATTGGAGATTCTAAATAACTAACTTTTTTTTCACAAACTTGTAAGATTTTTTCACAAGAAGTATACTCCTGGAACAAGTTTTATGAATGCGAAATCATGAATGACGACCTAGCGAAGCGGCCGCGAGTGATCAGCGGAATTTACCGACTGATAACCGACAGCTCTGATGCTGTCTCTCTTTTTTCGCAGTCAAACATTACGTTGGATGAAACAACAAGCTTTTAGACTATGCTTGCGTTGAAGTTGCGCCGGCCACAGAGGGCCGCCTTAAAAGTGACGTCACGAACTTTGACGCTCTTTATCTTTGTAATTTTTTTAATAATTTGGTAAAGCAAAAAATTCGTATCTAATATTTTTTAATCGACTAATTAAGAATTATATTTTATTACCCAGGAATCATCCTTATAAAAATTTAGTTTAAAACTATCTTAAATTTAACGGCAAACTAATAACTAAACAGCTACAATTTTGCTTGGGTCAACTTTGACCCTTAAGAACATGACGTCATCTTTGACGAAGTTCCTCTTCTTTAACATTTCATGGGAGACAAACCTTGGGAAGCCGAATCCTAGCGCATCAGGTTCCCTTGAAGGTCTTTGGAAGTTCTTCCATGTGGGGTCAGGGACGAAGCTCTCGACGATGTTGCAGGCTCGGTCGGGGCTGGAACTCTGGTCGAAGAGTGTGAAAGAGACGGTATGAGCGAAGGGCCAGCGGAGTAGGGCGTCGTACTCTCCTGGCAGGATCTTGATGTATACTGACATGTGGGTAGCTTCCCCTGCTCCGTTCCCGTTGAGGAATAGCGACGCCTGAAAGAGGAAAAGTTAATGTTAGTTGATTGGTCTAGATTCTTGGTTGGCAAAGGTAGTCTAAGATCCGAGTTAACATCTTCACCCATCTGTTTGATGGATGAACAGTATTTTATATCAAATTTAGCAAGTTAAAAAATATGTTGCGAGTGGGCTGCCTAAAAAAATCCTGTCCAGACTTGATTTATAAAAAAAAAACAATATGACTTTTTTTTAATTAGTCTCAAATTTTGTACCAATCAAAAGTATCGGTACTATCACACAACATTTGCTCACACACTTGAAGAAGATATAAAGGATGACTGGTAATTAGTAAACGATACTTAGACACATGATTGTACTCATGACAACAAACAATTTTCCCAAAGAAACTTTTTTTTTTATTTACTTAAAACATGAGCCCATAATATTTAGTACATAAGAAGAATAAGAATATACCATCAGCTTTTATTTAATTTAGTTATTTATCTATATTTGTTTCTTTGGGAAAGTTGTTTGTTATCATAAGTACAATCATTTGTCTAAGTATCGTTTACTAATTACCAGTCACCCTATACTGGGTGGAGACTTCGAGATGGCATATTTTTGAAACCTATGTTCGGTTAGTCATACTGAACAACTTTTACCAATAGTGAATTCTCAAAAAAAATTGTTAACTCATCATAGTAAATGTCAACCTTTCTCGATCATAATATATGAAAAGTAAATATTTTTTTTGAGAATTCAATTTTGATCCCATAGTAAAAGTTGTTCAGCATGACTAACCCAACATAGGTTTCGAAAATATGCCATCACGGAATCTCCAACTGTTATATTTCAATGTACATTCCCAAAATTCAAAAGAAAAATCAACAATCAGTAAAATTATCATTTTCAGTGCATTTTGTCTATGTATTGTCCAGTTAATGTTCATTGTGATAAACTCATTACAATATTATCAGACTCGGCTATCTGAAATGGTTCACTACAAAACAATTACTATTTTGTTATCTGACCTAAAAAAGTTATTTATTAGATGAATTTATTGAAGAGTGGGTCATTGTAAATTAACAATAACAAGTAAGTATCTATTAAAACTTTTATACAATGAATTTTTTTTTCACGACTCTTAAGCTACCATTTTCTGCAAAAGTAATCAAATGACTCAATTGCCAACAGTTAGAGCGAGCGAGAAATTAATCATCTAGCTATTCATACGAGATCAAAAGACAGTATTATGATACATATCTGAAGAAATAAATCCATCTGAACCTAACCATGAGTAAGCGATGCTATTTTAGTACACCAGAGGGCGCAAGTAGTAGCCGTGCGTAAAATAGTAGTTAGTCATCAGATATTATTCACTTGGACAAATAAATCTACGGTGTAGTATTTACTAACAAAGGTTTTCGTTCTTTATGTAGAATTGCTAGGTGACAAATGAGCTGGACAACCGATTTAATGCGGGAATCATTTTTGTAACTGACATACTCAAATATATTAATGGCGCGCATTGTAAAATGAAATAAGCAAAGTACCTACCTATCCCTGCTAAGAATGCAATTATAATATGTTAGTCATTTTGTTTGGATTCTTAATGGGGAGAAGAAATTAGCAGTTAAGTCCACTGCACTTAGTAAGTACTTACTATTAAGACCATTTATAAGTATCGGTTTCATACAAAATTTTCAATTTTAAATAGGTACTTTTAGATTCTTCGTTTGTCTCTTGTTGTTAGACAGATTTGATCCTTATGTTTGACCCTATCGATTGATGCCATAAAAGTACAGGATGCTATTTTTTCGGATTCTAGCCGGTTCGATTCCCGAGTGTAGCAAGTGAATTTTCGAAAATCTTTAAATGCAGATTTGTTTATTTTCGCAAATAAAGGAATGTTTCCTGTGAGTAAAATTTGCTATCTCCAGTATTTAGATACTTTCCCTCCAGGTGAGGTTAAAAAATTCCACTATGTATAAAGAACCCGTGTTTAAAAATTTCAAGTTTTCTCCTGCGAGCTCAGCTGTATATTGATATAAACCATCAGATGTATGTATATCACTCGGTAAAGTTATCTTATTACCAATCTAACTTATCAATAAATCTCACCTGCAACTTATATCCGTACTGGCTGGTGTAAAACGCAGGTGAGACAAGTTCGACGCCATCTTTGCACTTGGCCTCGGCCATCTTGGCGGCCCAGTCCTGTGATCCTCCACACCAGCGCGCCGGAGCAGTTCACGGATAAACGGGCGACTGCTGCACGAAGGGTGTCTAACTGTCTGGCTTGTCTGGTGGCTAGGGCTGATACCAGGGCAAGGTGTTGTTGGCAGCTTTCTTC